>CM076575.1:1196676903-1196789403 GCA_034641835.2 Pinus albicaulis | reverse complement strand
GTACTGGTGCAGATGCACTATTAAAGAATATGGGTTTTCAATCATGTTTTACTTGGTCATATGACCCCCATGGCATTATTTATGCTCTGAGGATTGAATTCAAGACAACCTCTTACACTCATACCTCTAGAGCAAAAATAGAGAAATACATGAACTAGGATGAATGGGTAGAAGGTACTTTACAAGAAGCATATGAACAAGTCATTACTACTTCAAATGTACAAACACCAATTCCTGAAAATAAATAGAAAAAAATGGTAAGAGAAGAGACACCACATTCCAGGGAAATTATGAAAGGATTCATCTTACAACATAAGAAACCAAAGCTTACTTCTTACTTGATTTCAGAAGACAAACATCCAGAGATCATAGATTTGGGAGATACTAAAGTCTCAACATCCACCAATGTTCCTCAGACTCCTCCATCAGCATCATCTGCAAGAGAGCTACTAGAAATCATCCAACATTTAGAGGCCATCTCTTCAGAAGAGCAGAATATTTTTTCCAAATTTCTAGAAATCAAGCACAAGAATGAAGCACTGAAATCAAATGTTTACAGTCAATTTTGGAAATAAAATCTAAATCACAACACAAACTTCTCATTGCATTTGACAATGAGAAAGGTAGGATTCACATGTCCTTTCCATAAGCAACACTACCATTTCCAAAGACACATTTTGAGTATAAGAAGTTGCCTTCTCATTTGATACAAGACATATACATCTAATTTACCAAATGGAGATGCACAGGCAGTCAAGAGAAATGCTATTTTCAACCATGAGTACAAAAGCTATGTCTCTTTCAAAATTGAAAGTAGCACTATCAAATATGCAATCCCATTTGAATATTGAGAAATTATCTTTTTTGGATAAAGAAAATATGATAAAGACATTGGAATAACTTGTAGTAAAAGTGGGATATGATCCTACGGAATGCAAGGTAACTGAAGAAATAATCACGAAGAAAAATGCAGACATTTTTTCTCTATGAAAACAACTCAAGATACCCTCAACTAAAGACCCACAGACTAGAGAGGTGGCAGAAAATGAATCTGACAAGGAGGAAATTCTTAAATCAATTATTGATCAAAATATTCATATCAAAAAAATGGAAGAACAAATTGAACAACCGATAAAAGAGAAATCAACACTCCAAATGAATATTGATCATACTTTAGCATCTCAAAAATATTCTACAGGTGCATAACCCTCAGCAACCTTGAACATAACTGATGTAAGACAACTGGCTCAATATTTGGCCACTCAAAAATAAGCACATGAGAAACTACATCAGAAGTTTCAATTTCTTGAGTTACAAAATATTAAAAAATGATACTTTATATTTAGAGAAAATGAAGAAGACTCATCAGTTGGAACTTAAAATTAAAGAACTGGAAAGTGAATCTCTAATGTCATCAACTTTAGGAGAAGCCAAATAGATTTTCTAGGAAAACATCAGCAAGTCCATTACTCAAAATATTTCCATCTATACATATCACCTTCGAGCAAAAAGAACTCATCAACAAATGTAGAACATCAATTCAAGAGCAGAAGGATCAACTAAAAAAGAATCCAAGTGAAGATTCTTATATTATCAAGGTTCTTAACTCAAAGGACAGAGAGGATCTGGAAGCAATCAATATCTTAGAAAGGACTACAACCATTTTGGAGATAAATAAGTTTTTGCAAAAAATAAACTTGATCAACCAGTTGCAAACCAAATGTGAAGCTTTAAATGTTATGGTTCAAATGTTTCATACTAAATTTAATGTTTTAAATCATTAAGTTCTTCTAGGTCTATTTGGGTTAGATGATAAGTTGGTCAAGTTAGAATCTTGTTGCACAAATTTATATACAATTGCGATAGACAAATCGAAGTTTACAGGTATCAAAGGTCACATTATAGGCAGAGATTTTCTTGAAGCTCTATAGTTTTATTTGATCATTCAACGTCAAATAAAATTGTTATTTATCCAAAAACCAACTTTTGTCAGATTCACTGAAGTGGATGAAATATTCAAGAAAATGATGAATGTATAAATCCCAAGTGAATATCAATGGGATAATTTTTGTGAAACCATCAAGTAAAATATAAATTTTGCAGCATCCCAACAAATCAGAGTTTGAAGAGCAAAGTCAACAACAACTTCCAACGAAAAAGGACAAGTCAGTAAAAACTTCCAATGAAAAAGGACAAGTCAACAACAAGTTTCACTGAAAAAGGGCCGAATCATCAATAGCCTCTAGAAAAACAGAGACACTCTATTTATATGTGCCTTTATTTTATTCTTCTTATCCTATTATTGTAAATCAGTTAAGATATTTCTAAAGTTTTGTTAATTAATATAAATAACTCTTAGTTCAAGTTATTAAGGGTTGCACCCTTGGATGAGAAAATTTTGTAAAGTAGAAATTATACAAGTCCTTTTTATCATCAATAGTACAAGAAGGATTCTAAACTTATCGCATACAACTCTCTTTTCTCTGTGATTTTTCCAGTTTTCAATCATTTTTTTTATTCATATATTTAATTATTATCAAGATAACTAGGTGTGGTTGGCTGTGTTTCAAAAATCTTATAATTCCTCCCGAAGTTATAATTATTATAAATAATGATTTACATGACAATGTGTTAATGTAAGTCCCTTTTATCTATAAATTGTAAGTATCTTGGTGATGTTAGATATATTGAAATTTTAAACACTATTTCAAATTTTTCCAGCTTATGGTTTATTGAATAATTCAAATTGAATATTTAATAATCATATTCTCTTACATAAGTCTAATTAATTGAAATCATAAAATATTAATCATTTTATGAGATGAACAAGCAACCCTTACTTTATAATTATTGATATTGTCTGCAAGATTTAAAAACCTTAACTATTTGACTAAAATCTATCTTATGCATTCGTCCTCCAAATATTTCAAAACACAAACAAAATTTTTTAGATTATTTGGCATGATTATTGACCAAAATCATCTCAAAGGACAACACCACCATTCAAGTATTGAATAAGGAATTGGAAAAGCATCATCATTTCCTGAAATGATACCAAGGAGAACTAGTACTCTGGGTGGAACACCAGGAGTTATTACGAAAATTAAAAGAATTGTCTGCTATGGAAGACAAAACATATTTTGAACTCAAAGTGGAATGGAGGAAAGTAGAGGAAATACATGGAAAACTCCAAAAATCTCTGGAGAAAATGAAAGAAATATGTTCTATCTATTATGGTGCATTATCTTGCAGATCTCCAGCAAAAAAATATGCCTTGTTTTTACTTGAGTGGTATTTACTATTAAAGGTAAAAATTGTCTGATCTAGGCAACCTTTTGAGTTTGTTACTGTTTCTGATTTCATAAAAAAAAATTTAGAACAAGGGGAAAATGTCAAATAATTTCTATGTGGATTGTACATGCACAATTTATTTTTGGAGGAAAAAGGGGATGAAAGCCCAACCACTTCATTGGAGATGTTCAATTCCAAGCCTTCATTTTTTTTTCCATAAATCATATTAAATGGTGTAGGTCTTATAATGTGTTCCAAGGAAGATAAATTGGTTTAGATATCCTGGTCAGATTTTAACGCAAGGGTCCATTGCTAACTTCTGTATAACATAAAATGTTCATGTAACAACCAAGAGTTTAGATCCTGCACATAAGGATGTTCTTCTAACATGTTTTGAATATTTTGAAGAAATCAAATAATAAGTTCTCCAAGCAGCAAAGAAACAATGGAAAGTTTCCCCTAATGAAGTTAAGAACATAGAGCCCTTTAACTACAAGAGTTGTCAAGAGGAAACTGAGCGATTGAAACATTATGGTAATATGGTTTTGTCCAAAGGTCCCACATGGATTAGTTTTTGATACAGGTGCCATCCATATGGTTACCATGATGAGTATGCCCTTCCTAGGGGGAAAGAAACTTAGGCTTTCAAAATACTTCAGAACAAGAATGGATTTTGGTATCATGGTGAATCCTCCTATCTAGCCTATTCCTTAACTATGTTACATGTCAACCATCTCTTTTCATGTCGACATGAAAAAAGGTAAGTTGTGGGGTGATGTTGGGCCATGGAAATTGTATGGTTCTTCCCCTCATTTCCTTAGTTAATTTTGTGATTTTCAAGAACTTTATCCTTAGTTTGCAATAATTCGGGAAGAAAAGGATAATGAAAATCAATTAATAGTATTGCATTTAATTTAAGTATTTTAGATATAATAAAGATTTAATTTAAGTAAATTTGTGTGCGGATTGATTTTATTAAGCGATTTTCATTCCCTCGGAATAATGAAGAGTGCTCTTGGACGAGTCGTTGCCTTAATTCTGGCAAAGACAACTCAAGGCACATGCACAGTCGAGAAGGATAGTTCAACAAACTGCTACTTACTGTTCGAATATTTTATAGTTAGGAGGAGAAATCGTGAGAATATTTCGATTCTCAAGATAGATCCATTGTTAGTTTTCTAATGTAGTATATATGGTTGAAGTAAATAGAAACGAAGTATGGAAAAACTCGACTTTACTTTTCATTGTAAAATTAGAACAAAAATCTGACTTTGAATTTCTAGTGATCATTATGTAGATCATTTTGACATTAATGAAATTGTGGAAGATTCTAATTTAGTTTTCTTGCATTGAATTTCCCCAGGGCAGTGCTTCTGCAGACCTTGGGCCCAGTCCCTAGAGGATGTACTGTCTGTTTTTTATCATTATTATTTGGTTACTTGTTATATCAGTATTAGTCATATCATTGATTCGTTGTCACTTTCTCATAATAGATAATTGATTGAGCTCTATGCCTTGTAATTATGTTACGTATTTCCTAAAATTACTGATTGAATTGCGTGAGTTAGCTACGTGATTTTAAATCTTTGACTGTGTGAGTTTAATAAGATACTTCAGAAAAGCGAGACTTCAGAGTAATTGTTTGATTAAGTATTTTTTCCTTATGTATATGATTTGTTGAAGTATTCTAGAATAGATAAAGTGAGTGGTGATTTAGAATAGATTTATTTTATAAATCTTAGAACTATAGCAGTAGAAAATAACTTTTTTTGTTATGAACAATTCACTTCTATAACACTTGGATGAGATTTAGTACTTCCTGTAATACTTTTGTAGTAATTTCCTTGCACACTTTTGTAATATAAAACTCTATCCTTTCACATATTGTGTTGATAGACTTGAAATAAAATATGAATACCAGGTTGATAATATTAATGAATTTAGGATTAAGTTTATTTTTAGGAGTCATATTAGTGCCCAAAAACTACAAGGAAGGGGGTGACTGTGTAGAAGATAAGGGAAGGCCGAGGATGTATTTTATTTTTTCATTAGAATTGCTAGATGGAATCAAATACACATTGGGAGCATGCCCTGGAATAATGAGTCGATAACTATTCACTGAGAGGACAAGTGGCACAAGATTGTAGTGTTGGACATTGGTTGTAGCTTTGACTTTGGCAGTGGATTTTAGACTTCCTGGGAAGGAGGTTGAGAAAATTTCCATATGTATATGTGTATATTATTTTAAATATTGTATAAAGTTGGATTTTTAAAGCTCCATACAAAGTATGGTTATTTACTGGTTGAATAAAATGAGAGTGAGTGTATGTGGCTGTTATTGTAAATATTGTAAAGAGTTGCATTATAAAGCTCCCGTAAATGGTATGATTTTCATTCTCTTAGCAAGTTGAGGATTGTAAATACTGCAACAAGCTAATTTATAAGGCTCCATGGGTAGTATGTTTTTCTTTCAGTGGTCTTGTTGGTTATAGGTGTCATTGAACACCGAGTATGGTATTCCCCCAAGGGGGAGGGTTCTATAACAACCCTGGTTAAAAATCCATGTAAAAAAATATAAGACCAAGGTCATCGGACACGTATTACAAACTGAATGGTGGGGAACACATCCTAGTATGTGTCACTTTGGTTTATTACGACGAAATGAAATTGGAAAAGGAATTGGAAAAAGATTTGGAAAGGCAAAGAGGCATTAATTGGAATATTATTTATGAAAATAATGGAAATTAGGAGAAAATGAAGGTGAAAATCCATAGGTTGCATGTGAGGAGTAGAGTGAAGGAAAATAATGGAAATTGAAGAAAATAGAAGCCATATTAATAAAAAGGCTTCTGAGGATCAGTGGGAAATATTTTTCTCAAAGTTTTATCAGTTAATTTTTGGAGATCTCATTTTATTAAGTCTCTCTCATAATCTTAGACACTTCGATATTTTCTTGGAGCACTCTTGGAGGAGTGTGGCATACTTTTGGTTTTGAGAAAGAAGGCAAAGGAAAAGTAGGTAAGTGTAGAAGGACATCGCGATCAATAACTAAAACTATTTTTGCTTGCAGGTACTGAGTTGCATGTATGATTTCCTTAATATTTTTGGCATACATGGAATATCTATGTGGTTATTTGGTTATGATATTTCATTGGCATGGAGCATTTCCTAGATTGACAATGGTTTTTCCTACCCTTTTCATTTCCTGGATAGTCATGATGTTGTGTGTCTTAATTTTTTTTTGGTTGGTTTGAATGTGCCATTGGATGTGGGTTGAGTTATTATTTCCTGGAAGCCTTGGTTGGACAAATGATTTGGAAGCCTTATAACAGCTTGGGTTGAGTTACTAGTCTTGGAAGCCTTGGTTGGAAAAATTCTCTAGAAGCCCTTGGTGGGTTGATTTAAAATTCCTGAAATCCCTGGTTAGACAAACATTCTCAAAGGTCGTCGAGAACTTTGGGTTGAGTCACTAGTCCTGGAGTCCCAGAACAATTGGGTAGAGACCAATCTAGTGATGGTTAGTGATGTACGACTGCGAGGTGGAATCAATGATTTAGGTGGTTTGGCCTTTGGAATCCTTGTTTTGGTTTTGATTGTTTTTTCTATGATACCCCACATTAATTCTTGAAATATGGTAGGGGGTGATTCACTAAAAGAGATATTTGGTTTATCCCAATCTATGGTGGTTCGAGGAAGTCCCATACCGGGTTGATCTATGCAATAATAAATATGAGATCTTTCTCCTCGGTATTTTATTCGTAAATATAATTTTTTATATGTGGTTTATATGGCTATTATATCCTTGATATTTTTGTTGGTTATGTGTTGGTTATGAGTGAGTTTATGACAATGATGATGTATGGATATCGTCATGTTTTGATTAATCAACTAATTTAAAATGAATGTATGGCTTGATATATGGTAAGGTAGTTATTATAATGAGGAATTAATGTTTCTTAATGATTCTCAGATAAGTGTGAGACCCCTATGTTCAGATATGTTGTTATGACCTGTAGATTACATATGTGTGATATTTCTAATTTCATACTTTTGCGATCATTATTTTGTTTTAACGTTATTTCTGGATCCATTAGTCCTTTTTTTGCATTAAAATATTTTTTTCATTCTATTTATCATTCCTAGAAGTTTCATGGAGTTCTGGGCAGTGGTTTGAGTCTTTTCCCTAAAAATGTGGCACAGAATTTAGAGTCGCTGGAACAAAAGTACCTGGAAAAGTCCCCAGTCATAGGCATGCCCTTGTTGTGGGAGAAACTGGAGGGTCTCAGTCACATGCATGCCCATGTCATGGGAGTGACTGAGGCTTTAATGTATAAAAATGTCAGGTTTTCCTAGGGGTTGATCACCTGGAAGGGTTGGATGGCTCTTGGTGGTTATGTTGCATGTGTAGAAGGTCGGGTTGGTTGTGTCTTGTCAGTTCCACTTGCTTAACTAATACCTAGGGATTTGAATCATGTCATATTAAATCTTCATCACATTTTTACTCTGGATGGTTGGCTACTTGGGTAGATGTGGGAGGAGGGTGTTACATGTTTAGTCTAGGGAGAGAAGGTGTTCTAGATATTTGGTCATTAATAAAAGTGTGTATATCCCTCCAAAACCCCTTACTCCTTTATCTATATACTATCAACCATCTCTTCAATTTGGCATATTAATTATGCCTAATATTTTTTTCTTCTTCCCTTCACAAATTTGGATTAAGGAATTTGTACTCCTTGAGATGAGATGGTACCATGATGATATTATTTTATAATCTCACTTCAAAACCTAGCTCTGCTACCATGTTGAGAAATATAAGGCAAAGATTTATTTTAAATATTAGTTTTATTTCTCATAAATCTTTGACACTTTCTTGAGGTTTAGATCCTTCCATGGCTTTAGTTACATATCAATATGATCAATCGTTCATAGATTTATATCCCAATAAAATCATCAAATATTCACAATTGAACCATCTTGGCTAGCATAGATAGGTCGATAGATCATCACTTTGGTCCATATAGATAGAGATATAGGTAGGGATAGGTTATAAATTAGGGAAATGATATCCCACCTGGGATTGATAATCCATATTCACTAACCTCAAATACATGCAAGGTCTAGAATACCATATATTTAATAAATTCGTGGTACAAGTGAATTAACTCCATTACAAACACTAATAGCCTATAATCATATTCTCGTGTTAAACTAATCTTTACACAATCTGTGCCCATGATATGTTAGCCATCTACTAACTTTTATACCTATCCCGCTCCACCATACATTACCACACTCTTAATTTAGGTGCTATCTACTCTTGATTCAATTCCTAAGCACAATAATCTATGATTACAATGAAAATTTAAGTACATATGTGTGTAATGTCCATGATGGGACATATGAATTTTCCTCCTGTTATCACTCTGTAATTTCTCAAGGCTAAAGAAATAAATCACTGAGGTAACCACAAACCTACTTTGGATTTTAGGATCTAGACGTCCTAAACTCAGAGAGCTTTATAATATTTAGTTTTATTCGAAATAGATATTATGCTAGTTAATATGTGTAGAGTTGGTTTTTTGAATTGGTTTGGTTGGAAATGAAGAGGAATGCCATTAGGCAATGGAGTCAAAAAGGCTTAGGTGATCAATTTGCAGAAGTATCAAGTTTAAGTGAAATAGGGCAAGGTAGACATTATTACTATTGGATCCTTTAGATTTTGGATGAAATGTAAAAAAATAAGAGAGAGACTCAATCAAAACTACGAAGCATTTAAGAATTCCCTAATCTGGATATAAGAATAGAGGTTCAATCAAAACTAGGGAGCAATGAATAATTCCCTAATCTGGATATTAGAATAAAACATGTAAATTACTAACAGTTAAAGGAAAACTATATGATCTCAACATATTTTGCAGTAATAATCCTATTATACAATTCATAATTAAGAAAACAATAAGATAGAAACAAAGGAAAGCAATATATATAGTGAGTAAAACTTCACCAATGAATATGACACATGAATCCTGAGACAAATACTCTTTCATTAATGAAAATAGTCACTTAAAATCAGTGAACTACATCACACTGAATGGTGAGGTTAAAAATCCCAACCAACGCCACTGATAATTCGAAAACATAAGTATTTATACAAATTTTACAATTTTTTTACAAAAAATGTTGTCTCTAACAGACAAGACATTTTTAGACTATAGATGAACTAAAAATATCTAACTGTTGTAAATTAATAGTTCTGGTGGAACATGTTGTGCAAATGTTGTTGTGGAATTGGGAGAAGGTAAGATGTGGACCCAAATTTGTGGCTATGTTGGAAGATGAAATAGTAGATGTAGATGTATCTCTCTTTCTCTTAGTAATCTACTCAACTGCGTGTTGATCCTCTGACTGCCTTGCTCTTTTATTATCCATTAGTGTCACGAAATATTTCGGAAAATATATAATAATATATATATATTTGCATGATATTTCCAAAACCATGTGTTTTTTCCAATCCGTGGTTTTGTATTCTCTTTCCATGAATTCAAAAAACCATGTGTAGTTTTGTTTCTATTACTCCTTCCTCTGTAAATTCATTTTACCTACATGTAAATTCCTTTTACCTTTGTAGACTACCAGGATGGTTTTGAAAAATGATGTGTTAATTTGTATGGTTGGGAGTGTATTCTCACTTTACTCTTTTACTTTCACCTGTACATTAATTTCATATGAAATCTTCCCTTTAATTTTCTCTGATAATTTCATGGCATCAGTAAATTTTATTTCATGTGTCACTGTAAAACTATTTTACCTTTGAATCTCATTCCACAACCTTAGTCTTATATTTCCTGTAGCTATATAATTTTACCTCAAGTATGGTTTCACTTGATAGCTCTGAAATATTACTGTATTCTCATATCCCTGCAATTCACTTGAAATTATTCCACCCTGTATTCCTTCCACAATTTCATAAGATTTAAAATCAAAATAATTAATGGTTTTCACATGGGGAGAAAGTTTGTATGTGGTATTTGCGGTATTTGGAGGAGTGCAATAGAATGAGGGAGCGATAGCTAATACCCAGTAAAAGTAAAACTTCCCATTTCGCACTCACTTGAGGTTTTAAGCATTGAATGATTGGGAATGCAATATGGAACTATGGCCATTTGATCTTTGGAGGATGATCAGATGGTTTGAAGAGTAAATGGATTTGGATAGGTGGGACCCAGGGTGACTAATGAGAAGGGGTTTATTATATATTGTGATGGTTTTAAGGATATGGGATTCTAATATAGTGGAGGGGTAAAATTATATAAAATGGGGAATAAATTTATAAATACTATAAGTTAAAATAATACAAAGGATTGGGGAATACATAATTTATATGGGAATTAATATAATATTAAACTTATGGGTTAACATAATGTTAAAGGGTTATTTCTAAAATATGAGAGCGGGTGTTAGAAATTTATTTTAACTAAAATGTTAGGAATGTGTTAGGAAGATAGGTTATGTGAAATGAAAGGGGGATATTTAAAATACACTAGGGAATGGGGGTTTGTTAAAATAATGTTGGGGAAATATTTAGCAATGCGACCCAACGAAGTTTTAAATATTTCAAACTTAGGATAAGTGGGTTTATTGGAAAAGGGAAATTAATAAAGGAGAAGGGAATTTAGTAAAAAGAGCGAGTTTTAACTAGGTAAAGAGTTTTTTTAGGAAGTGGAAAAATATTAGGGAATGAAATGTAATGAAGGGGTATGTTAGGAAACAAATAACTCAGCGAATGAGTTTTAAAGGGAAAAATTAATGAAGAGAAATTAATAAAATAGACATGTAAGGGATTTAGGGAATGAGGGAAAATTAGTGAAGGAGCTTTAATATTTAGAACTAAGATTACATAAAACATTAGGGTAAATACCCAAAGTAATATATAACCTTTGTGAATGTCCTCCTTCTTTGATAATTCTTCCTGCACATGAAACATAGGATTTAAGCATGATGAAGGTGCATTTCAGCTAGCAACCTTATGCATTCCAAAACCTTTTACTCTTTTTCTTTAGTTTCCCTAACATTTTACTGTGCCTTCTTTGTTTACAGAATCTAACACCTAACATTTTATTTTCTTCTTTTTATGGGGTTCATTTTTTTATATATTCTTTTTTATGTTTTTATTTCGGTCCTTTAATTTTTCTTTTAGGACTTAACCCTCTTTACATTTTTTATTTTTTTAATATGTGAAAACAATTTTGCAGAAAGAAAAAGTATGAATAATATTACAGGACCTTAACAAAGTCAATTCAAAATTATGAATCCTATTATGATAGGACCCTAACAGTGGCTTCACTTGGGGATGGCATCTCCTTGTGAGATGTCAAGAACACCATCGACTAGTAGCTTGATATATTGGGCCGATCCCAAGCCTACACATGATTTTTTATATAATATTTGTGACTCAAAATATCAAACTAAAATCACACCCTTTTCTGCAAATTGAAATCTGATCTGAAACTGAAAAGGTGCCGCAAATTTCAAATGAAACTACTAATTCATCAAGACTTTAGGGCCTTCTTCTCAGCTTCAAATATTAATGAATTATTTCGATACCTACTGAAAAATTAAACTGAAATAAACTGAAATTCTACCTACTTACTCTAATCAGCTGTCCAACTGCTGGTTAGGTAAAATGAAAGATCCAATGCAACCATTCAAGCATTATATATATTGAGGTATTTTGTTGCATGTGTTTATTTGTGATCGACACTTAAGTTCTGCAAACCATTAGAAACTTGTCAATAAATGTAAAGATAAGGAATGCCAACTAGAGATCTACTGGGAGGGAATTTACTAGATATTTCACCTCTGAAAAGAGGATGAGCTCTGGAGGCTATCTGGCCCTTTCCAGACTCTGTCTAAGAGTGTGGGGAAAACACAACAAGTGATGCAGAAATTGGAATGCTAGAGGGGAACAATAAAAGTAATGCAAACATACAAGAGCATGTGTATAAAGCATGCAACAGATACTCAAGAAATGCCAAGAGAATGCTGAGCCATTTTATTATACTGATAAATATAGGGGAGTACAATAGGTGATCAGAGCGATGGAACCTAAACTTGCACATGGAAAGTTAAGAAATATTCTCAGAACGCTGCATGGAATGGTTGTGTTTCTGATCTACATTCCAGCTGCTGAAAACGGCTGTGTAACTGTCCGGAAATACCTCCCTTGTGGATCTATGCTATCTTCCCAATGGGCACGCCACAAATGTCTGGGATCCTCAATAATATGATCACCCAATCAACCAGAAGTCCCCAATAGATGTGGGATATTCTTGTGCTCAACCTCTTGACCAACAGTAATGCACTGCACTCAACCTACCAACCGAAGCTTCCCCAATAAAGACTGCGTCCTCCCTCTCAGGACTGCACAGTCAATAGACATGCTACCCCTCCACAAATGCTGCAAATCAATCCTTCTACAAAAAACACTGATGGGACTACCTCACTCGAGTAGGCACTTGAAGTCCTTCAGGGCTGAGGGCAAGATATCCTAACGGAGACACTCAACGCACTAAATAGCCTTGCAGATAGGCTAAATAGCCAGTGTGCTCAAAGTCGCAATGACCAACTTCAAATGCATAAACTCCAATAATTCAAAAATGAGGAGGCTCCCCTCCTTTTATAACGTTGGCCTTTCTCTCAAACCCTAGGCCCGTCATCTCCAACGTAGCGTCTCTTGGCCCCGCGCTGCCAATTCAACCCGCGTGCTTCCTCCATGTGTTCTAGTGAGTCCCCTCTCTACTCACTTTTATTTATAATTTGACTATAGTGGGAAAAATTGATCAAAATTAATATTCCAATTAGCTATCGCTAATTGGGAATATTACAGTCTCCACCGGCAAAATTTTGCTTGACCCCAAGAAACTGTAGTGATGGATGCTGCAAGATCTTATCACTCTCCCAAGTAGCATCCTCATCCGACAAATTCTTCCACCTCACCAAGAATTCCTATATTTTTCTGCTCCACAGCTACCTCTTTCTGACATCAATGATGGCCTCCAGCTATAGCACCAAATGCCCCTCATCATCTATAGGGGGGAGCTCCTCCGTCACTGTCACCTGCTGTCCTAGGGCCTTTTTCAGGCATGATACATGGAAAATGTTATGAATATTGCTACCTTGGTGTAGCTCCAACTCATAGGAAACTTGTCCAACCCTGTTTATCACCTTGTATGGTCGATAAAAGTGGGGCTTCAACTTTTCAGCATCCTTCCGCTTTAGAGTCAACTGTCGGTAAGGCTGTAAGCATAGGTAGACCAAGTCCCCTACCTCGAGCTGTCTCTCCACCCGACCCTTGTCGGCATATAGCTTTTGTTGATTCTGTGCAGTAGCCATGTTATCCTTGAGAGCTCACAGGATGTCCTGACTATCTTGGATCCAATCCTTGGCTTTTAGAGCCTTGCTGGAACCAAACATCACGTCAACGAAAGATAAAGAATGATAACCATACAATGCATAAAAAGGAGACATACCGATGGACATGTGATGTGTGGTGTTGTAGCAATACTCTCCTAGGTGCAGCCACTTCAGCCACGCTCTCTGCTGCCCACTGACATAATTACACAAGTATCCCTCCAGCCACTTATTAACTATCTCCATCTGTTCATCTGTCTGTGGGTGGTAGCTAGTAATTGGTGTCAACTCCGTCCCCACCAACCGAAAAATATCCTGCCAAAATTTTCCCATGAAGCGATTTTCCTTGTCACTGATAATGGTCTTGGGAAGACCATGTAACCCGAAGATGTCCCAGAAGAACAGCTCTACCACCTGTGCTGCTGTATAGTGTGCGAATATGGCGAAAAAATGTGCATATTTTGTCAGTCGATCAACGACGACAAATATACAATCCTTGCTCTATACCATGGGCAACCCTGTGATGAAATCCGTCGAAATACTCTCCCATTTCCCCTCTGGAATGGGAAGAGGCTGCAACAATCCTACTGGATGGTTCATCTCTCCCTTGTTGCACTGGAAAACTTCGCACTCCTTGACATGCTGGAATATGTCCTCCTTGAGGCCCTTCCATGAGAACCTCTCTCTGATGGCCCTATAGGTTTTGTTAAACCCTTGGTGACCAGCCAACGGTGAATCATGAGATGTCTGAAGTATATTCTTCTTGAGCTGGGAGCCCTAGGTCAAGAAGATCCTATCTCTGTAATAGATGATCTCATCTATCACCCTGTATCTATCGTCTGCCACCTAACCATCTAGAACCTCAGAAGCAAACCTATCCTTGGAGTACTCCACCAAAATTTGAGCCCTCCAATCTGCATCCAAACTCATTAGATACAATGCAGCTGGTCTACGTGAAAGTGCATCAGCTACCACGTTGTTCTTCCCCTTGACATAATCGATGTTAAAATCATAAGCCTAGATCTTCTGCTTCTGTTGCCTCTCCTGTAGTTGTTTCTTCTCCAAAAAGAACCTAAGGCTATTGTGATCAGTCCTCACCCTGAACCTGTTACCCACTAAGTACTACCGTAATTTGGCCAATGCATGCATAATGGCTAGCATCTCCTTATCATATATAGGATACAACTGCTCGTGGGGAAGGAGCTTCTAGCTCTCGTATGCTATAGGGTGGCCTCTCTGCATCAAAACTGCGTCGATCCCTTCTCCCGATGCATCACACTCCAAAACAAAAGGCTACGTGAAATCTGGCAATGCAAGCACTGGGCAACTGCTCATAACCTCCTTGAATCGGTCAAAGGCCCGATGCAATGTATATTACCAACTAAATGCCACCTTTTTCGTTAAATCTGTAAGGGGTGCAGCAAGCTGAGAGAAACTGTTGATGAGCTTCCTATAATAGGTGTAGATGCCAACAAATCCTTGAAGTTCTGTCACATTTCTCGGCTCTGGCCAATCTCTGATGGCCTTGATCTTCTCCTCATGGACCCTCACTCCGTCCACTCTGATGATGTGTCCCAAATACAACATCTCTGTCAATCCAAACTCACACTTGGAGAGCTTAGCATAAAACTGTTGCTCCTCCAAGATATGCAGCACTACCTCGATGTGCTGGAGATGCTCCTCCCAGGTGCTGCTATATATCAGTATATCATTGAAAAATACCAACACAAACTTCCTCAGATGACTGCGGAAGATATTGTTCATAAAAGACTGAAAAGTAGCTGGGGCATTGGTTAGCCGAAAAGGCATAACCAAGAACTCAAAGTGGCTGTAATGGCACCTGAAAGCGGTCTTGGGAATGTCCTGTTCCCTCATGAAAATCTGGTGGTACCCGGATCTTAAATCGATCTTTGAGAAGAATTGTGCTCCTCTAAACTCATCCATCATCTCATCAATCCGCGGTATGGGGTATCTATTCTTCATGGTATTCTTATTCAGGGGCCTGTAATCAATGCACATTCTCAATGTGTTGTCCTTCTTCTTCACCAACACCACCGAAGAAGAAAAAGGATTGGTGCTAGGCTGAATATGTCCAAGAGCCAGTAGCTCCTGGATGGCCCGCTCAATGTCATCCCGATAGGCTTTGGGGTGGCTATAGGGTGTGGTAATAGCTGCCTGGATGCCCTTCTCTAGCTCAATAGTGTACTCAAACCCCCAATCTGGTGGTTGTCCCGGCGATATTTCCCCAAACACTGTATCATATCTGTCAAGGATAGCCTGTATATCCAGATGAACTGTCTGCCCAGTAGTCCCTGCCTCTGATACTCGCGACTCAACTGCACACTCTATGTCTCCCTTCCGGAAGTCTGCCTCCATCCGGTGAGCTAAAACAGTCTGAGGTGGGTAAGTGTGCATCCCACGTATCTTCTCATGCTTCTCGGTCTTCTTTTCATCCCACTCCATCTCCAAGGCCTCCTAGTTTGTGGTGACTTTCCCTAAAGTAATTAGACACTGCACACCTAATACCACATTGGTATCTGGTATGTTGACCATGAAAAAGTGGTCGGTCACCATGTAGGTACCCATCTTCACCGCCATCTCTGGAACATACCTAGTACACTACATCGTTTTATCTCCTGGGACCAACACTGAAAATCCATCGAAGCTCTCTATCGGTATGCCCCTCCGCTCAACCATCTGGGCATCGATGAAGTTGTAGGTTGCCCCACTGTCTACCAGAACTGAAACTCACTGCCCCTTCACTATCCCGTGGACACGCAACGTCAAATACTTGGGTACTCCTTATAATGTTTCAAGGGTCCCCCCTATGGGTGCAAAAGCTACACCTCCTGCTCCTGGAGGTGGAGGTGGAAAATGGTCCCGTGCTGTCTGATTGTCTCCTACCTCCCCATCCTCATACTCATCCTCATCCCCATTGCTCTCGGAGAATACCTTGATAAAATGTGCTTTTCCAGTAGCACATCTGTATCCTAGTGCCCACATCTCCTGAGAGGTAAAGCACAACCTCTTCTTCTTCAACTCCCTCCAGGCATCATCATCTAGTTGTACCCTACACTGATTCCCCTTCGGAGGAAGAATCCTCACCTCCTTCCCCTTTGGCTGAAAAGCCTGTCTCTGGGGGTAGGGTGTCCTAGTCCTGGGTAAGGCATCCTGCAAATCCTGAGTCCTGCCAATGGCATCCTGGAGTGTGGCTAGTCTAGTAGACCTGACTATACCCCGAAGTCGCTCTGCTAACCCCTCAACAAACATATAGATCATCCGTGTTATGGATAGATCTAGCACCATCACTGAAATCCTTAGGAATCCTGCAATATACGTCTCAAGACTCTCGATCTTTTTTAGCCTCATTAACTCAACAAAGTGATCCTCTGGATCCCTTCAGTCAAACCTCTCTATCAGTCTTCGAGTGAACTCGAAATAGGTAGTCATGGTGGAATGCGCAAGTGTCACCCTTCCATGGAACCACCAGTCCTGAGCCTCACCCTCTAAATGTAATGTGGCCACCTTGATGGCCTCCGTTTTTTTCATCTGGTTGAGCTGGAAATATATATCCATCTTCTCCACCCAAGACTTTGCCGAACTATTTGATGAACCATCAAACGTAGGCAAATGGAATCAGCTCGATGTATGCTAGGTGTCTCCATCATGATAATGTTGGTGCCCTCTGTGATGGTTGTGGGGTCTGGTGTCCAGCTTGAGCTGAACAAAGTCTCTGAATAAAATGGCATCCCTGAACTCCTGCCCAGCTACCTGGTACTCAGCAAAATAATCACCTATGCGGTCTGACTGTGGCTCCTCCTGTGCTCCTGTCCCAGTATCTGCACTCAGAAAAGTGGGCATAGTGGCACGAGTGGGGGCATGTGATTCCTGGTGCGGAGTGGAAACCTGCTCCTATAAATGGTGGGATGTGCCCGACCCCTCACCAACCTGGAAACCCCTTGGGGTTTCACACTGTCTAGCCTCCATAGCTGTGAATCTCTGACCCATCACCTCTATCTGCCTCGCCAGATGCTGCACTGATCTTAGGAGTGCTTCCCCAAACCTGTTTGCATCACTATCATCTTCCATCGGCTCTCCCATCTCTGCGTCTACCACAGGCTCCTCCTGTTCTGCGTCCACCACTCGAACGCAGTCCCCCTCTCCGTAGGTGTTCTCCAAGCTATGCTCAATATCTTTGTACTTCCTACCTCTGTGGCAGATGTAGGGTTTTTCTCCTGGTGTCATAGACAACTAGCTCCACAGGCTGAGCTAGATCTATGCTTTGATACCACTGTAATATCCCTTTTCAGGGTTATCTCGAAAACACAAGCAAAATCCAACTAGAGATGGACTGGGAGGGAATTTACCTGATATTTCACCTCTAGAAAGAGGATGAGATCTGGAGGCTATCTAGCCCTTTCCAGACTCTGTCTAAGAGTGTGGGGAAAACACAACAAGTGGTGTAGAAATTGGAATGCTAGAGGGGATAAATAACAGTAATGCAAACATACAAGAGCATGTGTATAAAGCATGCAATAGATACTCAAGAAATGCCAAGAGAACACTGAGCCATTTTATTATACTGATAAATATAGGGGAGTACAATAGGTGATCAGAGCGATGGCACCTGAAATTGCACAAGGCAAGTTAAGAAATATTCTCAGAACGCTGCATGGAATGGCAGTGTTTCTTATCTATGTTCCATCTGCTGAAAACGACTGTGTAACTGTCTGGAAATACCTCCCTTGTGGATCTGTGCTATACTCTGAATGGGGACGCTGTAACTATCTAGGATCCTCAATAATATGATCACCTGCTCAACCAGAAGTCCCCAATATACTTGGGTTATTCCTGTGCTCAACCTCCTGACCAACAGTAATGCACTGTGCTCAACCTACCAACTAGAGCTTCCCCGATATGGACTGCGTCCTCCCTCTCAGGACTGCACAATCAATAGAAGTGTTGCCCCTCCACAAATTCCGCAAATTGATCCTTCTACAAAAAACACTAATGGGACTACCTCACCCGAGCAGGCACTCGAAGTCCTCCGGGGTTGAGGGTGAGATCTCCAAACGGAGACACTCAATGCGCTAAATAGCGTTGCAAACAGGCTAAATATTGAGCGTGCTCAAAGTCACAATGACCAGCTTCAAATGCATAAACTCCAATAATGCCAAAATGAGGAGGCTCCCTTCCTTTTATAACGTTGGTCTTTCTCTCAAACCCTAGGCCCGTCATCTCCAACGTAACCTCTCTTGGCCCCGCGCTGCCAATTCAACCCGTGTGCTTCCTCCATGTGTTCTATTGAGTCTCCTCTCTACTCACTTTTATTTATAATTTGACTATAGTGGGAAAAATTGATCAAAATTAATATTCCAATTAGCTATCGCTAATAGGTAATATTACAAGGAAATACTCAATTCTCTTTGTTGACTCTAGAAACTGTACAAAAGGATCTTCCAAGGTATATACACACATGTTAAACTAATCCAAGCAATTGTACATCTATTCTAGATGACCTCCATAGCATAAAACTAAACTATTACTTCCCTGCAGATTTTCAAATAAGCTTTGTGATGATATTGATAAAAATGTCTCTCTGATGAAACCTTTATCATCTTGATTCTGAAGCTCATAGTTACTTAATGGAGAATGATTTTTATTGCATTCATCATCCAACACATCAGCTATTGGATCATGAAAAAATTGGAAGGATTGTTGCAACCTATTGGATATGGGTTTCAATGAGACTTCATAGATTTCTGCAGACTGCTCATCCTTTGCTTTGGAGATATTGTAAAACATTTCTTTTAAAAACTGAAATGATTCAAAACTCAGTGGTGAATAACTTTCATGTGTCATTTGATCACGTATTTCAATGGAATTTCATAACTGTAATTATAAAACTGAATAATCCTGATCAAGAAATTCATTGTTTTCTTTGTTGTCCATAACAATCTCTAAAGACTGTTGATTTTTTATTGCATTAAAGTTGTCTTTGATGAACTGAAATGAAGTAAAACAAAGAGGTAGAGATCCATGATTTAATTCCCAATTTTCTGCACTTTCTTCTTCACTCTCATGGCTGATCTGTATTGGCTGGTCACTGTATTCTGGCTGCTGAAACTGAGTTTCCTCATTCCAAAACTAGCTTCTGATTACTCTATAAATTTAGCTTGAGTTTGGAGAACATAACTAGCATCATAATGATTGTACTTAGGCAAATCATCAAAAGAAGGAATGTCATCAAACATACATATTAGATCAACAGATTTCTTCTCCTCATATTGATCTATATATCCATTTTCTGATCTATGGGAGTTGGGATTAGCAAAGTGTTCATGGCCAACAACCTCTTCTTTTTCTAGAACAAATGGGTCATGGTGATCTTGAATGAAAAATCCATCTTTCATGGTGATTCTTTGTATCATTTCCTCAATTTTACTTGCCAAAATGTTGAGTTTTACCTCTGAGGATGTCAGGTGCTCTGAAATGTTGTTATTTTCTTCTACTTTCAACTCTTCTCTTTTAATTTGCAGATTAACTTCTACATCCACTTCAATTTTCTGTATCTATTACAGTGTTGCTGAATTTCTTTCTCTTAGCTCAAACTCTACTTCTAGATGAAACGCCTTTGGATAATGCAAGAGAGATGAATCAAGAGGAGGTCTAATGTTTGTTGGAATTGAATAATAAACTTGATTAAATCTATCAAAAAATTGTTGTATTGTCTCATTTGGCTATATTTTCAACTGATTATATTATTCTATGATCATGAAAATATTGAATTTGATTATCCATCTATCAAGGAAAATTTTGACAAACTACTAGAAATTTGAGATGCTTGCAATAGGTGGCCTCTTGAACCTACCCTTTACTTTACTCTGCAAATAAAGGGAAAAAATTCTAATACAACATCATCTTCATCAATCTCAAATAGGTCCAAATAATTCTCAAAACCTTGAATATGTTTTTCAGTAGTGATGTTACCATTTTCTCCATAAAACAGGGGGAGGTATTTGTAATAGTTATCAGGGAAATCATGGAGTACAGGAGGTAATATGAGGGGCTTACATCTATCGGGAAATTTATAAGGTACAAGAATATGTACAGGAATTGAAATATCAGTCTTGATTACCTGAGGCTTATCAATCGGAGGATGATCATCGTAATTTTCAGAAGAAATCTGCTCAAAGGAATTAGGAGAAGGTCTATCTATAATCTCCAAAGGAAAGTAATTAAATTCTAATATAAAATATTTTGTAAAATACAATATACATTGAAAAACCTTCTCGATGAGAAAGAACATGATTTCTCAGAGTATAATCCAAGTTAGAAACCTGACCTTCCGATGATGTTCTTCTAGGTTCATTCCTCCAGTGGAGTCTTGAATTTGACTTTAAAATTGATGTGGAGTCGCTAGGTGGATGATTTAACCTTTCTATGTCTGACCACTATCCACCATCATAGATCAGATTTGAAATTTTATGTATGTTTCTGAAGAAGATGTTCTTCCCCAGTGGAGTCACCATTATTTTATCACTCTGTAATTTCTCAAGGCTAAAGAATGAAATCAAAGAGGTAACCACAAACCTACTTTGGATTTTAGGATCTAGCCCTGCTAAACTTAGAGAGGGCTTTGTCTGTAAGATTTAGCTTTATTTGAAATAGATATTAGGCTAGTTAATAAGTACAGAGTTGTATTTTTGAATTGGTTTGGTTGGAAATCTAGAGGAAGGCCATTAGGAAATGGATTCAAAGAGGCTTGGGTGATCAATTTGCAGAATTATCAAGTTTAAGTGAAAAATTGCATGGTATACATTACTATTTAATCCCTTAGATTTGGATGAAATGTAATAAAAGAAGAAGGGAAACTCAATCAAAACTAGGAAGCATTTAAGAATTCCCTAATTTGGATATAAGAATAGAGGTTCAATCAAAACTAGGGAGAAATGAACAATTCCCTAATATGCATATCATAAGAAAACATGTAAATTACTAAAATTTAAAGGAAGAGTGTATGATCTGAACATATTATGCAGTAATACTCCTATTAGAAAATTCAGAATTAAGAAAACAATAAGATGGAAAAAAAGGAAATCACATATAAAGTGAGGAAAACTTCACCAATGCATATGTCACATGAATCCTAAAACAACTTCTCTTTTATTAATGCAAATATTCACTTAAACTCAGTGAAGTGCATCACATTGAATAGTAAGGTTATAAATCCCAACCAACGCCACCAATACTTCAAAAACAAAAGTATTCATACAAAATTTACAAATTTTTTAGAATAAATTTTGTCTCTAACAGACAAGACATTTTTAGACTATAGATGAACTAAAAATCTCTAACAGTTGCAGATTAATAGTTCTAGTGGAATGTGTTGTGCAAATGATGTTGTTGTGGAAGCGGGATCAGGTAAGATGTGGACCCAAAGTTTTGGCTATGTTGGCATATGAACTAGCAAACGCAAATGTATCTCTCTTTCTCTTAGTAATTTAAACAAATGCTTGTTGATCCTTTGATTGCCCTACTGTTGTATTGTACATTGGTGTCACAAAATATTTTGGAAAATATATAATAATATATATATTGAATAATATTTCCAAAATACTTTAAATGAAATTTATAATTAAATTTCTACCAAACCATGTGTTGTTTCAAATCCGTGGTTTTGTTTTCTCTTTCCATGAATTCACAAAACCATGCATAGTTTTGTTTATATTACTCCTTCCTCTATAAATTCATTTTACCTACATGTAAATTCATTTTACCTTTGTAGAATACCTGGATGGTTTTGAAAAACCATGTGTTAATTTGTATGGTTGGGAGTGTATTCTCACTTTACTCTTTTTATTTCACCTGTACATTAATTTCATATGAAATTTTCCCTTTTATTTTCTCTGATAATTTCATGGCATCCGTGAATTTTATTTCATGTGTCAATGTAAAAAAAAATTACCTTTGAATTTCATTCCACAACCTTAGTCTCATATTTCCTGTAGCTATATAATTTTACCTCAAGTATGGTTTCACCGGTAGCTCTGAAATATTATTGCATTCTCATATCTCTGTATTTCACTTGAAATTAATCCACTCTATATTCCCGCCACAATTTCATAAGATTTATAATAATAATAATAATAATAATAATAATAATGGTTTTCGCATGGGGAGCAAGTCGTATGTGGTATTTGGACAAAGAGTGTGATACAATGTGGGAGTGACAGCTAGTAATACTCGGTAAAAGTAAAACTACCCATTTCGACTCACTTGAGATTTTAAACATCGAATCATTGGGAATGTGATATGGAACTATGTTCATTGGATCTCTGGAGGATGATCATATGGTTTAAAGAGTAAAGGGATTTAGATAGGTGGGACCCGAGGTGACTAATGCAAAGGGGTCTATTATATGTTGTGATGGTTTTAAGGATTTTGGATTCTAATATATAAAACGGGAAATAAATGTATAAAAACTATAAGTTAAAATAATACAAAGGGTTGGGGAATATATAATTTATATGGGAATTAATGTAATATTAAACTTATGTGTTAACATAATGTTAAAGGGGTCTTTGTGAAATATGAGAGCAGGTGTTAGAAATGTATTTTAACTAAAATGTTACGAATATGTTAGGAATATAGGTTAAGTGAAATGAAAGGGGGATATTTAAAATACACTAAAGAATGGAGGTTTGTTAAAATAACATTGGGAAAAGATTTAGCAGTGTTACCCAACAATGTTTTAAATATTTCAAACTTAGGATAATTGCATTTATTGGAAAATGGAAATGAATAAAGGAGAAGGGAATTTAGTAAAAAGAGTGAGTTTTAACTAGGTAAAGAGTTTTTTTTAGGTAGGGGAAAAATATTAGGGAATGAAATGTAATGAAGCGGTAATGAAAGGAATATGTAATAAGGGGTAAGTTAGGAAAAAAATAACTTCTGGAATGAGTTTGAAAGGGAAAAAATAAATGAAGGGAAATTAATAAAATAGACATGTAAGGGGTTTAGGGAATGAGGGGAAATTAGTGAATGAGCTTTAATATTTAGAACTAATATTACATAAAACATTAGGGTAAATACCCAAAGTAATATATAACCTTTTTGAATGTCCTCCTTGTTTGATAATTCTTCCTGCACATGAAACATAGGATTTAAGCACGATGAAGGTGCATTTGAGCTAGCAAGCTTATTCATTCCAAAACATTTTTCTCTTTTTCTTTAGTTTCCCTAACATTTTATTGTTCCTTCTTTGTTTACAACAACTAACACCTAACATTTTATTTTCTTCTTTTTATGGGTTTCATTCTTTTATATATTATTTTTTATCTTTTTCTTTCAGTCCTTTGATTTTTCTTTTAGGACTTAACCCTCTTTACATTTTTTATTTTTTTAATATGGGAAAATAATTTTGCAAAAAGAAAAAGTATAAACAATATTACAAGACCTTAAAAAAGTCAATTCAAAATTATGAATCCTATTATTATAGGACCCTGACAGTGGCTTCACTTGGAGATGGTATATCCTTGTGAGATGTCAAGAACACTGTTGACTAGTAGCTTGATCCATTGGGCCGATCCCAAGCCTACATATGCTTTATTAAATAATATCTGTGACTGAAAATATCAAACTAAAATCACACCCTTTTCTACAAACTGAAATTTGATCTGAAACTAAAAAGGTGTTGAAACTTTCAAATGAAACTACTAAGTCATCAAGACATTAGGGCCTTCTTCTCACCTTCAAATATTAATGAATTATTTCGATACATGTTGAAAACTGAAACTGAAATAAACTAAAATTCTACCTACTTACTCTAATCATCTTTCCAAATACTGGTTAGGTAAAATGAAAGAGCCAATGCAACCATCAAAGCATTATATATATTTAGGTATTTTGTTGCATGTGCTTATTTGTGATCGACACTAAAGTTCTGCGAACCATTAGAAACTTGTCAATAAATGTAAAGATAAGGAAATACTCAATTCTCTTTGTTGACTCTAGAAATTGTACAAAAGGATCTTCCAAGGTATATACACAAATGTTAGACTGATCCAAGCAACTGTACATCTGTTCTAGATGACCTCCATAGAATAAAACTAAACTGTTATTTCCCTGCAGATTTTCAAATAAGCTTTGTGATGATATTGATAAAAATTTCTCTCTGATGAAACATTTATAATCTTGATTCTAAAGCTCATAGTTACTTAATGGAGGATGATTTTTATTAGATTCATCATCCAACACGTCAGCTATTGGATCATGAAAAACTTGGAAGGATTGTTGTAACCTATTGGATATGGGTTTCAATGAGACTTCATAGATTTCTGCAGACTACTCATCCTTTTCTTTGGAGATATTGTAAAATTTTTCTTTTAAAAACTGAAATGATGCAAAAATTAGTGGTGAATAACTTTCATGTGTCATTTGATCACGTATTTCAATGGAATTTCATAACTGTAATTATAAAACTGAATAATCTTGATCAAGAACTTCGTTGTTTTCTTTGTTGTCCATAAAAATCTCTAAATACTGTTGATTTTTTGTTGCATTAAAGTTGTCTTTGATGAATTGAAATGAAGCAAAAAAAAGAGGTAGAGATCCATGATTTAATTCCCAATTTTATGCACTTTCTTCTTTACTCTCAAGGCTGATCTATATTGGCTGTTCACTATATTCTGGCTGCTAAAACTGAGTTTCCTCATCCCACAAACTAGCTTCTGATTGCTCTGTAAAGTTATCTTGAGTTTGGAGAACATAAATAGCATCATAATGATCATACTTAGGAAAATCATCAAAAGAAGGAATGTCATCAAACATACAGATTAGATCAACAGATTGCTTCTCCTCATATTGATCTATATATCCATTTTCTGATCTATGGGAGTTGGGATTAGCAAAGTGTTCATGGCCAAAAACCTCTTCTTTTTCTTCAACAAATGGGTCATGGTAATCTTGAATGAAAATCCATCTTTTATGGTGATTCTTTTTATCATTTCCTCAATTTTACTTGCCAAAATGTTGAGTTTTACCTCTGAAGATGTCAGGTGCTCTGCAATGTTGTTATTTTCTTCTTCTTTCAAATTTTCTCTTTTAATTTGTAGATTAACTTCTACATCCACTTCAATTTTCTGTATTTTTGAAATTTTTGTTGAACTTATTTCTCTTAGTTGAAACTATACTTCTAGATGAGAGGCCTTTGGATAATGCAAGAGAGCTGAATCAAGAGGAGGTCTGATGTTTGCTGGAATTGAATAATAAACTTGATTAAATATGTCAGAAAATTGTTGTATTGTCTCATTTGGTTGTCTTTTCAATTGATTATATCACTAGCACATTTTGGCCCATTTTCCAACAACCAATTCATCGTTATTCTGACAAATAGGCATCGCAAGAGCGATAGTTTGAGGTCGAGAAAAATGTGGTTAGCCATTATGTTGCAATTTTGACACTTTAGTAAAGTGTCGGAAGAGTGACACTATTTCCAACATTTCCAAACATCCGTCGCTCTTCCAACGTTTTCCAAACCGTCGCTCTTCCGATGTTTTACAAACCGTCACTCTTCCGACGTCCTCCCAACCGTCGCTCTTCCAACGTTTGAAAAATGTCGCAAGTCCAATGATACGTGGTCCGACATTTTGAACATCTCTCTTCCGATGCTTATGTAACATTGCTAATCTGATAAAAAGGTAAATATATTTAAAAAAGGAAACGTCGCTCTTCCGATGTGTTAGGTGTCGGTCTTCCGACGAAGAGGTAAAAATATTTTAAAATGAAACATCACTCTTGCGACATGTATTGTGTCAGGCTTTTGACGAAAGAGTAAAATAGTAAAAAATTAAACGTCACACTTCCGACATGTATGGCGTCAGTATTACGACTCTTGGGTAAAAATATATAAAAAAAGTATCATCGGTCTTCCGACGCAAGGCTAAGATATTTTAAAAAAATAAAACAATCGTGTAACATATATAAACTTCACAAAAAACTATAGATGTCAAAGCGATGTCAATTCAACCAGACTTTTGAAGGAAGCCAATTCTAAAATGAAGGACCTTATGGAATATATATGAAATTAATGATATCAGTGAATATTTAGAGAGTGGAAGCAAAGAGCTCTGGATGGAGAGGTGTCTAATTATTGGCACCCGCTCTGATTTGCTTACTCTGGTTACTATCTTCATATTAAATTACACAGTTATGCTATGAATAATAACTCAGATGCCAAAGTGATTCCAACCCATCATGTCACTGGAACGAGTGAAAACTTTGCATATTATATTAGTCAGTGTAATGGAGCCAACCAAATACAATGAGCATTAAATTCCTTATGTCTCCACAAAGGCATATGAACGATTGGGTGTGCATACCAAACCCACAGAGCACCAGCTATGTGAATCATCATACTAGAGAGCGAGCACTGTATAAATTCAATGTTCCATGGTGTAATGATCGGATTATAGTTAGTCTTGGATTGCATTACTGAGAGTGATATAACGTGTAATCCTACTAAGATCACCAAGCCATTATTATCTATTATCTAACTGTGATTTACTGTGTGAAGTGATCATATACAAATTATCATCATCACGCAAATGCGAGCCACAAAAATTTACAGCATGCCACTGTTATATAGGATGGAAATATAAAACACATCGAGCCTTTGCAATGTCATCAAACAATGCAACAGATATTGAAATTTTATACAACTTTATCACCCTGTAGTGAGAGTCATCTAAGCGATCCACACGTGAGCTAATAAAATAGTAGAGTGAGCTTTTTTTGAACCACATAGAGGTATGTTCGATCCCTAAGGCATCACGGAAAATAGGATCCAAGGTTTGTATAAGAAAAAATCCATTCAAAACATGTTCATTGAGCCTTTGTTGACCATTGCAAGCTTCGAAAAATTATATGCGAGATTTTGAACATAAGAACGAGCCATTGTAATCTATAGGTGCAAGTGTCACTTTACATATATACATATAATCTATAGAGAATTGAAGCGATATATTATTCATATGCAAGTTTCTATTAAGCCACAGAGATGGATTTGAAACATTGTGATGTCACAGAATATATTCATATTAACCACGCAGAAGAGCGGTCGAGCCATAGGAATAAACCTTCACATCACAATAGAGATCATGGTTTTACACTAAAATATTAAAAATAAATAAAACAAACGTGTTAGTAACATATATAAACTTCACAGAGAACTATAGATGCCAAAGCGATGCCAATTTGGACAGATTTTTGAAGGAAGCCAGTTCTAAAATGAAGGACCTTATGGAATATATATGAAATTAATGATATCAGTGAATATTTGGAGGATGAATACATAGAGCTCTGGATGTAGAGGTGTCTAATTATTGGCACTCGCTCTGATTTGTTTACTATGGTTACTATCTTCATATGAAATTACACAGTTACGCTGTGAATAATAACTCAGATTCCAAAGCGATTCCAATCCATTGTGTCATAGGAACGAGTGCAAACTTTTCATATTATATTAGTCACTGTAATGGTGCCAACCAAATACAACGAGCATTAAATTCCTTGTGTCTCCACAAAGGCATACAAACGATTGGGTTTGCATACCAAACCCACAAAGCACCAGCTATGTGAATCATCATACCAGAGAGAGAGCACTGTATAAATTCAATGTTCCATGGTGTAATGATCATATTATAGTTAGTCTTAGAATGCATTACTAATAGTGATATAACGTGTCATCCTACTGAGATCACCGAGCCATTGCTATCTATTATCTAACTGTAATTTACTGTGTGAAGTTATCATATACAAATTATTATCATCACGTAAATTCGAGCCACAAAAATTTATAGCATGCCACTGTTATATAGGATGAAGATCCAAAACACATCGAGCCTTTGCAATGTCATCAAGCAATGAAAGAAATATTGAAATTGTATACAAATTTACCACCCTGTAGTGAGAGTCATCTAAGCGATCCTAACGTGAGCTAAATAGTAGAGTGAGATTTTTTTGAACCACACAGAGGTATGTTCGATCCATGAGGCATCACAGAAATTAGGATCCAAGGTTTGTATAAGCCAAAATCCATACAAAACATGTTCATGGAGCCTTTGATTATAGTGGTTCCAAAACTCACCCTCCAAAGAATAACTACAACCTTTTATGCTGCTATAACTTTTGTATCTTGAGACATCACTGCCCATTTTTACTGCCTCTCCAATACAAAGAAGCAGATTGAGAGCCCCATGAGAGTAGGAAGCACATAATGTTCAAATGACCCTTCTATGTTGGTTCAAATTGACCACTATATACCCGAGTTGTTACCATGCAATGGAAACACACAATATGGTAGTAAATAGCCTAGCATGCAGCTGGATCGAGGTCAAGAACATAATCCATTCATTTGTTGTTGGAGACAGATCACACAAACAATCAGAGTAGATATATTAAATGGTGGATTTATTGGCTGGGAAGATGGAAGATTCAGGGTATATGCCAAATCTATTAAACAACACATACTGAAGCTAAACCCTAAACATTAATGCATACGACTAGAGCAATATGTTAACATTCTAACTCGTGAAACCCTAAAAACTAGAGCAAATAGAACATGGGTCTTCAAAAATTTAATCGATCTTCTTTGATTCGATATATAATCAATAGATTTCAACAGAAAAGAAAGAATATGTAAATTATCATATCGAAATGTTGAAAAATAGAACTAAAATACAAAAGCAACTTCAAATAAAGTGAGAAATTCGCAGATTGACCTGTGATGGAACCGATTACAGTTGGAATTCCTTCTGGCTTGTGGAATGAGTAGACCTGCAACAGGCACTTGGGATCAATTTCTTTACTTATCAAATCCTTCCTCCAAACCTGCGACAATATGGCTGCATCCTTCCTCCAAACCTGCAATAGTATGGCTGCATCCTTTCTCAAAACTGGCTACAGTATGGCCGCATCCTCCCTCCTTCCCTGGACAAACCATGCAACCGAAGGGAAATGAAAGAGGGAAATTAAAAATATCAACCGAAGGAAAATGAAAGAGGGAAATTAAAAATATCAACCGGAGGGAAATGAAAGAGGGAAATTAAAAATATCAACCAGAGGGAAATGAAAGAGGGAAATTAAAACTTTTGATATTTGAAATTTTTTGACATTTTGAAATGAAATACATTTTCTTTTTAGGGCCACTCATATTCCATTAAATAAAATGTGTGATACTTTTCTTGGGGTTAATAAGGGGTTTGGGTAAATAAGTGGTATTTTTTATTATAAATAATTATTAATGAGATTAGATCTAAGACATTTATTTAAATTATTAATTATATAAAATTGTTGAATTTTTATTTCATAAACTAGGGATTTTGGTTGATTTTTTAATATAATTATGTGATATTAAAGATGAATTATAGTAACTTAAAAATAAGTTTTGTGTGGTTAAAAGGGAAGTAGTAATGTTATGATATGAATTATTATTTTCAATGAAATTTTTGGTTTAGTAAGGATAACTCATCTATGGACATTTTCCATGATTTTTAAGATGAAGTCAATATAGGAAAGGTGATACTTAAAGGGCTCCCACATGCTTTAGAAATTTTATATCTATTGGTTTATAAACATTAGAGGTGGAAAAATATCCTAAGCTCTAGAGCTAAGTTTTTTCCAACTTAGCTATATCTTGAACAACAAATTGTTGTTGACATCAAGGATATGATAGGAATTTGGTGGGTTCTAGGGTAGCCTTGTCATGAAATAAATGTAATGTAGTTACTAGGTAGGTAGGGGGAACCATTTTGGTGGAACTTGGCCATAAATGGGACATCTATCCATGCATATTTTTTTAAGAAAAAATACACCTAGTGGATTATCATTGTACGAGAATCACTTTAGGATCTAAGCTATTGTGCACACACTAACTAAAGGGATATTAGTGAAACCCACAAAAGTATTATAGGTGATTTTATATAAATAGGTGTTCTTGTGTTCTCATTTGTTAGTTATGGGAAAATGACAACAAAGTAAGAGAAGTTATAGGTGCTTTTATAGAAAAAGGTGTTCTTGTGCTCTCATTGGTTAGGTATGGGAAAATGACAATAAAGTAAGAGAAGGATTTGACTACTGGACAATTAGAGGAATGATTCCACAAAAAACCAAGCATGGTGCTATAGAAATTTCTAGGATAAGGGCTTTTGAAAGAGTTCCCCCAGCATATGACCGGAAGAAGAGAATGGTCATTCCAGATGCTCTGAAAGTGTTGAGGATTTAGCTAGGTCACAAGTATTGTCTGCTAGGAAGGCTTTCCAAAGAAGTTGGTTGCCATCACTATGACAAAATTATGGAATTAGAAGGGAAGAGAAAGGCAAAGGCTCATGTATCATATGAGAGAAGGAAGCAATTGGAAAAATTGAGATGAAAAGAAGTGGCTTTAGTCGAAAAGCAGCTTGCCCCAGAGATGGATAACATAAAAATTGACAACATATTGGTCAATTTCCTTGACCCTTTATTGGTTATTCAGAAGGAGTAACCCCAAACGGGGCACTCGAACGTGCACAAGGCACCTAGGCGGTCACAACTTAGAAAAAATGATATGGGTGCCCTCGAACGAAATGGCCCGACCCGACCCGAACGCGCCCGGGCGGGTGACCTCACATGGCATGACACGACGCGCCCAAACGAACTATGCCACAAGGGAGCAAACGGTAAATGGGCCACCCGAACATGCACAAGGCACCCGGGCGGTCACAACTTAGCAAAACTAATACGGGCACCCCACACGACTCGAACACGCACGGTCGGGCGACCTCACATGACGTGACACGATGCGCCCGAATGAACGATGCCACAAGGGAGAAAATGGAAAACGAGCCACCCAAACGTGCACAAGGCACCCGGGCAGTCACAACTTAGCAAAATTGATACATGCACCCTCATACGAAACGGCCCCACCCGACCCGAATGCGCCTGGTCAGGCGACCTCACATGGCGTGACACGATGCGCCTGAACGAACGATGCCACAAGAGAGTTAACAACAAACGAGCCACCCGAACGTGCACAAGCCACCCGGGCGGTCACAATTTAGCAAAACTTATACGGGTGCCCTCGAATGAAACAACCCAACCTGAACATGCCTGGTCGGGCGACCTCACACAGTGCGACATGACGCGCCTGACCGAACGATGCCACAAGGGAGAAAACAACAAACAGGCTACCCGAATGTGCACCAAGCACCCGAGCGGTCACAACTTAGAAAAATTGATACTGGCGCCCTCGAACGAAATGGCCCGACCTGACCCGAACGCGCCTGGTCGGGCAACATCACACAGCGCGACACGACACACTTGAATGAATGATGCCACAAGGGAGAAAATAGAAAACGGGCCACCCGAACGTGCACAAGGGACTCGAGTGGTCACAACTTAGAAAAACTAATATGGGCACCCTCGAACGAAACGGCTTGACCTGAACGCGCCCGGTAAGGTGACCTCACATGGTACAACATGGCGCGCCCGACTGAATGATGCCACAAGGGAGAAAACATTAAACGGGCTGCCCAAACATGCACAAGGCACCCAGGTAGTCACAACTTAGCAAAACTGATAAGGGTGACCTCGAACAAAATAGCCCGACCTGACCCGAACGAGCCCGTTGGGCGACCTTATAGTACGGTGCGACAAGGCAAGACGGACTGAACGATGCCACAAGGGCGAAAATGGAAAATGGGCCACCCGAACATGCACAAGTCACCTAGACAATCACAACTTAGAAAAACTGATATGGGTGCCCTCGAACGAAACTACTCGACCTATACGCGCCCAATCGGGCGACCTCACACGGCGTGCTTAATCAAACAATGCCACAAGGGAGAAAACGGAAAATGGGCCGCTCAAACGTGAACAAGGCACCCGAGTTATCACAACTTAGCAAAACTGATACGAGTGCCCTCAAACGAAACGGCCCGACCCGACTTGAACGCGCCCGGTCGGGCGACCTCACACGGCGCGCCTGACTGAATGATGCCATAAGGGGGGAAATTGCAAATGGGTCGCCTGAACATCTACAAAGGACCAGGGTGGTCACAACTTAGCAAAACTGATATGGGCACCCTCGAACGAAATGGACAGACCTGACCCGAATGCGCTCGGTTGGGCGACCTCACACGACGTGACACGGCGCGCCTGAACGAATGATGCCACAATGGAGAAAATGGAAAATGGGCCACCTGAACTTGCACAAGGCACCCAGGTGATCACAACTTAGCAAAACTTATACGGGTGCCCTTGAACGAATCAGTGCAACCCGAACGCCCCTGGTCGGGCGACCTCACATGGTGCGACATAGTGCACTCGATCGAACGATGCCACAAGGGATAAAATGGCAAACGGGCCACCCGAATGTGCATAGGGAACCCGGGCGGTCACAACTTAAAAAAACTGATATGGGTGCCCTCGAACGAAACGGCCCGACTGGAATGCGCCCTGTCAGGCGCCAACCTCACACAGCGCGACACGACGTGCCGAACGAATTTCAATGCCACAAGGGAGAAAACAGAAAACGAGCAGCCCGAATGTGCACAAGCCACCCGGGCGGTCACAACTTAGAAAAACTGATACAGGCGCCCTCGAATGAAACAGCCCGACACGACCTGAATGCACCTGGTCGAGTGACATCACATGGCGCGACACGGCATGCCCGAATGTGCACAAGGGACTCGGGCCATCACAACTTAGCAAAACTGATACGGGCCCCCTCGAATTAAACGACCCGATCGGAACACGCCGGTTGGTCGAGCGCCTACATCACACGGCGCTACACGACGCGCTTGAACGAATGTCGATTCCATAAGGGAGCAAACAAAAATTGAGCCACCCAAATGTGCACAAGGCACCCGGGCAGTCACAACTTAGAAAAACTAATATTGGCGCCCTCGAACAAAACGGCCCGACCTGACTCGAACGCGCACATTTGGGTGACCTCACATGGCATGCCCAACTGAACGATGCCACAAGGGAGGAAATAGCAAATGGGCCACCCAAACATGCACAAGGGACCCGAGTGGTCACAACTTAGCAAAACTGATACGGGCACCCTTGAACGAAACGACCCAACCCGAACACGCCTGGTCGGGTGACCTCACACGGCGCGCCCGAACGAACGATGCCCCAAGGGGGAAAATGGAAAATAGGCTACCTGAACATGCACAAGGCACCTATGTGGTCACAACTTAGCAAAACTGATATGGGCGACCTCGAACGAAATGGCCTGACTCGACCCGAACGCGCTCGGTCCGGCAACCTCACACAGCACGACATGACGCGCTTGAATGAACGATGCCACCAGGGAGAAAATGGCAAACATGCCACTTGAACATGCACAAGGGACCCGGGCAGTCAAAACTTAGCAAAACTGATACGAGCACCCTCGAATGAAATGGCTCGACCTGAACATGCCCGGTTGGGCAACCTTAGACGACACGACACGGCGCGCCCGATCGAACGATGCCACAAAGGATAAAATGACAAACGGGCCACCTGAATGTGCACAAGGCACTCGAGCAGTCACAACTTAGTAAAACTGATATAGGCGCCCTCGAGGAAATGGCCCGACACGACCTGAACGAGCCCGGTCGGGCGACCTCACAGTACGGCGTGACACGGCGCGCCTGACTGAACGATGCCATAAGGGAGTAAATGGCAAATGGACCACTCGAATGTGCACAAGGCACCTGGGCAGTCACAACTTATAAAAATTGATACGAGCACCCTCGAATGAAATGCCCCAACCTAAACGCTCCCGGTCGGGTGACCTCACATGACGTGATGCGGCATGCCTGATCGAATGATGCCACAAGGGAGAAAATGGCAAACGGGCCACTCGAACGTGCACAAGGCACTCGGGCGGTCACAACTTAGCAAAACTGATACGGGCGCCATTGAACGAAATAACCCGACCTGACCCGAACGCGCTCGGTCGAGCGACATCACACGGCACGACACAGCGCGCCCAACTGAATGATGCCATAAGGGAGGAAATGGAAAACAGGTTGCCCAAACATGCACAATGGACCCGGGTGGTCAACACTTAACAAAACTAATATGGGTGCCCTCGAACGAAATAGCCCGACCCGACCCGAACATGCCCAGTCGGACGACCTCACACGACGCGACACGGTATGCCTAAACGAACGATGCCACAAGGGAGAAAATGGAAAATGGGCCACTCGAGCGTGCACAAGGTACCTGGGCAGTCACAACTTAGCAAAACTGATACGAGCACCCTCGAACGAATTGGGCCGACCCAAACGCACCCGGTCGGGCAACCTCACATGGCGCGACACAGCGTGCCTGACCAATTTATGCCATAAGGGATCAAATGGAAAATGAGCTGCCCAAACGCGCACAAGGCACCCGGGAGGTCACAACTTAGCAAAACTAATACGTGTGCCCTCGAACAAAACGACCCGACTGGAACGTGCCTAGTCAGGGGCCGACCTCACAAGGCGCGACATGACTCGCCCAAATGAACGTCAATGCCATAAGGGAACAAATAGAAAATGAGCCACCCAAACATGCACAAGGCACTCGGGCAGTCACAACTTAGCAAAACTGATACAGGCGCCCTCGAAAGAAACGGCCCGACACGACCTGAATGCACCAAGTCGGGCAACCTCACACGGAACGACACAGCGCACCTGACCGAATGATGCCACAAGTGAGCAAATGGCAAACGGGCCACCCAAATGTGTACAAGGGACCTAGATGGTCACAACTTAGCATAACTTATACGGGCACCCTCGAACAAAACGACCCGACTGGAATGCGTCGGCCAGTCAGGCGTCGACCTCACACGGCGCGACACGACGTGCCCGAATGAACGTCAATGCCATAAGTGAGAAAACAACAAACGAGATGCCTGAACATGCACAAGGCACCCGAGTAGTCACAACCTAGCAAAACTGATACGGGCGCCCTCGAACGAAACAGCCCAACCCTACTCAAATGCACCTAGTCGGGCGACGTCACACGGTCTGACATGGCACGTCCGACCGAATGATGCCACAAGGGAGAAAACGGAAATTGGGCCACCCGAATGTGTACAAGGAACTCAGGGAGTCACAACTTAGTAAAACTGATACGGGCGCCCTTGAACAAAATGGCCCGACCTGACGCATCCGATCAGGCAACCTCAGACGGCGCGACACGCCGCAGCCAATCGAGCGATGCCACAAGGGAGAAAACGGCAAACGGACCGCCCGAATGTGCACAAGGCATCTGGGCGGTCACAACTTAGCAAAAATAATACGTGCGCCCTGGAACGAAATGGCCCAACACGACCCGAACACGCCCGGTTGGGCAACCTCACACGGCGCGCCCGACTGAACGATGCCACAAGGGATAAAATGACAAATGGGCTTCCTGAACATGCACAAGGGACCTGGGTGGTCACAACTTAGAAAAACTGATACGGGCACCCTTAAATGAAACGGCCCGACCCAAACACGCCCGGTTGGGCGACCTCAAACGTCGCGACACGGTGCGCCTGAATGAACGATGCCATAAGGTAAAAAATAGAAAAAGGGCCACCCGAATGTGCACAAGGCACTCGGGTGGTCACAACTTAGCAAAACTCATATGGGCACCCTCGAACGAAACAACCTAACCCGACCCGAACACGCCCAGTCGGGCGACCTCACACGTCGCGAAACGGCGTGCCCGACCGAACGATGCCACAAGGGAGAAAACGGCAAACGAGCTGCCCAAACGTGCACAAGGCACCCAGGTGGTCACAACTTAGCAAAACTGATACAGGCGCCCTTGAATGAAACGGCCCGACCTGAACGCACCCGGTCGGGCAACCTCACATGGCGCACCCGACCGAACAATGCCACAAGGGAGAAAATGGAAAACGGGCCGCCCGAATGTGCACAAGCCACCTAGGCAGTCACAACATAGAAAAACAAATATGTGCGCCCTCAAACGAAAAGACTCGACATGAACCGAACACGCCCGGTCAGGCGACCTCACACGGTTCGCCTGACTGAACAATGCCACAAGGGAGAAAATGGAAAACTGGCCACCCAAACGTGCACAAGGGACCTGAGCATTCACAACTTAGCAAAACTGATACAGGCACCCTCGAATGAAATGGTTCGACCCGAACGCGCCCGGTCGGGTGACCTCACATGGCACGCCCAAACGAACGATGCCACAAGGGAGAAAATGAAAAACGGCCCACCCGAACGTGCACAAGGCACTCGGGCGGTCACAACTTGGAAAAACTTATACGGGCGCCTTCGAACGAAATGGCCCGACCTGAATGCGCCTGGTCGGGCGACCTCACATTGCGCGACACGGCACGCCCGACCATGGTTGGGGGCACACATTAAAAGTGAACCAAGGAGTGAGCGCATCACGTCTTTAATATTTTATGAAACTCCTTAGAAGTCCCATTATAACCACCTTCCATCTTCATCACAATGTGATATGTCAACTAAAGATATCTTATTATGTTTCTCCAACCATTCAAAAAGGGGACCCAACTTAGATTATTATTTATTAAAGGGGAGGTCAAATAAATTAATTTACAAACCGTCGCTATAGCGACACTTAGCCCAAACCATCGCAAGAGCGACACTTAGCCCAATCCATTGCAAGAGCGACACTTAGCCCAAACTGTCGCAATAGAGACAATTGTTCCGAAACTATTGCACTAGTGATGCTTTTGCCCAAACTGTCGCAATAGCGACATTCTCCTCCAAACGTCGCAATAGTGACACATAGCTCTAATTCATCGCAATCCCGACATTTTTTCCCAAAATGTCCCAATTCTGATGCTTTGCTACAAACTTCAGAAGACCGACACTAACTTCTATGTGTCACAATACCGACACTTGTCTCCAAACATCAGTATAGCGACAGTTGTGGGCAGGATTTGAAAATTTGATGAATTTCAGGGAAATTTCCGACATTTGGTCAAAAGTGTCAGAACCAAAGTGTTGGATTTTTTTCCAAATTTACTAGTATGTTCTTCTATGATCATGAAAATATTGATTTTGATTATCCATCTATCAAGGAAAATTTTGACTAACTGCTCGAAATTTGAGATGCTTGCAATAGGCAGCCTCTTGAACCAACTCTTTACTTGACTCTGCAAAGAAAAGGAAAAAATTCTAATACTAACATCATCTTCATCAATCTCAAATAGGTCCAGATAATTCTCGAAACCTTGAATATGTTTTTCAGCAGTGATTTTACCATTTTCTCAATCAAACTGGGGGAGGTATTTGTAATCATTATCAAGGAAATCATGGATTACATGAGGTATGATGAGGGGCTTACATCTATCAATAACTTTATAAGGTACAAGAATATGTATAGGAATTGTAAGATCAGTCTTGATTACTTGAGCCTTATCAATTGGAGGATGACCATCATATGTTTTAGAAGAAATCTTCTCAAAGGAATCAGGAGAAGGTTTATTTATAATCTCCAAAAGAAAGTAATAAATTATAATCTAAGATATTTTGTAAAATACAATATACATTGAAAAACATTCTTGATGAGAAAGAGGATGATGTCTCAAAGTATAATCCAAGTTAGAAACCTGATCTTCCCATTATGTTATTCTAGGTTCATTCCTCCAGTGGAGTCTTGAATTTGAATTTGAAATTGATGTGGAGTCGCCAAGTGGATGATTTAACCTTTGTATGTTTGATCATTGTCCACCATCATAGATCAGATCTAAAATTTGATGTATGTTTCTAAATAATATGTTCTTCCCTAGCGGAGTCGCCATTATGCTATCACTCTGTAATTTCTCAAGGCTAAATAAAGAAATCACCATGGTAACCACAAACCTACTTTGGAGTTTAGGATCTAGCCCTCCTAAACTTAGAGAGGGCTCTCTCTATAAGATTTAGCTTTATTTGAAATAGATATTAGGCTAGATAATAAGTATAGAGTTGGATTTTTGAATTGGTTTGGCTGGAAATGCATAGGAAGGCCATTGGGAAATGGAGTCATAGAGGCTTGGGTGATCAAATTGCATAAGTATCAAGTTTGAGTGAAATAGTGCAAGGTAGACATTACTATTGGATCCTTTAGATTTGGATGAAATGTAATAAAAGAAGAAGGGAGACTCAATTGAAACTAGGGAGCATTTAAGTATTCCCTAATTTGGATATAAGAATAGAGGTTCAATCGAAACTAGGGAGCAATGAAGGATTCCCTAATCTGGATATCAAAAGAAAACATGTAAATTACTAGTAGTTAAAGCCAGAGTGTATGATATCAACATATTCTACAGTAATACTACCGTTAGAAAATTCATAATTAAGAAAACATGAATATGGAAATAAAGGAAAGCACAAATATAGTGAGGAAAACTTCACCAATGGATATGTCACATGGATCTTGAAACAAATACTCTTTTATTAATCTAAATATTCACTTAAACTCAGTGAAATGCATCACACTAAATGGTGAGGTTACAAATCCCAACCAACACCACCAATACTTCAAAAAAAGAAGTATTTATACAAAATTTAAAGATTGTTTACAATAAATGTTGTCTCTAACAGACAAGACATTTTTAGACTATAGATGAACTAAAAAGATCTGACTGTTGCAGATTAATAGTTATGGTGGAGTGTGCGTTGTTGTGGAAGTGGGAGCAGGTAGGATGTGGACCCAAATTTGTGGTTGTGATGGAAGCTGAACTAGCAAATGTAGATGTATCTCTCTTTCTCTTAGTAATTTGCTCAATTTCTTGCTGATCCTCTGATTTCCCTATTGTTTTATTGTCCATTGGTGCCACAAAATATTTTGGAAAATACATAATAATATATATATTTGAGTAATATTTCCAAAATATTTTGAATGAAATTTATAATTAAATTTCTACAAAACCATGTGTTGTTTCCAATATGTGGTTTTTTTTTCTCTTTCCATGAATTCACAAAAGCCATGTATAGTTTTTTTTCTATTACTCCTTCTTGTGTAAACTCATTTTACTTGCATGTAAATTCCTTTTACCTTTGTAGAATATCTGGATCATTTTGCAAAACCATGTGTTGATTTGTATGGTTGGGAGAGTATTCCCACTTTACTCTTTTACTTTCACCTCTACATTAATTTCATATGAAATTTTCCCTTTTATTTTCATGTCATGTGAATTTTATTTCATGTGTTGCTCTTATTCCACAACCTTAGTCTTATTTTACCTCAAGTATGGTTTCACCAGTAGCTCTGAAATATTACTGCATTCTCATATCTATGTATTTCACTTGAAATAAGTCCACCCTATATTCCTACCATAATTTAATAAGATTTAAAATCAAAACAATTAATGGTTTTCGCATGGGAGCAAGTCGTATGTGGTATTTGAAGAAGGAGTGCAATAGAATGTGGGAGGGACAATTGGTAATGCCCGGTAAAAATAAAAATTCCCATTTCACACTAACTTGAGGTTTTAAACATCTAATGATTGGGAATGCGATATGGAACTATGGTCATTTGATTTGTGGAGGATGATAAGATGGTTTGAAGAGTAAAGGGATTTCGATAGGTGGGACCAGGGTGAATAATGAGAAGGGGTCTATTATATATTGTGATGGTTTTAAGGTTCTGGGATTCTAATATAGTGGAGGGGTAAAAATATATAAAACGGGGAATAAATGTATAAAAAATATAAATTAAAATAATACAAAGGGTTGGGTAATATATAATTCATATGGGATTAATATAATATTAAACTTATGGGTTAACATAATGTTAAAGGGTTCTTTGTGAAATATGAGAGTGGGTGTTAGAAATGTATTTTAACTACAATGTTAGGAATGTTTTAGGAAGATAGGTTAAGTGAAATGAAAGGGGGATATTTAAAATACACTAAGGAATAGGGGTTTGTTAAAATAATCTTGGGGAAATATTTAGCAATGGGACCCAGAAATGTTTTAAATATTTAAAACTTAGGATAAGTGGGTTTATTGGAAAAGGGAAATTAATAAAGGAGAAGGAAATTTAGTAAAAAGAGTGAGTTTTAACTAGGTAAAGAGTTTTTTTTAGGAAGGGTAAAAATATTAGGGAATGAAATGTAATGAAGGGGTAACGAAGGGAATATGTAAATAAGGGGTAAGTTAGGAAACAAATAACTTAGGGAATGAGTTTGAAAGGGGAAAATGAATGAATGGAAATTAATAAAATAGACATGCAAGGGGTTTAGGGAATGAGGGGAAATTAGTGAATGAGCTTTAATATTTAGAACTAAGATTACATAAAACTTTAGGGTAAATACCCAAAGTAATATATATCCTTTGTGAATGTCCTCCTTCATTGATAATTCTTCCTGCACATGAAACATAGGATTTAAGCATGATGAAGGTGCATTTGAGCTAGCAACCTTATGGATTCTAAAACCGTTTACTCTTTTTATTTAGTTTCCCTGACATTTTATTGTGTCTTCTTTGTTTACAGCAACTAACACCTAACATTTTATTTTCTTCTTTTTATGGGGTTCATATTTTTATATATTCTTTTTGATCTTTTTCTTTCATTCCTTTGATTTTTCTTTTAGGACTTAACCCTCTTTACAGTTTTTATTTTTTTAATATGGGAAAACAATTTTGCAAAAAGTAAAATTATGAACAATATTACAAGACCTTAAAAAATTCAATTCAAAATTATGAATCCTATTATTATGGGATTCTAACACCTCCATAAATATCTTTTCAATGATTATAACCTTAAATGGGCTAGCAATCATCTATCTCATCGTCTCAAAATGACCTCGCAGATGAAAATTTACAATTTATGTCATCATCACTTCACACTATATCATGAATGACCCTTTATACAGATTATATACATGAATTTATGGAAGGGAACCCCCTATACCTATCCTAAGATTAATTGTCACAAGTTAATAAAGGAAAATTAATAGATATTTGTTGACAAGATCCCATACTACTTATAAATTGTACTTTGTTCACTTGTTCTCACAATCAATCATAGGATAGGTAGATGGGATGTCCTACCATAAATTCAAGCATATAATCTATAGAAGGGGTCATCTATGAGACAATGTGAAGTGATGATGACAGACATAGTAATTTTTCATCTATCAGATCATTTTGAGATTGTGATGACATACCAGTGCTATCCCATTCAAGGTTATAAGAATTAATGGGCAATGTGCGGAGGACAATTTATACATCCCATCATGGAAGTTACACTCATATGTACTTAAATTGTCATCATAATCAGAAACTTTTGTTAATTGAAAACTAATATATGCTAGAATTTTGTTAGACTAATATATATTATAAAATGAAACCAATATATATATTAGTTACAATAAATATAGTAGAAAATATAGCAAACATTTCAATAGTTTCGACTAGCGCATGAGGTAAAGAAAACTCTAATGCTATTTTTATTAATGAATAATAACAAAAAATATCAATTTAACATTTCTTTATTTTTACAGCTGATGATCCACCCCTCTTGTGGCAACCTCGACAACATCATGAGTACACGACCAGGCCATTAAAAAGAAATAAAAATAAATGAGTGTGCTAGTTATACCATTAGAAACATCATGTGCCATATTATGAGAACGTATTTTTTATGATATTTGTTTTTGAGATGAACTATTTTGTGTCTATGATTAATGAATGAATGTTATTTTTTAATCAATAATTTTTATATTTCTCTTTATGTACATGACCTTGTTTCATATTATGTAAACATATTTTTTATGATAAAATTAATTGAGATGAAATATTTTGTGGATTTATGAATGAATGAATGTTTTCTATTTGTTTTTTTGTGTATCTTAATGTCTTTCTTTCAACTATTTCCTATACATGAGATAGATTGGTTACTAGTGAATTGAGAGTGATGTGAGGGGGGGAGGGGGGGAGGGGAAATGAGATCTTCCACCTTCTCGTATTTGGTACTGTTCAATAGAGAATAAATTAGGGTTTGGATAATATTGGAGAAAAACAACCCCAATCCAACAGAGCAACAATAAAGTCAATTTTGAATTCTTTACTTCTTCATTGAGTGGAGGGAGGTTTACTCCAAGATTAAACTACTCCAAAAATTTATTCTTGAAATGAAGAGGATCTCTTTCAGGTATTCATACACACAATTACTTTTAATTTTTATTATTCATGAAATTAAATTTAATATTTGGTTAAATTTAAGGTAATTTTTCCTCATTGGACTCATGAATATATGTAGGACAACTAGTTTCAATTCTGATGTTGACGTGGAACAATTATCTAAAGAAAATATCTAAAAATGGTAAGGGTTTAGGTGACATAAAAAAATATTGTTTGATATTTATGATGTATGTCTTGGTCAAGTGGGAGCTACATAAAGGTTTATAAGAAATAACAAACTTTTCCATGAAATAAATCCATGTAGTATTTGTCTTTCTTTGACAATTGTGTTTGTATTTAATTGAAAGACCATAAACTGTCATTTTCATGGAGGGAAGTAGGATAAATTATTACTGTATTAATTGGGAATAAAAAATTGGTATGATTTTTCTTCTATTTTATTAATTATTTATCTCATCTGAATTATCATCCTTCCTTTCTTTTGCAACTACTTTCATTCGCACATCTATATTTGAAAGATTAACTAGGGTTGGAGTCATATATGTTAAAATAACTCATCGAAGTATTGTTCAAGTTTATCCCACCAAGTGCTTGGATACCAGGTGCGTGATTTAGTTTTTTGTTGCATTTTCTTACAGGAAATTTTTTATTTCTACATTGCAAATCTTCCAAGACCATAGACGTTGAGAAAAAATAGGGAAAACAAAATTAGGGTTTCTTTTATAATGTTTTCTCTTATTATATTGAAAATTTTTATGGTATAATGTTAACTCATCATCATCATTATTATTTTGTGTTCATTATCAATAAAATTCCAATAAATGATGTCATAATGCAAACAATAACACCAGCAATAGGCTCTAGGCCAGGGAAAATCCCCTCCACAGAGGAAAAACCCAAAAACTTCTCTTCTTATATAGATTCAAGGAAGACTTCCAAGACCTTTGATAAAGACAACTCACCATGTGATAGGCCAGCCACCTAAACAACAATGTGTCTCCCTATAAATTTGTTTGTTTCTCTTCTATAGCTTTAAATTTAAACAGAGATAGCTTTATTCCCGTATGTGCAAGCTTTCCAAACAAATAATTGATGCACAAGCCAAAGAAATACTTTCTTTCTTTCCTTTCTATCCTTCACCTCTTTCTTACTTTGAAATTTCCTGATACTTCTAGAAAATATTGCATTACTTATGTGACTCAAATGAGGTTCAATACCTTTCCTTTATATAGTCTTTTGGTGGGGTTCAAGTGCCTCTTGTGGGGACGACTTGATGGGTTTTCCGACCACACTTAGGGAAACCATTTTTCCCTTAAAAACACTAATTTATGTGGGAACAACAAATAACTAGAATAAAAACAAGAATAGAATATGTTTTAGTAGATGGTTTTTATAACCTATTGTACTTTTCATCCTTTGAAAGGGATTTTAATTTTGAATTAATAAAACTCCTTCTAGAGCTAACTAACATAGTGACTTAAACTTCACTATGATTTAATAGAATTTCAATAGTATTTCTATATAATTATTTTCCCCCATCCAAAATAAATTCGATGGAGGTCTCATATATATGTAAAATATATAAGTGTAGCAATCGTTACCCTCTCAAAAAATTTATATTTTCTAATTTCCTAAAATTAGTCATTATTGACAACCAATGTGGCATCCTTTCCTTTTTTCCAATGTAATTTTTTAGCAAAGGATTACTCAACATCCCTATGTGTCACATTTTGTATATTTCCAAATAAATATTCTTCCTAATTACCAAATTAAATAAAAATATATTAATTTTCACTCCAAAAGTGGGTCATTGTTAAGTTAATTAATATAAAAAAATCCATTTACATTTGCACTAGTTTAAGTAGAATTTGGAAGGATTGGTGTTGGGAAGTAAGGATTACACACCAGTAATTCTTGTCCTATATCATAACTATGAAATAAGTACTCCATCTCCTTACTCCCATTATTCCCAAGGTGGAGGTATTCAACTCACATATTTTAAAAAGTGGGCCCATTTCACTTGTTGTCTCATTACATTACTTGTCAATATTGTCACTATCAATTTCATAGTCAAACAAGTCAATTCAAAGCAATAAACTCGTCATAATACCTGTCATGTTAAGGCATCAATATACGTCTAGAAATTCATATTTGCATAGCTCAATATTCTATATTACAACATATTCCAAAGGTGGTATTTCTTCATGCACTATGGTTTTCACATTAACACGGGACCATGTCAATGCACCACTATCCAATACGTTGTCATGTGCGCATATCTATACTCGGAAAATACTTTTACAACTCATAAGGGAACTATGTTAAGTTATCAGCTGTCTTCAAGTTATTGTTTCCTTCTCAAGTTTAATATATCAAGGTCATTGTAAAATAATTCAAATTATCAAGTCAATAGTAATGTTTCATTATCATAAAGTATTAAATTCAAACATATTATTATAGCATGCTCACTATGTCCACCAAGGTGTTGTTTGTAACCTTGTTATATTACAATAATGCACGTAGGTATAATATAGAACTAAGGTCTTAAAAAGTTTTAGGATATATTAGGTTCATTGAGATTAGAATACTAGTCAATATACTTCATCAACAATTAGGAGTCAAGGTCATGTAATTGTTTTATTAATATGTCAAGTCCTATGAGTCAAACTAACATATCATGTCAGTAATTTAACTAGGAAAATACATCATATGTTAAGTTTGTATACATCACATAAAAATAATTTTCAAAGTCAATGATTGGGTTATTTTAATTGGTTCTTGAAGTTATTCAAATTATACAAAATGAGATTCAGGGATGAATTGTTGTCATATATTGACAACTGTTGGTGAAGATTATATTTTTTTCAATGCACAAAAATATATATATATATATTCTATTCTATTTTTTTGTATTTATTTTCTAATTATGATATGTGGTCTTTGCTTCGGAAAACTTGCATGCATTGAACAATAAAATGTTGGATTGTACAGTGGCATAAGCCCATCCACTCAGCTATAGGAACATATACACAAATCTCAACATTAGGTTAAATACACTCAGTATGATGATGTCTACTATTACATATCTAATTTTTATTGAATTTTACAGATGCAGGAGAGAGATAAAAAAAACATGCACCCATGGGCCATATATCAAAGACCCGATATAAACTAGAAACCCATAGAAAGTAAAACCACACAAATATATATTCATTTCTCTTGGCCAAACTAGTGAACACAAGTCACTTGAGGCTATTTGCATTGGAGAAAATATGCCAATTAAATAGGCATCCTTCACATGAATATCATGTTCCACCATAAACTACTTACAGTAAATTGACCCTTGAATCAAGTAAAGTTAACCTATGGATATGGCCTTTCATTTTATCTGAGAATATAGGATTTTTATAATAGCACCCTTACTTGTATCACTAAAATTCAAGTCTCAACTTTAATAGATGAATCCTTGAATCAAGGTCTTCACATGAAATATTTTCACGTCATTCCACCTAGCCTCAGTGTGATTCTACTAAATATTGCTTCAACCATTGGAATTTTGTCACCGTTGTGTGGGAAGTTCTCCAACAAATAATTTTTCATTTTTCAATATTTATGATTGACCCCACAACAACAAAAATTTCAAATGTGTTGTCTCTTTCATTCACCATTCAATCCTATTGGGAAACTGTCATGCTTTCTGCATTAAATTTTAACCTAGTGAATTTCATACACTTTCTACATGGCTCCCATTATCATAACATTATTGTGAGAGATTATAGGTATACTTGGGCTTTGACACCATATTAAATTCAAAATATAAGATAACAGAAATATCAAGCACACATAAAAGCCAATATTTAGGTTGGAAACCCTTTAATCAAGAAAATCAACATCCAATAGAGATATCTATTATCCTTGGCCAATATTTCCATTCAATGCACTTTACAATGGATACAATAAGCTAAATGTGTTAAAATGGAGACAAGAAACTACCTAAGTGGATCATCATGTTCTAATATTGTGTCCCACTATAAACCATCTGAAGTAAACCCACCCTTGACCATGTTAAGATAACTAAAAAAAATTGATGTCAAAGAGAAAAACTGAAGGGAAATTAATTTTATGTATAGGTTCTTATTATTGTACTTAGGAATCTAGTATAATATATAAAATTAAATGATGATCAGAAGAAAGTTACGAAATAATTTAAGCACCTCTCTTTTAAATGGAAATGGCACTCAGACATTAAATAAGGTATTCAACCTAATTAGGGGCATGCTAGCCATATTAGCATGCCCCATACTAGACCAACTAGATAAAATAATGAATAAACAGTAGGTCAACATAGAGAAGGTCACGGAATTCTAAAACAAAATTGGTCTAAAGAATTGAAACTCACTCTTGTTTTGTTCATTGCCTCATTATCATTGATCTTTTCCATAAATATTTGCATCATTTTGTAATATTTCGGCTGAACTAAAGTGATCTTGTATCAAAGAGTAGGATAATATGGAGGAGAGGTGAGACATTATTTTCTAGAGGCAATAATCATTGTTTTGGGTCATTTATGGTTGAATTTATCTAATAGAAGGAAATTATCTTCCATTGCGGCTTTGCAACCTCTTCTATGTCTTAAATTTCAGACATTAGAAAATGGTGTCAAACATATTTAAGCATAATAGGAGAATGTTGCATTTATGAGTTAACCTTATTGATTATTTCATACATTTATGATTTTTTTCCTCATAAGGAAAATACCCATGATTTTGTTACAACAAACCTAGTTTATGGGTGATATATATATATTCGTAGAGAGGGTTGTTGGATAATTATGTGTATTATTAATAGTGTTTAAATATGAAGGGATAATGATTTTCGTATCATGCCAATGACTTAGGGGAAACTGATTCTAAACATAGAACTTTTATAAATCACCAAGGTTCTTTTCCTTTAACTTGGAATGATCATAACTTTGGTATTTGAATTTTATAGCATATTGTATGATACTTAATTTTGGGTATCTCAAAATATCTACACGTTATAATTGTCGAAATTTAATTGAGGCACATATACTGAAAGAATGAACCTAATGGTTTTTGTGCATGCTAAAATGGAAATTCCATTAGCCTACTGGTATATTTTTATGAAAACATTGTGAATTAAAAAACTATGATGCCAAAAGCATAAAGCTATTAAAAGTTATGCGTTTTAACACTTTTTATCGTTTTTGGAGGGTAGTTGTGAATGATAATATGGCCACTTTTAATTTCATCTATGTGAGCTAAATAAAAAACACACAATAGATAACTCAATACGTTTTTTATTATGTGTTCACTCGTGCACTCTAAATAAGAAACAAGAAACAATCACACAACACGTAGATATTTATGACTGCCATAAAGTCGGTAATCATATCATTCCAATAGTTTGATATAGAGAAATAGATCCAAAATATAATTTCTTTACCTCTTATCCATGACATTAGGTATAAATAGCTAAATTTCATAGTGAGTTATGTTACTTGCGTCCACAGGTTGACCTCCAAGCTAGTGTACTACAAATTAGATTATTTTACATTAAATTTCATTAAATTTTAGAGTACAAGCAAGATACTAGCGTGTTTAGCATGATACAATAAAAATTATACTAAAAATATGGATATTTAGGATTTCACACTTAACTTATCAATCCAGGATCAACTGTACCCATTATTTTTTAAAATAATGCACCAAGCACTTAAATCTTTATAATTATTCTTAAGTTAATGTGGAGTATCATTAAGATAAGAATATTCTACATCTATTTCATCAATTGAGCTATGCTCATCCTTGGTTGTAACTTCCTTTGTATATTCCTCAGTTCTAGAGGATGCCACCTCTTATCTTCTCCACAACGTTGAAAATGTTATTTGAAAGACAGACCTTGAGGAGACTTTTAAACATAAATTTTCCATAAAAAAATTAAATTAGATATTCATCAATGATATTATGTGTGGTGTGAGTGAGTTGGGTATTACTAGCATCGTCATTCCAAGCTCACTTTAAGGAAAATGTGCAATACTTCATTTACTAAGGGCCTACTAGGGCAGGCATGCTAGAAGTGCCTAACTCAGTATCCCAACATTTCTATTAGAATCTATTAAATTGAGTTTCAAAAATAAATAAAAATAAAAATAAAAATGCCGAAGGGTAATTTTACCATGATGAAGTGCCTCTGTTTAGTCAATTTAGTGTCCTAAATTGCTAACATAAATTATCGACCAGGGCTAGTAAACTGATGAAGTGTGATGCACTATACGTGCCTAAGTATCCATTTTTCTTACTTCATTGTTTTTAGTGTTTTATTGATGTTTTGGGGTTTTTATGTTTGATGCTTAGTATGCTACTCTATGCTAAAAAGATGAAGTTAGATCTATGTCAAAAGGGAGAAAAATAAATGTTAATAAATGAATTAAAATAGAGTTTATTTGCAAATTATGTTCCTAACTAAAAGATGATGAAAACAGAGAGTCCTAATCCATGGATATTACAGCTTCTAAATGAACATTCATGAAATGAAAAGTCACTCAAAAAACTACAACTTAATCTGATTCATTTAGTTAGAGATTTGTTGGAAGAGCTTGTGAAAAAGATTAATTCTAATGCAATGAGGATCTCCTAAAACATAAAAGGAAATGCTAAAACAAACAATAATTTAAAACATTATAGTGAAATCTCATTCATTTGATAGAAGTTTATTGGAAGATCTTGAGAAAAATATTACTATAATGTAGTAAGGATCTCCTATGAAATGCTGAAACAACTTATAACATTACAACTAAATCTAATTCATGAGTTAGAGGTTTATTGGAAGAGCTTTTGAAAGAGATTAATCATAATGTGATAAGTAAAAACAATCAATAACTCACAATATTACAACTAAGTCTCATTCGTGAATTAGAGGTTTATTGGAAGAGAGCTTTTGAAAGAGACTAACTGTAGTATAATCAGGATCTTCCTTTTAACTAAGTAACAAAAAATGAAATGCTAATAACTCAGAATATTACAATTGAGTCACATTCATTTAATAGAGATGTATTGGAAGAGCTTGAGAAAGAGACTAATTGCAATATCATGAAGATCCTTTATCCATGTAAAGGACATGAAACATAATGCTAAAAGCTATGATTTCAGAAAGTAGTCTAAGTAAGGAAATATGAAAAACAGAATTGAAAATGACTTATCTAAAAAACATGTAAAACCTCCTTGAATAGCAGGGGCTCTCTGCTACCAATTTGGTGAAATTTTTCAGCTTCTTAAAGTTGTAATCAAAACAACATCAATGAACTGAACTTCTTTATTGATAAACTCACAAATCTACATCCCATTCCATATTGAGCTTTGTTACAAAACACTCTCTAATCATTTCTCTTCTTCTCCTATTTTTCACCACCCTTGATAGGAAAAAGCTTCCCTTATTTATACAAAAATATGAGAATTTATCTCATTAATGAGAGTCCATGAATCTCTCCCTCTATCTATAGAGTTACAATCAAAATAGGAAATGATAAGACACATGTATTTTTAGAGTTTCAATACAAATAAGAAATGAGACACATATCTTCTTAGAGTTTCAATACAAAAAGGAAATGAGACACATGTCCTCATGATCCCATGATCTTCTCCACTCAAATTCGAATTTGGTTTTGGGAGGCCACATAAAGGTCTTTTAGAAGCTTCTTTTTGACCTACACATGTCACAAAACTCATAACACATATATAGATATATGAAACTATGTTAATTTTCTAGTTTCTAATCATAAATTCACTTTAAACACATAAAATAAATACTTTTGAAGACAAGGATCCTAATCCATATATTTATGAAAATGGTTACTTGATGTAGGGTTTTAGATTATATAGTTATGAAATGAGAGCTAAGTGGTAATGACATAATGGAAATATGTATGAATATGGAAAACACTTTTGAGACTCAATATACCCCCAACTGAAGTTGTTGCATGTCCTCATGCAACTATTGCAATGATGATTCATTTGTTCATGAGTTGATATTTTATGAGTTTTGATTCATATTTATTCGTTCCAAACTTTGCTTTATAATATTTTATTTTGGAAAAGTATAATACATTTGATTGCAACATTGTTTTTATGGTTGGTTCTTGTGTGACAACCGGTTTTTTTGAGCAATGGTTCTTGTGTAACAATCCTTTATTTTCTTTGTTGCATCAAAGTTCATGAAAAAATTTAGAATCAATTACTTCATCAATGAATTGATCATTTGCAAGGCATATAATATTTTGGATCATGTTGCAACAATAGTTGGCTGGGAAGTATATGCGGGAGGAAATGAAATGAAAATGTGTGATAGTGTATGATATGTGGATATGAAATGAGGTCCCTTCCCCTCCAACTAAAGATATGACAATGTGAAAAAGGGAGAGAGGAATTTTTCCAAAGTTACAATTTTAGCATTCTAATGAATTACATGACTAAAAATTAGAAAACCACATACCTTCACTTACCTGAAATGTGGATGAGTTGTGTATACTGAAGAGTGTGGTTGTTGATGTTATTGGATCAGGAACTATGTAAACAAATGAATTTGATCTGCTTCTTTGTTCTCTTTTTTCTCTTTGTGATGATGGCAAGATTGGGATCTTTATTGTTGCTGATACAAATTGATTCCTGCTGTAAACTACTAAAATGATGTAGTCTTAAATTGTTACAAAATCCAATGGTACAATTCTAGTCATGCGAATAAATATGTTGATGTCGAGCATGAAGAGAAGTCATTGGATTACCGACCATTGATGAATGTTGTTAACCAATGCGAGGCAAACTCACCATTAATGTCAATGAGTGCCAAGGTACCTAAGTACATCTTGCAAAGTGCGAATAAATGGGCTAATGTCGAGCCACTTACAAGATCTGACGATCAAGGGACATTGATGTATTCCCATGATTGTTAGCGAGAGAACTTGTCATTAATGCATACAAGCCTCAAGGTACTATTAAGGACTCTAATCTTGGACCTAGATAATGTGTTGATGTCGATAGGCCAATACTTTTTAGAAGAGAGACCTTAAGGAATCCTCCATCATCTAACACGAGTATGAAAGAATAATTGTTTAAGGACTATGGATTCAATAATTTGCATTGAAGCAAGGTTTATTTTCAAAATGAAAATGATAAGAAAAGGAAAATGGAAATAGACAATGAAAAATGGAAAATAAGCATGTAGGTGAGCTTCTTGCTTTTATTTGTAGAGTAGACAAAAAGTAATGGAAAGTGTATGTGAATGAAGGAAAATGAACAACTAACTCTTGCTGGGAAAATAATGGTGGTTTACTTTGAATTTCTTGGTTGGATTTACAATTCAAAAAGGGAGGAAAAGTAATGGTCTTGATGGATATGAACATGGACTTGTTTTTATGTTTCTCATGAAATCGGTCCTTTGAAAACCAATCGTGCGCACAATTAGTTTCCTTTAATGATCATTCAATCATCCCAAATCTGTAAAAAAAAAAACTTGACATAAAGAACATAAGTGTGTTAAAAAAGAAGTAGCTAATTTCTTTCTGATTCTTACGCAAAAATTAAATGTCAAATGAAACAGATTAAGGTAAATAAAAAAGTTCTATATTCAGTCCAGTTCATGATATCGATAACAATCCATTTTTAAAGAATAACCATGAAAAATAAATCAACTCCCTATTTTCAGATGAATTCATGCACTGTGTTTAGTAAAACAATTGGCATCACAAAGATTTGCTATGTTCTGCAAGTTAAAACTTTATAGAAAAATTCAAATCAACAATATTAATGCCAAATGTTTAGAAATCATCTAAATAATCTTCCAATTGTCCTGCAAACCATTATTCAGAAGAATTTTTTTTTTCTTTATTAAAAAGAAATTATTAATAAAGATTTTCTTTTATTTTATTTATTTATTTATATATATATATATGAAAGAAAGCATGGACGAAATAATTGTTCTTATGAATATTTTTGAAACAAATTCATGCCAATGCCTCTTTCATGCAAGATAAAAATAAAAAGCTTGAAATTTCTAAAGTCAAGTTCCTAACTATGAAGGAGATGAAGGCAGAATCCTTCTCAATTTATACAACTTGCATTTCATGCACATGTGATAATTTCTTTGCCTCAAATAATGCATTTGTCACTCATCATGTGCCACCACAGATGAATTCTGCCACATTTTCCTTCAAATAAGGAAATCAGATCCTTGATTATTTCTCAAAATTGAATTTTATAAAACCATGACTGTTCTCATAAAAAAAAAACATTTTTCTCTCATGCACACTGCAAATTGGTGCTCCAAAGAACCCTGAATTTCTCTCAAATGGCTACGAATTTTATAAATTTCTTAAATTATTACCTAATTCACCCCATTCCCGAACAAACCCATGTTTTATTTTTTTCTAATTCACCTTGGTTTGCTCTGAAAATGTGTTTTAAAATCAGGTGTTTTTGACAATTACGCATTTCGTTTTTTGGCGATTACTTGTGGTTTGATTTGTTTTTATTTGCATGTTTTGAAGTGTAATGGCTTGTATCTCATAGAGAATTTCAAATTGATCTCCCTCATTCCAATTACTTGCAATGGAATCTGCAATCTTCTCTTCATCAACATTCTGAAATCTTCTCTTCATCAACAATTTTTTCATATGATACACTTCCATTGTTTGTCCCTACAATTAAATTTGTAATATTCTCTTCATCAGCAATTTGCAATATTCTCCTCATCAAAAATTTGCAATCTTCTCCTCATCAGCAGTTTCTTCATGTGATATACCTTCATTGTGTGAAATTTTTTAAAAATGATTTCTAATAACTGTTGTTTGAGGAAAAACGAATATGGAAAAGAAAAAGTTCTTTTTTTTTTCTTTTTCTTTTTAAATTGCAGTGCATGGGTCTTTGTGTGGATTGAAGGACTGCATATGTGTAAAGCCAAGCCAAAGGTTGGCCTCATGCGTATGCGTGGGTATTATTTCCATGAACCAATTTTTTATTTTTATTTTATTTATTTATTTATTTATTTTATTTTTATTTTTAATTCAAAAATATACATATATATTTCATTAAACAAAACAATTATTGAAATTAAAATTTTTCATTATTTTTAAAGTTTATTGTAAAATGAAATGAAATGGTGAAAACATAGTTTATTATTATTTTTAACATAAAAATTATATTTCTGATCCTCTAGATCACACAAAGTGCAGGAGGAGAGCATATTTGAGAAATTATTAATTTTTTTTTTTTAGATGTAAGAAATAAGGCTACCTAATTACACTTCCCCGGCAATGGCGCCAAAATGTTTAGTCAATTTAGTGTCCTGAATTGCTAACATAAATTATCGACCAGGGCTAGTAAACTGATGAAGTGTGATGCACTATATGTGCCTAAGTATCCATTTTTCTTACTTCGTTGTTTTTAGTGTTTTATTGATGTTTTGGGGTTTTTATTTTTGATGCTTAGTAAGCTACTCTATGCTAAAAAGATGAAGTTAGATCTATGCAAAAGGGAGAAAAATAAATGTTAATAAATGAATTAAAAAAGAGTTTATTTGCAAATTCTGTTCCTAACTAAAAATGATGAAAACAGAGAGTCCTAATCCATAGATATTACAGATTCTAAATTAACATTCATGAAATGAAAAGTCACTCAAAACACTACAACTTAATCTGATTCGTTTAGTTAGAGATTTGTTGGAAGAGCTTGTGAAAAAGATTAATTCTAATGCAATGAGGATCTCCTAAAACATAAAAAGAAATGCTTAAACAAACAGTAACTTAAAACATTATAGTGAAATCTCATTCATTTGATAGAATTTTATTGGAAGAGCTTGAGAAAAAGATTACTATAATGTAGTAAGGATCTCCTATGAAATGCTGAAACAACTTATAACATTACAACTAAATCTCATTCATGAGTTAGAGGTTTATTGGAAGAGCTTTTGAAAGAGATTAATCATAATGTGATAAGGAAAAACAATCAATAACTCACAATATTACAACTAAGTCTTATTCGTGAATTAGAGATTTATTGGAAGAGCTTTTGAAAGAGACAATGTAGTATAATGAGGATCTTCCTTTTAACTAAGTAACAAAAAATGAAATGCCAATAACTCAGAATATTACAATTGAATCCCATTCATTTAATAGAGATGTATTGGAAGAGCTTGAGAAAGAGACTAATTGCAATATCATGAGGATCCTTTATCCAAGCAAATGACATGAAACATAATGCTAAAAGCTATGATTTCAGAAAGCAGTTTAAGTAAAGAAATATGAAAAAACAGAATTGAAAATGACTTATCTAGAAAACATGTAAAACCTCCTCGAATGGCAGGGGCCCTCTGCTACCAATTTAGTGAAATTATTCAGCTTCTTAAAGTTGTAATCAAAGCAGCATCAATGAACTGAACTTCTTTATTGATAAACTCAGAAATCTACATCCCATTCCATCTTAAGATTTGTTACAAAAAACTCTCTAATCCTTTCTCTTCTTCTCCTATTTTTCACCACCCTTGATAGGAAAAAGCTTCCCCTATTTATACAAAAATATCAGAAGTTATCTCATTAATGAGAGTCCATGAATCTCTTCCTCTATCTCTAGAGTTACAATCAAAATAGTAAATGTTAAGACACATGTCTTTTCAGAGTTTCAATACAAATAAGAAATGAGACACATATCTTAGAGTTTCAATACAAAAAGGAAATGAGACACATGTTCTCATGATCCCATGATCTTCTCCACTCAAATTCGAATTTGGTTTTGGGAGGCCACATAAAAGTCTTTTAGAAGCTTCCTTTTGACCTACACATGTCACAAAACTCATAACACATATATAGATATATGAAACTATGTTAATTTTCTAGTTTCTAATCATAAATTCACTTTAAACACATAAAATAAATAACTTTGAAAGACAAGGATCCTAACCCATATATTTATGAAAATGGTTACTTGATGTAGGGTTTTAGGTCAGATAGTTATGAAATGAGAGCTAAATGGTAATGACATAATGGAAATATGTATGAATATGGAAGAAAAAAAATTGAGACTCAACAGCCTCCATGTGATAATAGTCACATGTGACATGCTTTCATATTCATAATGACTTTGATGCTTTTCTTCGAGAGAAAATACAAGTTCTATATAATTTAGGGGGATATCCCTATTGAACTTGAGAACGAGTGATTCATTCCCTTGACAAAACATGGCTTTGATATTGAAGGAACTATTATGGGCTAGGAGACAATTTTAAAATAATCTCAATTTAAGAATAAGGCTACTAGCTAGTAAAGCTAGGACTATAACTAGTGGTAACAACATAGGGATATATGTAACATAAACTAATATGAAATGTGTACAACAATAGATCATGTGTAATTACAAATATACTGATGATTACTCTTGTAGTTACAGTTGTTTCCCACTAGTAATACCATGATATCAATGTCTGAATTGAGCTATTCCTTTAAATGAAATAGTAATCTTATACATAGAAGTGATTCCTCTAATTTTTGTGAGTATTTGAATGCAATTAAGATGGTAACACATGGTAATTATTTCCCTAATATAGTGATATGAATGAGTAATATGTAAGCGCTTGTTATGAATAGAAGCAAGTAAAGTAGAACCATAAGAGCAAGATAAGTGATATCAACAATACTTATGTTGTAATAAAATTTTAATTTATAGAAGTGCACCAGTGTTATGATTACCATGAATAACATATAAAACCATAAATGATCACGAGTTAACTCATAACTTACTTGTTGTATATGGAGAGTAATAGTGGTATGACAGATTAGTATGGTTACTATTTTATTCCCATACGTGGATGATTTTCATCTTTGAATCAACATGTTGTATAAAATCAGCCCCTACATTCAAATTCCAGCTAGGGTCCCCTTTTTCTTCCAAATCGTTTCCATTTCCCGAGCCGGAAATACATTGAAAAAAGGCTAAAATCTGCTTTTAAAAGTTATATAAGGCCTAGCTCCTTTCTCCCCTAGCTCCGCGCCTTCTTTCATCCGTCTAGCCAAGCGCTGCCCCTCAGAGCGTTTATCGCAAATCGCATATCCGCCCCATCGCAAAAGCGCAGTTTCCCATTCATGCTATTCTCCTTCATCGCACTTTTCGTTTTTGCGATCTGCGCTCGACCGGTTACGCCCATCGCATAGCGCATAGCGTAGATTCTTGTTATTCCATCATTCCCTCCATCGCATTTTCTCCACTTGCGAATTTGTGATGTGCGCTCTGGGTCCCACTTCCAAAGCCTTTGCTCCATTGTTTTGTCACGTTTTTCTTCGTAACTCACATGAAAGTTAATCTTCGAATTTTGGTGCCGTTAGCATTGTTTCGCCATTTTTCATCATCTGCCCACGTGTCATCCGCTGTTCCTTCCACTATTCACATATTCTATTTATGTGTCGCATTTTAGTGTTTTTGTTTGATGTTTTTTCCCCTTGCACTTATCATCGTCCCTTTGTATTACCTCATTTTCACTTCCTATTCCTCTGTTGTTCCTCTGTGTTTCTCGCCACGCCGTGTCATCTCATCATCCTCCCAAATCTGTGCAACCACTTCCATTAACCTCACCACATCCACTCTCTCTGTGATTAGTTTTATTCAACAGGCTTTTGTTTTTGCAGGAACTTGTTGTGGAAACGAAGTGGGCGGAAAGGATCCGGGAGTCACTATGATGTGACCACCATTAAAGAAAGATACTTCGGTCTATAGAACTCTCCAGAGAAAATCAAAAGGCACATTTGGGTGGATGAAAACATTAATGCGGCAGCAGATTATTAATGAAGAAGCAATGAATTCAGTGTCCGGCATGAAAAAGGTTTCAAATTTAAATTCAAAACCTGTAGATCGAAAGTATCACGTACAAAAGCAGGCGCCTCAAGGTTTAATTGCCACAGATCTTCCTCCTCTAGCAAAGAACCGAATATCTACATATTTTATTATTTATGTCTTGATTGTAAGAAGATTTTCATTCCCAACATTCATTTCCGGAAATAAGTCGTAAAGTACAGTCATTTATGTTCAGTCATTCATAGTGTGGGCGCGAATGTTTTCCGCCATCTGATTCAAAATAAGTCATTAAATGTTTTCCATCTACCTCCTCTAGAATTCTCTATCCCTTCTATTAAAGCTGAAAAGAAAGACATTGTAATGGTTCCAGATTTCTATCAGCAAACTGTGCAGTGAAAAGGCTTTTGTATACATTTTGTAATATCCCTGTATGAAGGTTCAGAGCCCGTAGGGTCTCAGTGAGGAGGATTTATAACTCTAATGAGGATTCTGGTCTTTGGTATCTCACAGTATGTAATTTCTCTTATTTGTTAATACAATATCTCATTTCATGCTATTTATCTTCTTGTATCATGTTCTAGAATGCGAGTGGCTCACTAGTTTGCAGTAAGGATTCATCCTTGTTGGTGCCCTTTCTGGAATTAGTCAAGCAATTTAAATAGGCCTAGTCATGATATAATGTTCCATGTTCATCTCTTCCATATTTTCTGCTATATTAGTTACTTGAGGAGGGTGCTTTTAAAACGCCATTGTCATATAAGGATTCATAAATTAATATGCCCTTATGTGGTTCTGTTGTGTATCTGGGTATCAGTCTCATGTTAACTAATATCTTCTCTATGTTTCCTCACTGCACTCACTTCCTGATATTTGATTTCTGTGATATGTTATTTGAACTGGCCCTCTTTACAGTAAGTTGTCTCTTAACTGTCTAATGCCTTTTTATTGGAGTTTTACATGATGTCCCTACACTATTCTTATCTTTGTGTCAACTTCTGAGAGAGTTTGGTCCCATTCAAAACTTATTTCCTCGTTCAAACAAGAGATAGTAGGAAGGCATTTGGATTGACAACCCAAGATATATTACGTGCCTCCCTGCTATATTAAGATGTCCTAGGCACTGGTCTATGGCAACTCTAGACTGTCTCTAGGGGGTGAAGAAATTTTCCACAGCATCTTTCTGGCGCCGTTGCCGGGGAACGAATTCATGAATATTAGTTTCCCTGGGTCTCGACAAATTGTTTTCACTCTCTAATCAGGTGAGCACAGAGAGTTGAAGAGTTGCGTATCTCTCACCTTGGCAACTCCACTGGTCTTTATTTGATAAATTTATTGGTAGTCCTGGCTCCTCGTAGGCCGCATTTGAGGTCAGATACATCTCAGCTCAAAACACCCTACGTGTCTAACCCAGAGAAGATCATTCATAAAAGAGTTTGGAAGGAGAGGAAGTCAGTTCGTGCTGAAAATCCTGAATATTCCGTTGAAGATTATCCGCCCTCTTCTTCTCAAGAAGTTAGAGCAGAAAATCCCGAGTTTTACTCGGAGACTCCACGTAGAGGAAGTGCCTAGATTGAAGAAGAATCTCATCCTGCTTTCGAGGCTGAAGAAATTAAGGAGGTCACAGAAGTAGTTGTTGTTAACCGTGAACTATTTCCATCCACACCTTAGGCCTCTGTACAATATATTCCCATTGTTATTCATACCCCGCTTCCTCTTACTCCTCTCCCTTCATTTGTATCTCAGACTGTTGTGCAACCCCCACCTCCCCCAATGGCTAATGTTCCTGCTTTTCTATTGAACAAATACGCTCCCTTGGCCTTGCCCCAAGTGCTGAATGATATGCCACAGGATTATCTAAAGATTCTGCCGAGATTTAATGGTGAAAATGGAGTTGATGCTCAGAAACATCTCGAGACCTTCTGCTCTTTTGTATAAAACTTAAATGTTGAACATCTGGATGTGGTCTTGAGATTATTTGTGCAGTCTTTGGAGGGCGAAGCCAGAAAATGGTTTAAGACATTGGGAAATAATTCTGTGACCACCTGGGACCAAATGGAGAATACTTTTCTTAGAAAGTGGGGAGAAAAGAAAGATCACGGTCAGTGTCTCACTGAATTTAATACCATGAAGAAGAAACAAAATCAAGGAGTGTAAGAATTCATTAAAAGATTCAACAAGTTATATTTGAGCCTGCCTCCTGAAATGAAGCCCCATGAAGCTGCTGCCAAGATAATTTTTATAGCAGCCTTTGATTTTGACTTTGGATTCTCCTTGAGAGAAAGAAAACCTGCCACTTTAGATGATGCACAGTCAGATGCTCTGGAATTGGAAGCAAACTTTGCCTCCACTGGGAAACTGAAGGGAAAAATTGAACAAGATACTAGGAGGAGAGGCAAAGAAGAGGTTTCCACCTCTAATCAGGAAAAAGATTCAGATAAAATGGATGAAATAAGCAAAATGATAAAGAAGATGGTCAAGCTTGAACTGGAAGCTAAAAATGCAGCTCCCAAGAACTATTACAATGCTCCAAACAGAGGATACAATCCTCAGTACAGAAGACCCCCATTGCAGATATTGCCTAGAGAAGCAAAAGAATAGAAAGACCAGGTACCTCATCCCTTATACCTGGAAGGTCCAGCAGAAGACTCCACTGAAGATGCGGCTTATGGATTAGAAGAATCAAACCTGGCTCTTTCAAATAATGATGATATGGAATGCCCATTGCAAGATGAAGAAGAAGAAGCAGAGATTGACCATTATTGTAAGAAATTTGCTGATTTCATGCAAGCAAAATTCAATGTAAAGTATGATCTCCGATCTTAAAAGGAGAGGACCAGAACTCAAGATCAAGAGGAGGAGCCACCTCAGAAAGAAGCACCTGCTCAGAAGGAATCAGCAACAAAGAAAAGCATAGAAAAAGGTAAGAACCCTCTAAATGTTCCCCTGCAGTCTAATAATCAGATTCCTTCTTCTTCGAAAATAGTCAGTCCTCTCAATGATGAGTCAGGGTCGAAAGAAATTAAGTCTTCAGCTGAAAATAAAGAATTTAAAGAAGTTGTAACAGAAAATGCCCATTCTGCTTTTAATTTACAAAAAGAACTTGAGAAAATTAAGATTCCTGTCCCCCTGACTGAACTATTAAAACAACCTGTATATCAGTCCCAAGTTACTTCCTTTATTCTTCCCCCTGAAATACCAATCGTGCCTGATAGTTTAAACCTTGAAGAAGAAAGACCCATGGTAGTCTTTGGCCCACATGTTGAGGAGATAGACCCCTCTACTCCTCCCTTTTACGTGTCCCTAGTTATTCATGACCTGCTGTTACACAATTGTATGTTAGATTCTGGGGCTTCCCATAATCTTATGCCTTTTTCTGTCATGGAGCAACTAGGGCTGCAAATTACAAGACCATACAAAGACCTATATTCATTTGATTCCAAAAGGGTTAAATTCTTGGGAATGATTAAGGATTTAGTGGTCAATTTGGCCCAAATTCCAGCAAAAAGTGTGGTCATGGACATTGTGGTTGCCGATATCCCAGCCCGCTTTGGCATGCTGCTGTCAAGATCCTGGGGTACAAAAATTGCTGGGTCAATTAAATTGGATTTAACATATGCTACTATCCCAATCTTTGGAGGACAGGAGAGGAGGTTATATAGGGAGACAAGATTTGTTAAAATGGTAACTAAGGCTGACTGCTCAGAGAACTCTCCAGTTTATAACAAAGAGGGAGATTTCTCATGTTTGATGTTTGAAGAAAATCAAAATTATGCTCATGAGCCCCTTTTTGGTCAAATTCAAGCTGAGCAGCCTAAAGAAGATCAGGAATCAGGAATTTGGACTTTGCATTTTGATGGAGAAAATTCAAGAGAAGGCAATGGAGCTGGGGTGCTACTAATCTCCCCTACAGGAAAATGGGTGCCATTGTCCTTTAAATTGGAGTATAAGGCTACAAAAAATGTAGCCGAATATGAGGCACTATTATTGGGACTGCAGACAGCCAGAAACATGGGCATCCAAAGTTTAAAAGTCTTGGGAGACTCTGAGATGGTGGTAAGACAGATCAAAAATCAATGCCAAACTAAGCATCCACGTCTGAGAGCTTATAGAAACGAAGTGTGGGATATGATAGAAAATTTCTTCTCAGCATTTAACATACATTTCATGCCCCGGGAGCAAAACAGAATAGCAGATTCTCTTGCTGTAGCTGCCAGTACATTCCGTCCTCCTCAGAACCCACTTCTAAGATATGAAGTGGAGGTACGTTACAGACCATCCATTCTATATAACATAAAGCATTGGCAGGTATTTGAAGACGATGAACAGATGAAGAGATTCATGGAGACAGTGGGAGAATTCTCCAATATGGAGATTGATGATAATGAGGAGGAAGAAGTTGAAAATATTGCAGAAAACAAATGGGAAGAAAGAATAGCAGGAAATAAGGTGCTGCAGCTGAAAGGAAATGTTATACCTAGAGGTCTGGTGCCTCTAGAAAGATTATTTAACAAAGATGATATTCCATTGCAGCCAAATAAGGTGACAGAAGAAGATCAAGTGGGAGATTTGAATCTGGGTACTTATGCTGATCCCAAAATTGTAAAATTATCTAAAAGAGTCCCAGAAGAATACAAAGAAAAATATTTGAAGTTGTTTCAATCTTACAAAGATGTATTTGCTTGGTCCTATCAAGACCTAAAAACTTTTGATGTTAATATAATGCAACATAAAATCCCTTTGAGGGAAGGTGCAAAGCCTTATAAGCAGAAGCTAAGACAGATAAATCCTTTGCTGCTTCCCTCCATTGAAAAAGAAGTCAGGAAGCTACTGAAAGCTAAAATAATTGTGCCATTGAGATACTCTGAGTGGGTAGCAAACCTTGTTCCTTTTTGAAAGAAGAATGGAGAAATAAGGCTGTGTGTGGATTTCAGGAATTTGAATAGAGCATCTCTCAAAGATAATTATCCACTGCCTAAGATGGACCACATCCTGCAGAAAGTAGTGGGAGCGTCCAGAATGTCAATGATGGATGGTTTTTCTGGTTATAATCAGGTGGCTGTTTTCCCAGAGGATCAGAAGAAAACTACATTCACTACACCATGGGGAACCTTTATGTATGCCAGGATGCCATTTGGATTAATTAATGCAGGAGCTACTTTTCAGAGAGCAATGGATATAGCCTTTGTTGGGGAGCGGGACAAGTTTTTGGTGGTATATCTCGATGACATTACAGTGTTTTCGAAAAATGATGATGAACATATTGAGCATTTAAGAAGAACTTTTGAAAAGTGTAGAAGGTATGGCCTATCCCTCAACCCTCAAAAGTCTTTATTTGCATTAGATGAGGGAAAACTCTTAGGGCACATTGTAACTAAAGACGGTGTGAAAATAGACCCTAAGAGAGTGGAAGTAATAAACAACATCCCTCTACCCAGGAATAAGAAGGAGGTGCAGGTGTTTTTAGGTTGAATTAATTTTTTGAGAAGGTTCATTCCTAACTATGCTGAGATAGTTAGGCATATAACTAATATGTTGAAAAAGGAGAATGAAGTAAAATGGTCCCAGGAGTCTAGAGATGCATTCACAAGGATAAAACAGGCATTCGCTGAAGCTCCTGTGCTAGCTGGACCCGATTACAAAAAGCCATTTATGATATTCTCATTTGCTTCGCCTCATACAATTGCTGGAGTGTTGTTGCAGAAAAATGAAGAGGGGTATGAGCAGCCTATAGCTTTCTTCAGTCACGTGCTTTATGATGCTGAATTGAAGTATAACATATTGGAGAAGCAGGCATATGCCCTGGTAAAGTCACTTAAAGCTTTTAGAACATATGTCTTGCAATCTCATATTACTGTCTATGTCCCCACAGCAGCTGTCAAAGACATTCTTGTTCAGGGAGATAGTGAGGGTAAAAGAGGAAGATGGATTGCAAAAATACAAGAATATGATTTGGATGTAAGGCCCACTAAGCTGATTAAAGGACAGGGACTTGCTAAGATGTTATCTCAATCAAATCATCAAGCTTTGGGCATTAATTTATCTATGATAGCAAATGAAGGATCCAAAAAAGAAGAAGAACAGCAAGGGCTGGAGATGGCCACTCAAAAGATACATATGAAATATCTAACTAGTCCTTGGTATAAAGAAATAGTTGAATATCTTTTAACACTTAGCTGTCCTCCAAGTTGTGATAAGATAAAATACAGAGCTGTAAGGATGAAATCTCAGAAACATATAATTTCCAATGGACAGCTCTATTGGAGAGACCCTTTAGGTATATTACTGTTATGCCTCACAGAGAATGAGGTGCAGAATGTAATGACAGAATTTCATGAAGGAATTTGTGGAGGACATTACAGTTGGAGGGCTACAACTCATAAAATCTTGAGGGCTGGTTTTTACTGGCCAAAACTGTACTCAGATACTTTTTCTCGGGTCAGAGCATCTGAAAAGTGCCAAAGATTTGCAGAAAGACAGAAATTAGCAGCTTTACCCTTGATTCCTATTCATGTGAATGAACCATTTCAAAAATGGGGATTAGAATTTATAGGAGAGATACATCCCCCATCAAGTGGCCAATATAAATGGATACTAACGGCCACAGACTATTTCACGAAATGGGTGGAAGCCATACCTACCAGAAATGCTACAGATGCCGTAATAATGAGGTTTATGGAGGAAAATATCATATCTAGGTTTGGCTGCCCTGCTAGAGTTGTAACTGACAATGCGCAGGCTTTCAAGTCTGCCAGGTTTGTAAAGTTCTGCCAAAGGTATAACATTACATTGACTCACTCCACAGCTTACTACCCACAGGGGAATGGCTTAGCAGAGTCTTCTAATAAAACCCTGGTGAGGGCCCTAAAGAAAACAATAAGTGAGAATCAGAAGAATTGGGATTCTCAATTAAAGTTTGCTCTATGGGCAAACAGAATAATGAGCAAGCGAGCAACAGGAAAGTCACCCTATGAGCTGGTGTATGGGCGAGCTGCTGTGTTTCCTCTGCAATTGGCATTACCAGTGGCACGTTTCATGCAGGAAAGTCAAGAAGAACCAGATGATATGATCAGAAGAATAAACCAATTGGTGGAATTAGAGGAAACACGAGACCAGGTAAATAAGAGACTGGTAGAGTATCAGGAAAAAATGAAGAATATTTTTGATCGCCATGCAAAAGATAGGAATTTTCAAGTTGGAGACCTGGTTCTCAGGTGGGATGTTCGAAGAGCAGAGAAGGGCAAGCATGCAAAGTTTGATCCACTGTGGTTTGGCCCATTCAAAATCGTGAATCTAGGGAGAAATAATACTTTCATGTTAGAAAACCTACAGGGTGATCTGCTGGACGCCCCTGTGAATGGACAATTCCTTAAACACTACTTTCAGTACTGACTCAAGCAGACTAGGCTTGATGTATTTTAATGTATATGATGTATGTAAGTGTGATTTCAATTTTGAATGTAAATAGTATAAATAAGCTGATAAGTTTTGAGGAAAAGCAAAGGGATCGTAGAATGAAATTCACGCACAGGAGGGTCTGAGGTCTGCGCGTTCTCGGCATGCCCGAGGATGAACATGTCGTCCCCAGATGGAGCCAATGTTGTATAAAATCAGCCCCTACATTCAAATTCCAGCTAGGTTCCCCTTTTTCTTCCATATCGTTGCCATTTCCCGAGCCGGAAATACATTCAAAAAAGGCTAAAATCTGCTTTTAAAAGTTATATAAGGCCTAGCTCCTTTCTCCCCTAGCTCCGCACCTTCTTTCATCCATATAGCCAAGCGCTGCCCCTTAGAGCGTTTATCGCAAATCACATGATCACGCTGTCGCATTTTCCTCCCCATCGCAAAAGTGCAGTTTCCCGTTTATGTCATTTTCCGGCATCGCATTTTTCGTTTTTGCGATCCGCGCTCGACCGGTCATGCCCCTCGCATAGCGCAGAGCGCAGATTCTGGTTATTCCATCGCTCCATCTATCGCATTTTCTCCACTTGCAAATTTGCGATGTGCGCTCTGGGTCCCACTTCCAAAGCCTTTGCTCCATTGTTTGTCACGTTTTTCTTCGTAACTCCCATGAAAGTTAATTTCTGAGTTTTGGTGCCATTAGCATCGTTTCGCCATTCTTCGTCCTCTGCCCACATGTCATCCGCTGTTCCTTCCACTATTCACATATTCTGTTTATGTGTTGCATTTTAATGTTTCTGTTTGATGTCTTTGCCCCTTGCACTTATCATCCTCCCTTTGTATTACCTCATCTTCACTTCCTATTTCTCTGTTGTTCCTCTGTGTTTTTCGCCACCCCGCGTCATCTCATCATCCTCTCAAATCTGTGTCACCACTTCCATTAACCTCACTATGTCCACTCCCTCTGTGATGAGTTTTATTCAATAGGCTTTTGTTTTTGCAGGAACTTGTTGTGGAAACGAAGTGGGCAGAAAGGATCCGGGAGTCATTATGATGTGACCACCATTAAAGAAAGATACTTCGGTCTATAGAAATCTCCAGAGAAAATCAAAAGGCACATTTGGGCGGATGAAAACATTAATGCGGCAACAAATTATTAATGAAGAAGCAATGAATTCAGTGTCCGGCATGAAAAAGGTTTCAAATTTAAATTCAAAACCTGTAGATCGAAAGTATCATGTACAAAAGCAGGCGCCTCAAGGTTTAATTGCCACAGATCTTCCTCCTCTAGCAAAGAGCCGAATATCTACATATTTTATTATTTATGTCTTGTTTGTAAGTAGATTTTCATTCCCAGCATTCATTTCCGGAAATAAGTCGTAAAGTACAGTCATTTATGTTCAGTCATTCATAATGAGGGCGCGAATGTTTTCCGCCATCTGATTCAAAATAAGTCATTAAATGTTTTCCATCTACCTCCTCCTCTAGAATTCTCTATCCCTTCTATAAAAGCTGAAAAGAAAGACATTGTAAGGGTTCCAGATTTCTATCAGCAAACTGTGCAGTGAAAAGGCTTTTGTATACATTTTGTAATATTTCTGTATGAAGGTTCAGAGCTTGTAGGGTCTCAGTGAGGAGGAGTTATAACTGTAATGAGGATTCTGGTCTTTGGTATCTCACAGTATGTAATTTCTCTTATGTGTTAATACAATATCTTATTTCATGCTATTTATCTTCTTGTATCATGTTCTAGAATGCGAGTGGCTCACTAGTTTGCAGTAAGGATTCATCCTTGTTGATGCCCTTTCTGGAATTAGTCAAGCGCTTTAAATAGGCCTAGTCATGATATACTGTTCCATGTTCGTCTCTTCCATATTTTCTGCTATATTAGTTACTTGAGGAGGGTGCTTTTAAAATTCCATTGTCATATAAGGATTCATAAATTAATATGCCCTTATGTGGTTCTGTTGTGTATCTGGGTATCAGTCTCATGTTAACTAATATCTTCTCTATGTTTCCTCACTGCACTCACTTCCTGATATTTGATTTCTGTGATATATCATTTGAACTGGCCCTCTTTACAGTAAGTTGTCTCTTAACTGTCTGATGCCTTTGTGTTGGACTTTTACATAATGTCCCTACACTATTCTTATCTTTGTATCAGCTTCTGAGAGAGTTTGGTACCATTCGAAATTTATTTCCTTGTTTTACAAGAGATAGTAAGTGAGCTTTTGGATTGACAAGCCAAGCTATATGAAGAGCTCCTTACTATATTAAGATGTCCTAGGCACTGGTCTATGGCAACTCTAGACTGTCTCTAGGGGGTGACAAAATTGTCCACAACACAACATATGATGTGCCATTCAATTGATACTAGCAAATCTATTAGCTAAAATACACATATGATAAGGGTAATTAAAACCCCTATTTAGTAAGGTGATACACTATATAGTATGACAACCATTTCTTAGCTTGACTATCTCTACATGAAATTGAACTAGTACAATACATTGATTTGGTGATGACACAAGGAATAAGAAAAATCAATAGGGTTGATATGCCTTCAATGGTGTTGAAGCTATGTATTCTCTAAGATATCACAACTTACATGTTTATGAGATAAGGTATATAGTTAAATCACATTAATCATAGAGCTTATACATGATACATATTCATACAAAACACTCGAATCATACTAGAAACACATATAAGTATACAATATTATAGAAGTATAACTAATATCCATAATGTATCAATCATTATTGGTATAGATTAACTCACTTAATGTGGTTAATAAGTTACAATTTATCCATAATAAATGGAATACTATGTACAATATCGATAAGTTGTAATAGATTCAATATAGAAGTAACGTGCATACTTTACATAACTAAAGAATATCAAAGCCTACATATAGTAGTGATCAAGTGAATATGCATAATATATGTAGGAATCTAGTGTAAGTTGAGGTAAAAGGACCATAACGCTTATGATACTAGCTTATGTAATCTAAGATTATAAGCTAAGTAAGCATCAACATGCTTACGTTTATGTGAATATAGGTGATCCTAATAGTATTGATTAGACACCAAGTGTCATTAAGATACTCTATCCTACTAATTAGGTAAACATTGATAATCAGTCTCATCTTATCTTTATCTTAGATAACCCATTTTCATGGTAATCGTGTATCTATAATAGTTGAAACAAAGCTCACATATAAGATAGATGTGAATATTAGCATGATACTAGTAATAATATTTGAACCCTTATACACCATACTAATGTGATATGCGAAATCACCAAATTGTTAAAATCCATACACCACTCATTCTTACCTTATCATAGATAAACACAATGCTTATGATTACTTGGTAAAGGTAGTATATTACCCCTAATAAAGGTGATATTAAAAATTGTATTCCTATGATTCCCCTGGTTATATTGAAAATGAACATGTTTCCTTTGTATTCAACCTCATGAATAAGAAACAATATCTTTGTAATGAAAGTGCTTGGGTTTCATGTATATTCAAGCAAGCTCATAAGCACCAAGATAAGTTTAATTACTAGCAGTATTTATTCCATACATGTTTAGATCTATTACTATACCTGGAGTATTTTTTGCATTCATTATTTCATATTGGTCTAGCTTATCCTATTGATTAGGTAAAATAAGCACATATAAACATAATACACCATAGTTTCCATTAGATACATTGTATAGATAGTGCAGTGAAGCTCGTAGTAATATCTAAGTTATAAGAAGTACCCTTATAAGGCATATGTGGTGTTTCTCATTACCTGAGGCATGAATTTTTGTTATAATTAGAAACTCTTGGTGAAAATTACATATATTTTTTAAAACATAGAATTTTGCTGAATATTCAACGACACAGACTGGTCATCGAGTATTAAACTCTATAATTCAGTGTACTTGTCATATAATCAATGCCATAACCAATGGATGGAAGTGTCGGTCGTTTGACACTCCCATCAAATATAAATATTATATGTTGAATATTTGATGAGTCACCATCAACCTGTGTGCCCCAAAATGATGGAACAATATGTCTAGTATTCAAAAATATTGTCGAACTAATTCAATTTGGCGTTATTTATTCAATGCATTTATGTTGAATTTCCCACTCAATATTGATGGAAGGGAGCATCAGAGTGATAACACTCAACTCATATAATTTAGGTATACCACTGATTATCCAATGCCAAAATGTTATTTTTTTCCATTTGAAAAAACTAAATACATGTCGAATATCCGACATAAAAATGTCACAAGACCTGTCAAATATTCAACATTTGGTGCATCGTATATCCCACGATTTCTAGCGTCACAAAATTGAATTCAAAACATAAAAAAATTTATGACCATTTTGGCCTTTTTTTCGTCTAATAATTGACATTTGTATTGTCAAATATAAAACGTTAAATAAACTGTCAACTATTTGACAAAATTCCAGCGACAATTTTATGAGAACCAATGTTTCAGATAGTCGACGCCAATAAATTTCATATCCGACTAATATCCGCTCGATATTGGCCCCATTTGTACTAGTGATTTAGCATGTAGTTGAAATTTTTTTAGAGATTGACATCATTAAACCTAGCCAAAGTGATTTCTCTTAACCAATGGTTATGATTATAAAAAATGATGGCTCATGATATATGTCTAGATTATATATAGTTGAGAAAAATGGCAATCAAAGATAAGTTTCACATTCTACCTTTGATGAATTATTAGAAATATTGCATGCAACAATTTTCTTTAATAAGGTGAATCTCTATTAAGGATATCATGAAGTTAGAATGAGGAAAGAAGACATTCCCAAAATAAATTTTATAGCACATGAATGTCATTATGAGTTTTTGGTTATGCAATTCGGACTTACTAATGTACTTTCAACATTTCAAATATTGATGAATTCTATTTTCAAACACTTATTTAGAAAAAATTTGTTATTGTTTATCGATGACACACTAATCTACAAATAACCTTAGGAAGAGCATGTACAAAATATTAATAGGGTTTTAACATTATTAGAAGAGAAACAACTATATGTGAATCATTCCAAGTGTGCCTTTGGGGTTCATAAGTGGAAATCCAATTCATCGTGTAATAGAGGAAACCTAATGGAGATAAAAATACTTTAGTCAATTCATGAAAGAAATAGTAATTGAAAATAAGTATTTGGGTCATATTTTATCTCATGAAGGATTCAAAGTGGACCGTAAAAAAATCAAATTTATGAAGGAATATCTAATCCCAAAGACCTTAAATAATATGAAATTATTAGTATTGATAGGATATCTCTACAAAATTGTCAAGAATTATGGTCAAACAGCAGAACCTATAATAAAATTATTGAACAAGGGATCATTTTCTTGGACTAAAAAGGCAACTAAATATTGTGAAAAACTTAAAGAGGCTATGTGTACTACTCCTTTCCTGGCCACACCTAACTTCACAAAAACCCTCATTATGGAGTGTGATTCCTTAGGGCATGCAATTAGTGCAGTTTTAATGCAAAAACTAAGGTCCATTTACTTTGAAACTAGTGAAACTAAATGAAAGAATTTACTGAAAACCATATATGAAAAAGAAATATTGGTCTTACTATATGCAGTTAATAAGTAACATTAATACCTAATAGGAATACATTTCAAGGTAAAAATAGATCATCAAAGTTTGAAGTAATTCCTGGAGCAAAGAGTATATTTAAAATAGAATAAAAAATAGGTTACAAACATGTAAGGTGATGACTTTCAAATCATATATGAAAATAGGTAACAAAATATTGTGCCAAATGCACTCTCAATAAAAGTGGAATACATAAAGTGTTTAATATGCACTATTTCCATTCCACAATATGACTGGGTCGAAGAAGAAATGATAGTATGGAATCAATATGAAAAAGCATGAAATATCATCCAAAAGCTATAGATAGTAGAAAAAATTATGTGGAAGAATGATTTATTGTGGTATCAATATCACCTATACTTATGTAAGAACTCTTAACTCAAAAAAGTAGGTACTTTTCGAATTACACACTTCTCCTAAAGGAGAAAATTCAAGGCTCTTGAAACATACCACATGATTAAAAAAAATATAATTTGGGAAGGTATTAAAGAATATTTGGAAAAGTTTGTGGCTGAACATGTGGTATTACAAAAAAATAAGGGAGAGATATTGAAGACCCTAGGGCTCTTATAAGAATTATAAATACTAGTCAATGTTGGGAGGAAGTTTCAATGGATTTTATTACAAATTTTCCCCAAATATCAACGAAAAGTGTTGTTACAGTAGTGGTAGAACAAATAATAAAGTATGCCCATTTTTTCTCTCTTTATCATCCTTTTAAAGCAAGTACAATGGTAGAAGAATTCATTGTAATGTTCCCACTTAGCCTTACCTAAGAGGAACATTCAATTTTGTTTTAATTTCTGTTTCATGAATAAATGAATAAAGGAGGACATGTAAAACTCCTAAAAATTCTGAATAAATCAATGCCCATGTGAACGAAGAAAAATTAGGGCCATGTAAATAATCACTTGCAAGTGTGAAAGAGGTTTGAGCTAAAGACTAGGTCAACCTTGACCAAATCAACAGCATTGTCTAGGTTCATTGCATCTCCAAAAGGGACAACGCAGTTCTAGAAGGGAGCCTCTCATGTGAAAAGGGCTAACTCATCAAGGTGGTTTAGGGTTTGCAAAAGCTTTCTCATCTTATAAAAGGAGAGGGAGGGTAGCAAGATAAGGTTGTTGATTGATCATATTTCTGAGTATTTGTCTGCTTAGACAAATACCATTCTTTGTTGTTTAGTGGAGGATTGTATCTGGAATTCCTATGCAGGGATTTCACCTCTTCCTTTGAGGATTCAAGGAGGAAATTTTGTTAAAATGAACCACTATTAGGCTTGAGGCCAAGCTCCATCTTACATTACAGCGCTACTCATCTTGAGGGTTGAGTTGTCTTGTGAGCTGCAGCAAGTGGGAGTCTAGATCTGCAGAGATCTATTGTATTTTTGGGAGCCTCTTCTCATGGAAGGTGTTCTTTAACCTCCTAAAAGAGTGTCTCTGCTTCGTGTACTTCAGATCTGCAATTTTACAGTAGTTTTCTATGTCATTTGAGCTACAGTGTTGTCCCATTGAGTAAACTGCATTATTTATGTATGAGGGTTTACATGGTGTCTTGCTCATAGTTTAGATCAGAGATCTCTTGTGCTGGGCTTTGCCTTCCAATTGGTGATCCATGGATTAGCTTGATGATCCATGTTCTATTCAGATTTGATACATTGTAATGAAATGTTATATTCAGAAATTTACTGCAGCAGTTTCCATATCTACATCTTGTTTCTCAAATCTACTCTTATTCATGCATGCTTTTGTCGAAATCAAGTGACCTTTGAAGAGAAAATCATAGAAGCTTTGTAGATCTGATATAGATCTGATGTTCATCCCATATCTTTTCGTAGATCCGAAAGGTAATTGAATGTCAAGCCTGTAAAAATAACGTTGTTGAAGCATTTTTGCAAGTATACTTGTGTTCCTGCTCTCTTTTCTGAATATTTATTGTTGTATTGACTCATGCATTCTATTGTATAATGGAAGGGATTTATCATAATGTTTATTTTCTGCTGTATGACTGAAATATAATTCTCTTTTCTGATCTCCTCTGAACATCTATTAAAACTGCGCAATTCTTGAAGCAGTGCTTGCATTTGGTTGCAGACTTCCCCTTTGGGTGATTTTTAGCTAGTCAAGTTTTTGGGAGATCTATTTAATGAGTCTAAAATGATTTTGTTTTTATGAAACTCCATATATAAGTCTCATACAACATAAATAAGAGGAACCAAGTCCTGATCTTCATTATTTTTGCACAGTTTTACTTATACAGCGTTTCTGTTGAGCACCTTGTTGAATTTCCTAAAAAAAGATCATTACATTCATGGAAATATTCCAAAAGCTATGTGGAATATTGAAGTTATTTTTGTGGGGTAAATTAAACTTCCTTTAAAACCAAGGACTATAAAATAGCACTAAAAACTCTAGTTTAGTATCTCACTAGGGATACCTCACAAAAGCTATAAATTTACTCTTCATCGAGAGGCATGAGATAATTGAAGAATAGGATGATCACAATTTAACATAAAAAAATAGAGAAGCTATCATAATCAACCATAAATATAGATATTAGGAAAAAAAGACCAATATAGTAGGATTATAACATAAAATTAAGTGGAAGTATCAGATTCCATGGCAACAACTTGGATGGGATCTTTTTTTCTTTAATAGTTCTCCCCATTGAAGGAGGTGTCCCAAGATGCTACTCTATTCACTCCATCTATCGGTGCAGGTAATTCATGTAATAGTGCATATGCTCAAGGGAATGGATGATGTCTGACACATGGGATTCACTCAATGAACCTATAACATATCACATACGTCCATGGCATACTAAACAATACCTCTAATCTGACTATATATTGGAAAACACCTCTAAAAATCACATTATTTAACCCCCTACAAATACGAACCCAATACACCTTCCTAATTAAAAAAAAAATTATTTCACTTGATATTGTAGGTATCCAATTTTCATTAACATTTTGTACACTCCTTTATATTTTTCAAATAACATTGAGCTCCATTTTAAAGCCTTCCAATATAAAAACCCTTTAGCTGCTATATATCATCCAATATATTATGTCATTTTTTCCTCAATATATATCCCCCAATATGAACCCACGTGGTATGGTATTTCCCCCCAAGTGAATCGCCCATGATGTTTGCTCGATTCTCATGTCGGTCCAACAGAGTTCTACCAAGGAGAAAATCCATTTGCCAATAAAGATCAACTATTTGTGTGTATTGATTAAATCTACCACAAGTATGCCTAATATTTAGTGCCTAATCAACCATATCATCAGGAACCTTTTTTTATGAGAGGAGGGGTTTATGGGAGGATTTTTCTCCATCAACCCATGTTATCTCTTCTTGGATGGGCCCTAGTGTGAGATCATTGAAATGGGAGGTGTATTCCTCCAAATGGTGATGCATTCGTGTGCTTTCAATGTGGACCCACTCCTAATAATAAGTCACAACTTTGCATACATAGGCTCACTGATGAGGCATGATGGAGGGGTCAAAGAAAAGAAAAAATATAGTCATGAGAGAGTGGGATAAAGAAGTAGCACAAGTCTAAGGAGAACACTACATTGTAGATGCACATATAAGGGGGTAATTTATAAAAGAATGAAATTCGAAGGATCCACTAGCGACAACCATGGGTGATTGGTAAGAAGATGAGAAGGAAGGGAAAAAAAAAAATGAAGACCTGTGAAGGGTTAAGTCCCACAATGAAGGTCCTAGGGTGGTTGAATAGGTTGAGCATAGGGATGAGAAAAGGAGGATGGGGGGGAGTGCAAGTTGGGATAAAAGAGACCAGGGTGTAGTAAATGGGGTAAAATATCATACGGATTTGAAGCACCAGGAGAAAACCAGCAAGACAATTCCCAAAATAAACTCCCTATAACATTGAGAAAATATTTGGAGATGGAGAAGATCGAACAATGGGGTTGTTGGAAACCTCGCCAATTTGTAGAAAGAAGGTGAATATGAAATGGAAATAAAAATGCAATTAAAAAAAATTCCAATAACACTATAGTTCCATTGAACTAGGTACAATGAAACTTCCTTGAATTAGAAATTTTCCTACTAGGGAGGCTAGTTTTTCTAAAACCAGAGTGCCAAGGAACTAGGTAATGGAAAGCTACTAGTGGAGTTGTAATTATTACTTATTAGTGAAACTGTCAGATTATGTTTCTCACTAGGTGTTATAGAAAAATATTAAATGGATATGGAGCCTCATAGTCATAGTTAAATTATTCCTCCACTGGAGAACCCCAAGAGTCATAACTTGGTTAATTGGCAGCATGCATGAAAAACCACTACGGGCCAAATGTAGTTTGGATTGAACTATAATTGAAATGTGTAAGGTTCTTGATCTTCTTGTACATCACTTTAATGCTTTTTGACTCAAGTTATCAACTCCCCATGTTTTGGATAAAGTTGAAAATATATGGTTTTAATACCTCTATATTTAGATGTTTTAGGCATTAAAATATAATTAAATATCACCCTGGTGGCTTCATATACCCCCCACTAAATTTTAAAAGTGGAAAAAATTTCATAATTCTCATATATTGAAGTGTAATACCATGATAGTAGGGGTAGGAAGGGTTTTTCGCGATCTATAATGACACATTATAATTTTTTTTTTAGGGAGTTTGGAAACAAATACAAATAAACTATTTGAAGCTTTCACCTTACTCAAAGGGATTCTTCTCTCATCCTCATCACACATCCATAAAATTTCCATTATTGGGAACTCTGGAAACACCATTCGATACTCTTAAGTCGAATATTCCTCCTATTACACTCATATAAATTTTATTTTCTCACAAATAATATTTTATCTTCATTACATTCCTCTAGTGTGATTCTTAGACATCCTCCATGTAAAAAATCAATAATTATAACTTTTTTTCTTTCATGCTCTCCATGTGGTAAAATGGGTCTTAATATTCAATGTCACTCTCTCCTCATGCCTGATGCCTTAGTGATTAATTGTGTTCATGTTGATGGCATCATGGGCTATCATGTGTCCACCCTTTGTCATCCAAGTGTCCAGGTCTTCACCCCTCTATCATAATGAGCATTCTCATCCACATATAGCCATAAATTGGTACTTATCCCATGCTTTTAGTTCATGCCTCAGTGGATTTTCCTTGTGATGGCATATTGGTATGTCCATAAGCTTAATTATCATAGTATGAGAGTCTCAATATTCATAGGAGTCCTTGTAATTGTAATTTACTACTATGTTATTTATCCTCGCCTCTAATTCTACATGCTCTTGAATCCTCCTAGTTGTCTTTGTTTTTTTTCCATTGCAACAATACACTATTGGCTTTCCCCCACTTTGTTGTTATAACCTAATTATGCTTTTACAAGGTTCAACCATGATCATTTATAAGGATGATTTTGAAGTTATCACCTTACATATTGGTTGGATCTAATAATTTTTAAAACAATTGGAATCACAGGTGGAAGTTATTTTTGAGATACTCATATAACATATGCACACCATGCAAATAATGTTAATTTAAATTGACACTCTTTTCTCCATATTAAAATACCTTTGGAATATGCCATTAGGAGAAAAACATATGATATCCTATATATCCCATTCAATATCAACATCATCTCCATAGGGAATTCAATTACTGCTTGATTTGAATTCTTTAGCCCCAAGAGAAGCACATGATTGCTATAAATTTAAATGGTCCCCTTTTATCCCTATTTTCTATATAAAGTGTTTTTCTATATTAATATTAGGAATACATTATATAGATTACTTAGTAATTCTAATTTTTTAATATAGTATGCACCTCCATTAGTCATGATCAATGATATTTTTTAGCGATAAATTCTGGAATGGTTCATCTAGACATAGGTTTTACCAATAAAGTATCCACAAATTTTATTTTTATTTTTTATTTAATAATACAATTTGTATTATTACAATGAAAAATTACATAGAAAACTAAATTCCATTCTCTATCCTACATTGCGAGAAACCAAACCAGAGATTTCGCTTCAATATCTTAAAATTATGGGAACCTTTTCTAATTATAGCATTCGATAAAAAAAGGTGAAACATAATGGATAGTAGTAGTGAAATAAAATTTTAGCATGGCTAAGCATTAGGGAGAATCACATATTTTTCTCCAAGTGACCCTGGAAATGACTGGGTGTCTTAACACAAAATGTGCCCTCCAATTGATGGCCATGATCGAAGGAGTACAATATACAACCATGATCAAGGGATAACCATCTACAACCTATACCTACTGCAATGGGGGTCTCGCAGTGATGTGAGAAGAAGGGAGGAAGGGGTACAATTCCAATTACACTCACTAGAACCATGCACTTCTAGATCTCCTCTTAATTTAGTGCTTCAACACTAGGAATATGTTTTTGTTTAATACTTGATTGTTTCCCATTGTTCAATTTTGACTCCTTCCACAGGGACACAACCCAAGACATCTTGGCTCTTTTCAATGTCTCTCTCGAGCCCTTTCTAAATTGATATTGATATAGAACTAGAAATAATCATCCTTCTTCTGTGCCATGATCTTCATCATGGGGAATGATCAACAAATCTATGGGGAGGTAGGTCTCTAGCCACCTCATTATGGTATTAAGTGTGAAGAGATTTTGATATACTATGTTCCCCACTACTATCTAGAAATGAGTTATGTAGAGTAAGGCCATAATTTTCCAAAATATTAGCTAACTTGTTGACATATCTATGGACATGAGAGAGGAGAGGGGCTCGAATATGAGTTAATAGACTTGTTGTATGAGAAACAAAAGATTCCAGACTCCAACTATTAATTTTTTTATATGGATCAAAACCACATTGGAATTTTCAAAGGATGTTAATTTTGGTTTTCAAATATCCCATGATTATGAGTTTGTGGAAGAACTTATTGATGGCGATATGAATGCCTTGTTCGAGTACCCATATTTATGCTACATTTTGGTATTATAGCCTATTTATCCAATACATATGTGTTATTTGCACATTTATGACCCAAAATACTCCCACAAAACTGGAGGATCTTAGATATCATTTTGAGGCCCCATCAAAACTGAGTTTAATGAAATCTGGAGGAGGAGGAGAGGACCAACTGGAGGGGCTAGAAGTGAAGGAGGGGGGGTGATATAGTATGATAAGATATATGGAATAATATTTTGAGGTAGGAGAGAATGTTTTTTTCATTCAAGTTGGAATCCTATTATTTATTAGTCCATGATGGAGAGAGAGAATGAATTCCCTCAGGTTACTAAGAGTGAGGTGCCAAAGATTGCAAGTTCGAAAAGAATTATTTCTGAAGATATGATTATTTCTTTCTTTATAGGTGTTCCAAAGGAGGAATGCAAGGATAAAGGTCAAATATTTATCGGTGATGATCTTGGTTCACTGATAGGTCATCTAAGAGAGGAAAGTGGATGTGATGTTGATGAGGTTACAATCAAATTTATGGAACATAATTACAAGATTGTCCCAAAGGAAGGTGGTAGGAGTAATTGAGGAAGAGATGATTGTTTTATTTAGTGCTATAGAGGAAAATGAAGTAAATGGAGGGTCCAATAAATCCCCTATGCTAAATCTTGTCCCAAGTGAGTGTTTTGTTCCAAAATAGGATCCTTAGAAATATATTTCCGACCAGTGCCTGCGATGCCACAATTTTTTCAAAAATATGGCAGTCTTCATCAAAGATGTGAGAGAAAAGGAGGATGTAGGCTTCTCTAAGATTGAAATGGAATTGTGGCTGATGTCCCCAACAAAGGATTTTTATTCCCACTTGAATTGGATTTTTTTAGTCTGCAAGGGTTTGTTGTAAAGATGTTATTTATGGGAGATTTTTATGATATTATCTATGATTCAAATCAATACTAGGGTTCCAATGAGAGAGGTGCTAAGAGGAGGAAGTCCAATATTGTGCCACATAATTAAGGCCTTGATCCCATAAGATATTTTTAATGGAATTCCATTGCTTTTTATGTGCTTTATGGAGCCATTGATTCCATGAATCCTCCCAAAGTAGTGCACTCTGACCATTTTTTTATTTCCTAGAGGAAGTGATATTTTATGAGTTTCTCATGTTCCCATGTAGAATTCCAAATATGTGATCATTTAGTGTCCCCTTTCAGTTAGATGAGTTGTAATTAGTGTATGTTTTTAGTATATTTGTTTCTCCACATTTTACACCAAGGAACTTCAAGTTTTTTTATCCAACTCCACCAAGTTTTGGTGCAGATATCCTTGCTAAGAGTTTTAGGTTCTATGATCCCTACACCTCCCATTGTATTTGTATGACAATTTTTTTCCCAAGAGATTAGAGCCCAATTTTTTCCCTTCTAGAACCTCCCCATTGGAAGCTTCTTTGAATAGTTTTGATTATGTTGATAATGGATTTAGGGGCAATGAAAGTTGACAGAAGGTAAATGGGAAGGTATTAGAGAACAAATTTAAGAAGGGTAAAGTGCCTTGCTATATTTAAGAGGTGAAATTTTCATTTGCAGAAACGAGCTACAAATTTTTGAACTATATTTCCAAGATATTTCACCCTAAGAGGGTTTCTAATAAGCCCCCCCCCCGGTCTCTTCCCCCCGCCCCCCCCCCCTCAAAGTATTAGGCTAAAAGCGAACCCTTTTAAATCCCAAAAGTCTGGAAATATGAGTTTGGATGGCTAAAGGGGTATTAAATAAAAAAAAATTAGATTTAGCTAGGTTTTTAGATGTGCTAGAGGAATATAATAATGTTTTGAGGGTGTTTTTTAGTACATAGGCTTCTTTGACTGTGAGGATTCCCATTAGAAAAGTATCATCTACAAATCGATGTAGGGAGAGTGAGTGACTCACATATCCTATAGGTAGACCTTTCAAAGTTTCTTCTTGAAGGGAAACCAAAACTACATTCCCAAGACCTTCGACCATCAAGAGAAAATTATAGGGGGGGAGAGGGTTTCCCTATATAGTTCCTTTGAACAGGGTGAAGGGGGGAGAGGGAGAGCCATTGAAAATAATGGAGAATAATTTTTTGGTGAGAAGAGCTAAGATCCAATCAACCCAAATTTCTTCAAACCCAAAAGTATTGAGACTGTGGAAAATGCATTTCCAACTAAGTTTATCAAAGGATTTGGAAATTTCCAGTTTGATTAGTATGCTTGGGGTTTTATTGGATTTGAGAGAGTGTATGTGATCATGAGCCAGGATTATGTTGTCCATTATTTGTCCACACTCTCCTTAACATTTTTTCTATGGAGATACAAGAAAAGGAAGGATATGTTTGAGTCTATTAGCAATGGCCTTACAGATGATTTTCTAAACAATGTTGTAGAGGGATATGGGGTGATAATAGTAAGGAGAGTGGATGCTCATGAATTTTGGGATGAGAGTGATGAAGGTTGCATCAAAGACATTGAGGATGGAGGATGAGTTCCTAGTGTCTTGTACAATTTTCCATATATCCTCCTTTAGAATCAACTCGTGGGCTTGATAAAATTCAACGGTTATCCCATCAGGACATGGGGATTTTCCTTTGGGTATATCCATAACAACAACCTCTACCTCTTGAATCATTTTTATTTGAGTAAAAGATCATTTTTATCTCTAGTGATGATTATAACTATGTTGATGATAATTTCCCTAATGGTTGGCCTTCTGTTTTGGATGGTATTTGTCAAAAGATTTTGAAAGTAGTTTAATAGCTCCTAAATAACATCTTCATGACTTTCAACTTCAAGATTTGATGTTGTTTTAATACTTGTGATTATTGGTTTTTCAATGATTGATCATATATATGTGGAAAAAATGAGTATTTTTCTCCCCTTATTTTAGCCATTGGATTCTTAATTTTATTCTTCCATAGTATTTCTTCTTCACTAAGCCATTCTTCTAGTTTGAGAGAAGTAGTTATATTATTTTGGTTAATTTATTATATTCTCCAATGATAATTGTTTGTTATATATTCACCATATTTGTCTCAAGAATGGACCTATCTTTTTGTATGTCACCAAAATTGGTTGTGTTCCCTTCCTTGTTTTTTTTAATGAGGAATTTAAGTCATTGTTGAAAGAAAAACATTGTTGTTCCTAAGAATATGTTTGATTATATCCACTAGGTTTCCATTTTATAGAATAATTCTAGGTTTGAGAGCTATAAGGCTTCAAATTTGAAGGGTTTTTTCCTTCGGTTATTCATCCAGTTCATTATTAACTAAAGAGAACAATTGTTAGAACCATGGCATGGTAAGATGGTGGTCTCGAAGTTGGTGTTCAAGATTAATAAATACTCTGCAATTAGGAATCTATCCAAACTGGAGGTGATTTTAGCATTACCTCCTATTTTGTATTATGTGTGAACTACATTATAAGTTTTGAGATCCACTAAGTGAGATTTATTTATGAAATCATTGAAGATTTCACTTTATTCATCTAGGCATCAAATTCCTCCTTTTTTTCTTTTATGTTTTTAATTATTTTGAAGTCACTTCCTAATATCCAGAGTTGGTCTTTGATAATTTGGTGATCCTTTTAGATATTTTGGAGAATAATTTATTTTGTTTTTCCAAAGGAGGGTCTTGACTATAGACATTAGAGATATAACATTGGGTAACCAAGCGTATAGGTTGGAATTTTGAAAAAATTATTCTTAGGATGGAGAAGGAATTTTTTAGCATGATAATGGAGAGGTTCCAAATGATGGTAATTCCTACTAAAGCACCTATGGAATGTTGGATTATATGGTCACTATTTATCTAGACGATCTTGCAATTGATTTGTAGAGTGGAACCTAAAAATTGTGTTTCCTGAATCATGGGGATGCGGGTTTTCAAGATTGATTTTATGTTTTAGGACTTTTTGCTTGGATTTATCATTCAGACCCCTAACATTCCATGTGATGAATTTCATTGAGAATTTTTGGAGGAGGGTTGGAAGATGGCATCCATGGTTGTGACTCACCTTGAATTAACTGGGAAGTCACCTAAGACTTGCATAAGTTGACTATTTCTGTTCCTTCCCCTTTTCTTGGTTATTTGGAATTATTTCCTTATTATTTTGGAGCTTTTCTCTAAGTTCATTGAGATACAAAAGAGGTAGATGCGAGAGGGGAATCACCTATCCTTTGAGCTTGGAAAAGAAGGAATCTTGCTTCTTGATGTAGGGTTTGGATATAATTTTAAATTGGGCCTTGGGGATGGTTGTTGGATCTTTTTTGTGCTATTCCTTTGCTAATATATGTAGGTTGATGTCCTGTAGTTCCATAGATTCAATCTATTCAAGATCGTATTGGTCTTCGATACTCTCCTCCATTTCCAAATCTTCCAACTAGTTATGTTGGTCAATGTGGTGGTGTTGTTCTTTTGTCTTTGAATGAAGGGTTGAATCATTTGGATTAGTATTATTGAGTGTGTTTGCTTCATTTCTTGATCTATTTCTGAATTGAATAACTGTTGTTGATAGGAAATTTGATTTTTATTTTCACTTGTGTTAAGAGTTGATGTCTTTGTTCCTTTATTTCTAGTTTTCCTCTTGTGTGCAACCTCGGTAAGCCCATTTTTACCTTGCTATGAAACCATTGAAAATTTATATTTGGTTTGGTTTGGTGGGTAGTCTTCAAATAAGTGTCCATGTTCGTGACATTTGCGACAAAAAAATGTGTTGTGAAACCAGCTCCAAAAAGAGAAGAAAAGAGATATCAACGCCTTAGAAATAAGCCACTTCGAGGGGGCAACCTCCAATACATTACATGAATGAAAAATTCTTGGATGATTCAAATTAAAAAACCTCCTTTCTATATATAGGAGTCCATGGGCCACAATGTAATCCTAGCCGACCTAACAATAATAATTTAACGACACAATAATAACAATATGGGTGTTACAAGGGTACAATAATAACAATAAGGGGGTTACACTAACAACAATAAGGGACTATACTAGTAATATAGGGACCTAACATGCCCCTCTCCTTCAAAAAGGTGTTGTCCTCAATGCTTGAGTAGCTCTGGGTGCTTCTGTATAAAATTCTCATCCTCCCATGTAGAATCTTCAGTGGGTAAGTTCTTCCACTTGATGAGATACTCTGAAATTGATCGATTCCGTAGGTGTCGAGTTCTTGTTTCCATGACCACTTCAGGTTCCAATATGATTTTTCCTTCCTCATCAAGTTCTGGCAATATTGTTTGAACTGGAAGATTTTCACCTATAACCTTCTTTAAGTATGAAACATGGAAAATTGGATGCACTCGTGAAGAAGCAGGAAGCTCCAATTTGTATGCCATAGTACCAATCTTTTGTAACACCTTGTAAGGACCATAGTACTTTGGCGATAATTTATTATCCTTCTTAGCTTTCTTGAGGGACACTTTTTTGTATGGTTGTAGCTGTAAAAATACCTAGTCTCCTACATCAAAACTTCTCTCGTTGCGATGTTGATCTTCCTATTGTTTCATTTGATTCTGTGCCAAATTCAGGTTGTCCTTTAAGAGTTTGGGAACTTCTTGTTGATGCTCGATTTGATCTTCCACAACTTTAACCTTCGAATTTTCTATTAAAGATGATGTGATGGATGGTGGATGATATCCGTAAAGTGCCATAAATGGGGTCCTTTTCGCTGCAGTATGGAAGGAAGTGTTATACCACCATTCAGCTAGAGGTAACCACTTGACCCATTGTGTTTGTTTATCAGATACAAAACAACGAATATATAATTCCAAACATTTATTTACTATCTCAGTTTGACCATCGGATTGAGGATGATAAGATGGGCTATGAGCTAATTGAGTACCCAATCAAGAAAATAACTCTGTCCAAAAATTTCCAGTAAAAATGGGATCTCTGTCACTCACAATAACCCTTGGGTTTCCATGTAGCTTTTGAATTGAGTCCATAAATATAGTAGCAATTGTACTTTCTTTAAATCGATGAGATAATGAACAAAAGTGTGCATACTTGGTAATTCTATCGACTAACACCATGATGACACTCTTTCCTTCGGACTTAGGTAAACCTATGATAAAATCCATTGAAATCTCCTCCCAACGTTGACTTGGAATGGATAAAGGTTGTAGAAGACCCGAGGTCTTAATTTTCTCAAATTTATTCTGCTGGAAAACCAAACATTCCACCACAAAATTTTGAATATCAGATTTAAGGCCATCCCAAAAAAATTCTTTCTTCTCCCTGTGGTAAGTTTTTAAAAATCCTAAGTGTCCTCCTAAAGGAGAAGTGTGCAATTCCAAAAGAATCTTTTGTTTTAGTTGGGAATTCTTACAAAGATATAAGTGATCTTTGTACCATAAGGAAACATTTTTCCAACTAAATGTATCAGATGTACTAGGATCTTGCTGCAACTTTTGAATGAGTGTCTACACTTCTTCGTCCTTCTTCCATTCATCTCTTGCTTCAGTTATCCAATCTGGTTGGATAATAGAAATGGCACAAAGCAATGCTTCCACCTCTTCATTCTTTCTTGAGAGTGCATCTGCAACAACATTTAGCTTCCCTTTTTTGTATATTATTTCAAATTCATAACCTAACATCTTTGTGACCCTTTTTTGCTGCTCTTTTGAAGACAGTATTTGTTCCAAAAGTTTTTTAAGACTATCATGATCAGCTTTTACCTTGAGGTGTCTTCCCATTAGGTAAGTTCTCCATTTCTTTAGTGCATGCAGTATTTCTAACATTTCCCTCTCATAAATATGTTTCTGTAAATACTTTCCTTTGATTGGATGACTTTCAAAAGCAATTGGTCTTCCTTCCTGCATTAAAATAGCACCAATTTCATTTCCTGAGGCATCTCATTCCACAATAAATGTTTTTGTGAAGTCTGGCATAGCTAAGACTCGTGCTAGGGACATTGCCTCTTTAAGATGTTCAAAGGCCTTCGTTGCTTTAGGAGTCCATGAAAATGCATCTTTCTTCAATAATGTTGTTAGAGTTGTCATTATTCTCCCATAATCCTTAACAAACTTTCCATAATACCCTATTAACCTGAGAAATCCTTGCAACTGCTTTATGGTTGTGGGCACTTTCCATTCCTTAATGGCTTTAATTTTGTTAGGGTCTACCTTAACACCCTCGTGAGATACAATATGACCCAGATATTCCAATTATTGTACTCCAAAGAAACATTTGGATGTTTTTGCATATAATTGTTTCTCCTACAATAGTTTGAGCACCCTGTCAACATGTTGGACATGATCCTCCCAAGACCTATTGTAGATTAGTATATCATCAAAAATACTAGCACAAATTTTCTAAGGAAGGGTTTCAAAATGGAATTCATCAACCGTTGAAATGTAGAAGGTGCATTGGTAAGGCCAAAAGGCATGACCAAAACTTCATAATGACCCTCATGAGTTCGAAATGTTGTTTTTGGAATATCTTTATACTTCATTCTAATTTGATGATACCCTGAACGAAGATCCAATTTGGTAAAATAATTATCTCCATGTAATTCATCCAATAATTCATCAATCACAGGAATGGGAAATTTATCTTTAATGGTGAGCTTATTGAGCTCCCTATAGATCTGGACACATGTTTCATGATCCATCCTTCTTGTGTACCAATACTACAGGAGCAAAGAAATAACTTTGACTAGGTTGAATTATACGCGCCTCTAACATTTCTGCAATCATACGTTCAATTTCACTCTTTTGGACATAAGGATATCTATAAGGCCTGATGTTTGGAGGAACACTTCCTGGAATCAAATGAATAGAATGATCATGATCACGAATAGGTGGGATTCCTTTTGGACTTTCAAAAACCTTGGAATGATTCTCCAAGACTTTTTGGGGATCTGCAGAAATAGATGATTTTAATGTTGGAACTTCTAGTGAGCATAATTGTGCAATTATGCCTCGTTGTTATTTCTTTAGAAGCTTTGTCATGACATTATAGCTTATTATATTTCTCGGCTTCCTTGCAATACCTCGTAATTCGGCTTCCTTTCCTTCTGAAAAAAATTTCAAGAAAAGTTCTTGAAAATTGAAAGCTACCATCCCCAAAGATTGTAACCATTGTACTCCTAGTACAACATCAGCACCTCCCATAGGAATGGAAAGCATTGGAATATTCAATACATATTCCCCCATGGTTAGTTTGATATTATGGCATTTTCCAGAGAAATTTATAGTTCCTTCATTTGTAACCATCACTTGAAATTCTGGTGTTGGGTATAGGAAACAATTCAATTCCTTGGCTACCTTACAATGAATAAAATTATGGGTACTACCTGAATCAATCAACACTATTACCTTTTTCTTCTTGATATGTCTTTCTATATTGAGAGTTTGAGGAGTGGTAATTCCTGCCAATGCATTACACGATATGGTCAGACTCATTTCTTCCTCTTCTTGGGTTGGTTCCTAGTGTATATCCTCTTCTTGTTCATTTTCTTCTTCCTCTTCACAATCTATGTAAAATAATTTCTTCTCAGCACACTTATGACCTTTAGTGTATTTTCTATCACAACTGTAGCAAAGCCCTTTTTCTCTTTTTTCTTCCAATTTTTGTGGTGTCAACCTCGTAGGTTGTGGAAATCTAGGAGTAGCAACACTTCCCTCTTTATAGAAGTGAATGGTAGGCTTCCTTGTCGCCATAATTTTACATTCAATTTTTCTTGCCAACCTGAATGCCTTCTCCAATGAATCAGGTTCCAAAACGTGAACTTCATGTTGGATGTTATCCTTTAAAGTATCTATGAAGAGATCAATCCTGTGTTCCTCTATAATATCAATTACCCTTATATTCAATTTTTGGAAGTCTTCAATGTGCTCCCCCATTAAACCCTTTTGTTTGAGATTTATCAATTGGCTAAAGAAGGTTATGCTCTTTGTATCCTCATAATCTGCTATCATTTCCTTCGTAAAAATTGACCAAGTGACAATTTTTTTACAGGATAAAATCCATTGATACCATACAAATGTATTTTGTTCTAAATGTAAAGTTGTAATGCGTACCTTTTGTGTGTTTTGCACATTATGGAGATCAAAATATTGCTCCATCTGTAGTATCCATGTTACAGGATCATTTCCATCAAACTTTCTCATATCCATTTTTGAAATATGGTGGTTCGTCCCGCCAACATTAGATTTTATGAAATCAAGATTAACATTTATTTTGTTCTCATCATGAGTTTCCTCTACTATCTTTTCACCATTAGGAAACATTTCTTGTATCAAATTTTTCAAATCTTCCATGTACACTTTTAGATCATTCTTCATGTTTTCCATTTTCTCATCGATCTTAGCTTCCATGCCATCTATCTTAGATTCCATGCCATCCATCTTAGATTCCATGCCAACTTCCATGACATCTATCTTAGATTCCATGTCATTCTTCAAACCATCCATCTTAGATTCCATGCCTTTTTTCAAACCATCCATCTTAGTTTCCATGCCTTTCTTCAAAACTTCCATGTAATTTTTTGTTGCTCTTTGCGAGAGTGAAATCTGTTGCACTTGCTCTTGTAATTTTGATATGTCATGTTTCCATTCTTTGTCTTCATGAGTCATAGTAGAGATTTATAAAGGCTTAATGGGTGTTGAATTATTTTCAAGGGAAATTTTAGAATCTAATACTGATATATATTCTACAATATGTCCTTGGAATCAATTCCTCTTAATTCTTCAAACAAGACTTATGCAATTTGGAAAAAACATACACACCTTTTACTTGCTTTTGAGGAGCTTGATATTGAAATTGAATTATCTCTATAATTGTGGATCCTCAATATCTGAAATTCAACCCTATAGTAGCCCTATGAAGCTTCTTTCAAATGCCACAGGTCTGATCTGATTTGGATTCTTCAAGACAAAGTTATATCCAATCTCCCACAATGATCCAATTTTGGACTGGTTCAGTAGAGCGAATTTGTATGACTTGCCACGTGTCATTGTTTACTCCTTTGGCTCTGAAATTGATAGAAAAAAAATTAAATTATGTGTACTTGCAGCCACTTTTTACATCATTCCAATCTGATGCCCAGAGAGAGAACTATGAATATTTTCCCACAATCACCTCTTTGAGATGAAATTCAGAAGCCTCAAAAAGCCCTAACTTCCACGGATCATATCTCTGAAAATATTGTGAACCAATTTATGAAATTTTGCGACGATTTTCCTCAGGATTGTGGCTTCACACTATAAACATTTCAGCTTCTGAACCTTCGTAGAAAAAAATTTATTACAAAAATACCATGATGACATGTTTAGGTTAAATTCAGGAGCCTGCAAAATGACCTAACTTGCACAGATCATATCTCCGCAAATATTGCGAAACAAGCTCTGAAATTTTGTGATGATGTTCCTCAGGATGTTGGCTTCGCACTCTAAAAATTTCAGATTTTGAACCTTCGTAGAAAATAAGTTATAGCGAAAATTCCACGATGACCTGTTTGGAGTAGCGAAACCCTAGAATCTCCAAGCTCTGATACCAAATGTTCTGAAACTAGCTCCAAAAATAGAAGAAAAGAGATATCAACGTCTTATAAATAAGCCACTTTGAGGGGGAAACCTCCAATACGTTACATGAATGAAACATTCTTGGATGATTCAAATTACAAAACCTCCTTTCTATATATAGGAGTCCATGGGCCACAATGTAATCCTAGTGGGGCCACGATGTAATCCTAGCTGACCTAACAATAATAATTTAAGGGTACAATAATAACAATATGGGGGTTACAAGGGTACAATAATAACAATAAGGGGGTTACACTAACAACAATAAGGGACTATAATAGTAATATAGCGACCTAACAAAATGGGATATATTCGAAGTTGATTGATTATTACCATACCTCATCCTCACCGCTCAATGTGATTCGGTCTGGGCTTGGTTGTGAGAGGTTGACATATGCACAAAGATGATTTTATGATGTGTATCTACAATTCTTAGTGGTTTCAGGTATCCTTACGAATTTCCCAATTTCATTTCCTATCACTACTAGGTTGTCATGGTACTAATATTCTTGTGATAAGGAGTATAGTCGAATCCGTACTGGTGTTGAGGAGAAATCCTCTTTCTCTAGATTGAATTTTTCGGTCTAGGGTTTCACAAAGAGGCATATTGAGTGTAATATCCCTAGTTAAAAATCCATGTAATAAAGTTAAAATAATAACCAATGTTTACGGGACATGTATTCCAAGTTGAATGTTTGGAAAAACATCCTAGTGTGGGTGTTCACATGATTTATCATGGCTAAGGAAATCGGCAAAGGCTACGGTTAATGCATTAAAGAGGAAAAAATTATTTTTGGAACATTTATTTATGAAAATAAAGGAAATTAGGAGAAAAGGGAGGTAAAAGGTCACAGGTCTTATGTGAGGAGGAAAATGAAGTAAAATAATGGAAAATGAAGAAAATAGAGGCCTCTTCGAAAAAAAATACTTTGAGGATCAGTTGGTACCTTTTGTCAGTGCATTTTTGGAGTTATCTCATTATTCTCTCTCTCCCATACTCTTGGAAACTTAGATTTTTCTTGGAGTACTCTTGGAGAGTGTGGATACTTGGTGATTCAGATCAATAAGGAAAAGGAAGAGTACGAAAGTGCAAGCGGTAATCTGGATTAGAAACTATAGTGGGATTTGATTACAGCTACAGAGTTGCATGTATTTTTTCCTCACGTGTTTTGGCGTGCATGGTATATGCATTAGGATTTTCCTAGCCTTTGCATTTCCTGTATAGCCATGGTGTTGTGGATTTATTTCCGTTGATTGTTTCCTAGTTGGTTCTCATGATTCCTTTAGTTGTGGGTTGAGTTATTAGTTCCTAGAAGCCTTGGTTGGACAAATTCTTTGGAAACCCAACAGAAAATTGTGGGTTGAGTTACTAGTCTTGGAAGCCTTGGTTGGAAAAAATATTTAGAAGCACTATTTGGGTTGAGTTAAGTGTCCTGGAAGCCCTGGTTGGAAAAATTCTATGGAAGACTTGTAATAGTTGGGGTTGAGTTACTAATCCTGGAAGCCTTGGTTGGAACAAACACTCTGGAGCCCTGGAACAACTTGGATAGATACCAATCCATGATGGTTGTGATGTATGGATATGAGATGGAGCCATTGGTTGAGAGTTGAGGTTGTTTTTCCTCTGGAAGTCCTAGATTGATTGTGATTGATGCATTTGATGAGATCCCACATTCATGCTTGTAATATAGCACGAGGGGGATTGGCTGAAGTGAGGCTTGGATGAACCAATATATGGTGGGGTGGAACATGGAAGTTACATCTCTAGTTGTTTTTTACATTCAGTAATGAAGAGCTCATTCCTCTGGTATTTTGTATGAAAATGTACTGTTTTACATATGGATTTTATTGTTGTTTTATCCATTGTATTTTTGTTGGTATTGAGTTGGTTATAAGCACGTATTTGATCAGTGATGATCTATGGCTCTATTGAGGTTTTTACCTATAAATGAATACACAATGTATCTATGCTAAAATAAATTGTATTGTTTTTTATGTTGTAGGGGAGTAATTCTTCTTAGCGATTCTCAGATAAGTAACAGACCCATATGCTTCAATTTGTTGTTTACACCTGTAGATTCAATTTTTGTGACATTTTTGACAAAATACATGTCATGGCTAAGAGGAATCCAAATGAATTCTTGTTGATGTGATTTCTTTCATATCATTGTTCTAATGTTATTTATCATCCCCTAAGTTTTCATGAAGTTATGGGCAATGACCTGGGCTCTGGGCCTAAAAAGGTGGTTCAAATCCTAAAGTTGCAGGCACAAAACTGAGTAATTAGGGCCCTAGCCACAAGCTTACTATGTTATTCCTACAGCTATAGCCTCCTAGTCACTACCTTGTTGTGTTATTCCTATGAATATGGCTTAGAATGGTCAGAAAGTCAATCTAACCCAGGGGATAGAGGCCTGAAGTGGAGGGACACCTCTTGGGGATGTTGTTGATGTTGTGTAAGATTTGTTTGTCAGGATTTCGCCTGTTCCACTTCCTCAAGTTCATCTAGGAGATTAAATTTGTATTAGTATCCTCTCTTTATTTTTTTATCCTATTTGGTCAGTTACTTGGGTAGATGTGGGAAGAGGGTGTTAAAAATATCTCGTATTAGTAGCCTCTCATCACATGTTTACCCCAGTTGGCCGGCTACTTGGGTAGATGTGGGAAGAGGGTGTTATAGAGTGGTATTAGAGCATGGTTCAACCCTTGGACTGGATGGGCGGTATGTTATTCATGCTTTTGTGGAATTCTTATGTGTTTGTGCATCTATGTTGTGTTGGCCATGGTGGAAGTGGTGTCACCATGGGAGGAATGATGGCGTTGTTGTCAACATGTGCTCATGTGTGTATGACTGATTATGTGTTGTTCATATTTGTGTATTGTGCATGCACGTTAGCTTACATATTGTTACATGTTGTATATGCATTTCTTGTGAATGATAGGTCACATATTGTTCATTCTTGTGTATTTTCCATGTATTATTTCTTGTGTGATCTTATATGTTGAGCATTCATTGGTATTCAAGCTTGGTTACATGTCGCTTATGCTTGTGTATGGTATGTGCTTGTGATTGTGTGTGCTCAAGTTGCATTGGTATGGTTATGCATCCATGATTGGACTCAAACTGGAATGATGTTCATGCACTAGTATACCATGTTTTATTAGTTTATATGATGTTATGATTATGTATAACATGTATTTCATTGATTGGTTGATATTGGAAGATGTATCCTCCCCAAATTACACTAAGGTATGTTGGTTTATTTATGACTTTGTTTAGATAACATATTTCATGGTGTAGGAAGAATTCAAAGATGAATAATAGAATGGTAGACTACAAATATGCTCCCTATGAATCATATGGTCAGCATGATGTTGTACATTCATATGATTTGGCAGATACACTCAGAAGTATAAAGAAAGAAATAAGGAGTTGTAAGGCAGATAATGACATACTTATATAGGCACGGGAAAAGTAAGTAGATGTTAATGAATCCATCCTTCAAAGTTTTTTAGAGTTTTAGAAATAGGGGCCACTTAGGATTAGCTATGGGCAAGAGGATGGAACCAATGTAGCATATTGCAATAGTTCTCCTGGTCGTTACAAGTCAGATAGGGATGACATGGTTAAATATGGTAGATTTTTGGACACTCCGGATAAGATAGGTGGCAGACACATGTATCATTCTAGTTTTTCTTATGACAGGCATCATGATTTTCATCATTATCATCATTATAGCAGGAGTGAGGGAATATTTTTCAGAATATTTTAAAGAGGAAAAACCACCTACATTTGACGGAGAGATGAAGAAACCACAAGAGGCAGAGGCATGGTTTATTGGCATGAAGAATTTTTTCAGATTGTATGATTACTTGAAAAATATGAAATCCTGGATAACTACATTCAACCTCACAATTATAGCATACATTTGGTGGGAAGATGTAAAGAATGTCAGAGATATTTCTGAGGAGGATTTGGTTAATTTTTTCAAATAGAGTCAAATTCCACATTGGTTAAATTGGATGGTTAAAATAATAAGTTAATTAGAATCCTCCTTTCAAGAGGATAAAAATTTACCTATATTTTATTCTAAATGGTTAGAGTAAGTTAAGTTATGAATTATTTTATTTTTTTATGAGTTGGTTAAATTGCATGTTGATCTGGTCAAAGCCCCAAGCGGTCCCTCATCAAGTTATAAATAGAAGTGACCTCAAGTTCATTTGCACACATTTTCTCATGAGACCTTCTTTATGCTATTTTGGTTATTGGTCATATTTTCTTTTCTAGCTTGCACACGTATGTTGCAAGAGCCTCGCGCAGTGGATCGAGATCACAAGTAGAGGCACATTATAGATTTGGGGATTTTGGATCTCGGTCGCAGGTAGAATAACTTGAGGTTGTGGCTCTGTTGGGCTTGGGCCATGGGCTAATATTGTTGTGGCCATGGCTGAGCCATTAAAGTCACCTACATGAAGGATTTAGGGTGTGGCCAAATTTCTAGGATATTCAGGCCCTCAACCGTGGGCATAGAACTTCGTGGTCGCAGCTCAAAGCTAGTTCAACCACTGGTAGGGTGTGGCAAGGTCAGGTCTCTAAGATTTATTGGAAAGATCAGATTTAGTATTATGTTATTTTCTCATGTATTATCATCATTCATTCATCACGTAGTCACATCAACGTCATATCATATAATGATAGTTTTCTAGACTCAGATCTAGATCAAAGCAGCTAAGATCACTTGGTAACAGTGATCTGTTGATTTTTTGTTTTGATGATCTATATATTAGATCGTATTAGTATATATTATATTATTTTACGTGGTTCGCTGTATATTTTGAAATATTTTGCAAAAAATCTATAAAATAAGAATATTTTAAAGGGTTTCCCCGATAGTGGGGTTTTTCCCTAGTATTGGACCAATTTCTGTGTCTCATGCTTTTAATATTGTCTTCTATGTCTTTGAAATCATTTTTATATCTTGAGTTATAGTTTATGGTTACTTATATTTCATAGATCTAAATGTAATGTTAATGAAAATCTGATTTGGGCTTAATTAAATGATACAACATAGAGCAATATTGAAAAATTAACATGGTATCAAATCTAAGGTGAAGGAAAAGCCCAACACAAGACAAGTCGTGAAGCCAACATTATCAAAGAGTAGATCTACAATTTTCTCAGAAAATATATCTATCAGAGAGTATAACTACAAGCCAAGGTCGATATGTCTTCCTCTACCTTCAAGGAGCATGAGAAACTGGGTGACGCTTCTAACTTTGTTGCATGGAAAGTCAAATTAGATATTATTTCTAACAACAAAAATGTGTTGGAATACATTCAAGGAAACATTCCCAAGCCTTCAAAATATGCATCCACCAACATCAAGAAAACATACAAGAAAGGTGAGTCTAAAGAAAAACAAATCTTAGCAGATGGCTTACAATACCACTTATTTGCTTATGTTGGGAATTTCAAGAAGTCTAAAGATATGTATGATAATATATCCGGCATGTATGAAGTTAACAATCTGAATGATATTATTAAATCGAAATAAAAAATCAAGGAAATGAATATGAACAAAGGTGAGATTGTTTAGTCTTACATCATGAGGATCTCTCGCCTTAAAGATCAACTGCTAAGGGTTGGTGAAAATGTGCCCAACAAAGAAGTGGTTATCGTGACCCTTAGAGGTCTCCTTCCTGTTTTTGAAACCTTTATTACTACTATCAACAAAAAAAATGGTTTTTCCTCATTTAATGAAATAGTTTGGAATTTGACTTGAGAAGAATCTATAATGATAGCTAGAGGGAGGATTCAAAGACATGAAGAAGGAGAGCTTTTTTCTTATGTTTCCTACAAAAATAGAAGGAGAAAGAGATCAGAATTAAGCCCATATAGAAGACATCCTCATCAAAAATCAAAAGGGAGGAATGAAAAATATGTTTCTCACATTGAATGCTTCAACTATAATAAGAAGGGTCATTATGCCAATGACTATCCAGAGAAGAAAAAGAAGCCACAATGCAACAACAACAACTATTATAAAAGAAAGGAAGACAAAAAAAGGAAATATGATGACAAGGGTGATGAGAGGAGAGGAAAATATTCAACAAGAAACTTTGAAGAATATTTTCCATGTCAAAATAGGTCAAAAGCTTCCAGGTATGAAAGTAATATTGTAGATAAAATTGAATATATCCTCATTTCTGCACTTACTAGTTCTTCTCCATCAGATTCATGGGATATCTAGTTAGTCAATAGTGGGGCCGCTCATCACTTTTCTGGTTATAAATAATTCCTCTCCAATATGGTAGAGAGGGAGACTAAGTTAACGATCATTATTAGGGATAACTCCACTCATCCTGTAAAAGTATTTGGGTCAGTTAAATTTTAGTTAAACACCGAGGAATCAGTGTTCTTAAATGATGTCATGTATGTGTCGGGTCTTATGAAAATTTTGATTTATATATCTGCATTATAAGATAAATATACGAGGGTTGCCTTCATCAATGGTAAGGTCTTAACTTGGCCTAATGACTCGCATATAAAATATAAATTTACATTAGGACTAAGATCCGAGGGACTCTACAAGGTCACAAGAAGGCCACTCTTTTCATTGGACAATAACACCAATCATCTCAATGAATTATGGCATCGAAATCTAGCTCATTTAAATTATGAGGCTCTTCCTAAATTGAAGATATTGATTTATGGTATTCCCAATCTACATGCTCAGCATGAGGGAGTTTTTCCTAGTTGCAATAGTGGAAATAAAACAAGGGGACCATTCCCCTCAAGCCAGAATAGAACATATGAAATACTTCATCTCATCCATTCAGACATATGTGGTTCAATTCCTATGCACTCTATTAGCGGCCATCTCTATTACATTACCTTCATTGACGATTATTCCAGAAAGACTTGGCTATATTTCATCAAGCATAAGGATGAAGCCTTTGACAAATTTTAGAAATTCAAAGGATTGGTCAAGAATCAATTCGTAAAAAGGATCAAAGTGTTCAAATCCAACAATGGAGGAGAGTACATGTTAAAAGAATTCATAACATTCTGCAAAAAGGAAGGGATCAAGAAGGAAAATATTGTACCTTATACACTTGAACATAATGATCTTGCTAAAAGAAAGAATCAGTCAATATTGGGAGCTTCTCGTGTTATGATTCATGATCAAAAGGTACCCAAGTTCCTAAGGGTTGAAGCAACAAATTTTGTTGTATATATCCGGAATCGAGTGCCTCATCAAGCGTTGAACAATAAGACTCCAGAATAAATCTTCACAGGTAACAAACCTGACATCAGTCATCTCTGCATATTTGGATGCCTTGTATTCTTTCATGTGTTGAAATAAAAAATGAATAAGCTAGAAGCTACATGTAAAAAAGGAATATGTGTGGGTTACTATAAAAACTCCAAGGCTTACAGAATATACATTCCTAGTCTAAGGAAGGTTGAAATTAGCAAGTACCTAACCTTCGATGATGATGCAACACTTTGTAAAGCAAGAGATCTTCCTCCACCTCCCAAGGAAGATAATGTTGATGAGGATATTCTAGATATCCCATATATGCCCGAGCCAAGAAATGATGATACACCCATGGAACCTATGGATCTATTAGATCCACCTCCGAATGATCTTCCTTCAAGAAAAATACTTCTTTGGCTTCGTGACACACTGCAAGACAGTGAAAGGAATGTTACTATTCGTTGAGAATTTAGAGAAAGGAAGGAACCTTGTAGGTATTAAGGTTTTCTAGATTCCATGAGTACTATTATTCAAGCTAAACCATCTTCATTTGAATAATAATTCAAAGAGTAAGAATGGAAGGACACCATGACCAAATAATATGAATCAGTCATGAAAAATGATGTATGGGATATTGTACCAAGACTACATGGGAAGTCAGTTGTGACTTCAAAATGGTTGTTAAAAATCAAGCATGGTGTCTATGGCATCGAGAAGTTTCTCTCAAAAAGAGGGAGAATATTACGATGATATAATTTATCCTATGTCTCGATATACAAATATCTACTAAATAGTTTCCATTGTTGCTAGTGAAGGATAATCAGTTCATTAGATGGCTATTAAAGATCGCCTTCCACCATGGTATGTTATAACAAGAATTATATGTGGAAAAACCATATGGATTTGAATTGGAAGACCACACAACACATGTTTTGAGGTTGAAGAAAGCATTGTACCGATTGAAGCAAGCTCCCCGAGCTTGGTATGCTCGCATTGACAGCTATCTAATGAAACTGGATTTTACTAGAATGAGTGTTGATCCCAGCCTCTATTTTAAATTTTTTGCATGGTATGCATAAAATTTTAGTTCTATATGTTCATGATTTATTCTTAACAGGAAGCGAACTATTTATAATCGAATGAAAGAGGAAGCTAGCCTATGAATTTGAGATGAAATACCTCAGCCTCATGCATCACATTTTGGCTCTTGAGGTATGGAAAAGACCTGCTGAAATATTTCTCTCTCAGGGAAAGTATGTGGTAAATTTGCTCGAAAGTTTTGGTATGATCGAGTGCAAAGCCAGGGTCACTCTAATGGAAATTAAATTCAAGAAATTGTGTGGTAAAAAAATTGGACCTGATCTAGAGAATCCATCTGAGTTTAGATATTTGATTGGGGCTCTGATGTTCCTTGTGAACACTTGCTCAGATATATTTTATTCATTAAACACATTGATTTAGATCATAATTGACCCCCTTCATGTGAATTTGATAGAAGCCAAGCATGTATTGAGATACTTATAGGGATCGATCGCACTTGGTTTGAGATACTCTATTGGAGATTTCCAACTTCATGGATTCACTGATGTTGACTGGGTAGGTAATGTCATCGATAGAAAGAGTAAATACGGATGTTATTTCAGCCTTGGTTCTACCATGATATCCTAGATGAGCAGGAAAAAAAATTTAGTAGAATTGAGCACCATGGAAGCAGAGTACATGTCTTCTAGCACAACAAGTTGTGAAGTTGTGTGGTTAAGGAAGCTCTTTGGTGAGCTCCTTGATCAAGTGTTTGATACTAAAATGATATATTGTGATAATAAGAGCTATATTTTTTTAGCATATAATCCTATATTCCATGATAAATCTAAGCATATCAAGCTTTTATATAAATTCATCCATGACATGGTGCAGAGATGAGTTGTTAAATGACAACACATTGCGACAGACGATCAGACTGCAGATATTCTCACCAAGGCATTACCAAAAGGGAATTTTTGTTTTTTAGAGAACAACTTGGACTATTGGATGTATCCCATCTGGATAAGGGGTAGTGCTAATAGAGGAAACTGAGAAAGCTCTTCCTACCCAGCTTGAGCTCTCGAGGTGAGGAATTGAGATGAAGGGCTACTGGGGTTGAGGAAACTCTTGATAATAGGGTCGAATATATTGCTACCCTATTTGTCACTCATGGGTTGTGTGTGATCCTTGCCCGGTTTGACAAGTTGAGTATCTCCCCTACAATTTTTCATTGCGGAGTATACTATAGTTGGCATCATACCCACAATAGGAGCTTGTAGGGATTGACCCTCCCCATTTGGCCAACAGATTGAGGAGGCTTGGAGTTGTGTGATCCTTACCTCTTTTAAGTTGGTATCTCATCAAATCTAGATTATGATGTAGGTTTTATACCACATGACTGATGAGATTCATTGATGGGAAGATTGGTAGGCGACATGATTGTGTTGAGAATATGCTACCCAATTTTATTCCAGGGTTGGAGATGTGCTCCCCTGTGAGATGATTTATCTTGTTTCTAGTTGCGAGTAGAAGCTATTACTTCCCAATTCTTCTTCTTCTTAGATTCGACAAATTTTCATAGATCTACAAGGAGCGATTTCAAAGTGGAATTCTTCCTAGTTGAGAGGGAGTGCTAATTATTGCAACTAGAGTCAAATTCTACATTGGTTAACTAATATGGTTAAAATAATAAGTTAATTAGATCTTTTTTCAAGAGGATCAAAATTTACCTATATATTATTCTAAATGGTTAGGTGGAAGTTAAGTTATGAATTATTTTATTATTTTATGAGTTGGTTAAATTGCATGTTCATCTCGTCAAAGGCCCAAGTGGTCCCTCATAAAATTATAAATAGAAGTGACCTCAAGCTCATTTTCACACATTCTCTCATGATATATTCTTCATGTTGTTTTGGTTATTGGTCGTATTTTTTTTCTGGTTCGCACAGGTACGTCACAAGAGGTGATCCCTACTAGCCTAGATCGGGTCTGGAAACAATCGTATCACGCTAAGGCACAAGTTCCTAATTGCCATAGACCAAATTGCGAAGAAGGCCTACCTTAAGTCCAACGTTGTTGTTCGTAGAGAAGGTAGCGCTCCCATTCCCTTGCTCCGGCAGATGAAAATTCTCCCACTTGTCGCGATCAAACACCTGCACACATAAGAAACACAACAAACACACAAGAGTAAACCCAATATATGCAATTATGTATCAGTCAGAGAAGACACAAATCATGATCACAATATATGAACAATATGTTGTGTCTCAATCTAGTCTCCTAAACTGAGTTCATTTAATTGTCAACCAGGATTTGTAAACTGCTGAAGTGAAATGTACCATATGTACCTAGGTGCTTGTTTCCTAGTGCGTTGTGTGTAGTATTTTGTGATGTTTTGGTCTTTTATGTTGATTTATGATGTTTTTGGTATTTTTAAGTTTTGTGTTTACAATGAAAGTGCCTAGGAAACTAATGAAAAGAAATTGGTGGTCAAAAACACAGTTGAGCCTAATGTATGGAATGGCAAATGTAATCAAAAGTACTGAAGCAACATTTAAACTATAACTGAATAGAAACAAGAGCTTGATGATGACTTCTTAAACAAATTACACAAACTAGACTTTGAGAAATGATCACTAAATATGCAAGTTTTCTAACTAGACAATTAGACATTAATCATGATGCAACATTCTATTCTAAGCTCATCTATTCCATGACTAATTCCTAGTTCTATTCTGCAATTTCATTTGAATGTCACAGAGCCTATACTCAAAGAGTTATTGGTTTCTTTTCAGGGTAATTCTGTGGAGGAAGAGCTCTGTTTATGGTGATGGATTTGCAGAGATATTTCAGACCTTGAAATGATGTTATCTTCTGTTCCTAAGGTTATGCATCACTGATGGTTTTCAGAACAAAAAGATATTTGTAAATAATGAAGGTTGTCTTATGAGTCCTATCAACTAAAGTGATTTACTGTGCAAAGGGTGACAATGTGACTATGAGATATAAGTGCAATGAATTGATTTAAACATGAGCTTAAGATGCTTCTAAACTAGAACAATGTTAAACCATAAGCCATCATCAAACTTTGAAACGAAGTAGCTGGACATAAATTAAATGAAAAATGAAACTCCGGAGCATTCTAATTAACATGCACTATTCTATGAAGTTACACAATCAGTTTGTTCATCATGAGGGATATTTTGGAAGAGTTCCTTCTTGTGGAAGAGGTAGAACAATTTTGACTGTGGACTTGTATGCAATTGAAAGCAAATGAACTGAAAGTAAATGAAACTAAGTTGTCACATCACAGTCATATCTTGAACTTCTTAAGGATGTCTTGGAAGGATTTCTTCTTGTGGAAGAGTGATTAGGACAAGTGCAACTGTGATAGTGAAGACTAAAAACTACAACTAATTCCTACAATACTATAGCTATTCATCATTCGTTGTTATGATCTGTTGGAAGAATGTCTTCTTGTGAAAGAACTAAAATGAATATAACTACAGTATCTAATTAAAAACAAATACAACTCCTATCCTACAGTACCATAGTCATTAAACATTCATCATTTTAATTTATTGGCAAAGTGTCTTCTTGTGGAAGAACTGGAATGAATATGACTATAGTAGCTAGTTAAAAACAAATACAAATTTAACTCCTATCCTACAATACCATAGTCATTTAAACATTCATCATTTTAATTTATTGGCAAAGTGTCTTCTTGTGGAAGAACTGGAATGAGTACGACTACAGTATAGAAAACAAAACAACTACTAATTCAAATGTAGAACGTAAAGACAGCTAGGAAAAACTTATCTAGTTTACGCAAAAGAAATCCATTCAAGGGGCAGGGGCCCTCTACCACTTGACGGCATTCAACTTCAAAATTAAATCACGCCTTCAAGATAATTTTGTCTGCTCCATTAACGATGCAATAGTTTGAACACAATGCTCTGTGTCTTCAAAGACGTAACACAGAGTTTTCACAAAATCTAGCAACAAATCTAATACAAAATTTCTAACTAAGCTCTCGGCCTACTCAAGAGTTTATAAAGTAAATGCAAGTAACAATAATTACAATAATTTAGGAATGATGTCTTTCCTTATCCAAATCATTCTAGGAGTCCTTGAGGTGGCTGCGTGAAGGAGAAAAGACACCTGGACTGAGACAGTCCTAGTAGGAGTCTTCCTTCACAAATGTGTTCCCACGTGCATAACCGTACCCAGAATTCATTTCCTCTTCCATGACGAGAAACACACCATGTAGGCACGACGTGGATCATGCCCATATGCTTTTTTCCTCAAGAGGCCACCTGGAACATGCTCAAACATAAAGGTAGCTGCAGAATCGCCGGTTAGCTACAGAATGCCTGCATTCTGCAGCTAGTTCCGGTCAAAATGCTTAACAATGGCAACAATCACAAAATTCAACAAGTCATTCATGTAAACCATTCTAGAAGTAATTTTAACTATTTTTATTGATCAATTGGGTTTAAAATAGAAAAGGACAAGGGAAAATGAGGTAAAATGAGGTGAAGGAAAGCACAAATTTGAGGCTCAACATACCCCCACTGCTGTCTCTTTGCATGTCCTCATGCAAATTATCCTATGAATTCTGAGGCTTCTGCAAGGACATCTAATCCCCTTCTTCTCCTTTGTCTGAAAGCTAGAGGCCGTCTGGGTTTCCTGATCACAAGTTTGAACTTGAGGTTTGTGAGTGCCCTGATCAACTTTTTGTTCCTTGTCTTCATCTTCTCATTGGTCCTCTCCACTTTGTCTATATGCAGGGATAAGGTTGAGTTCATGTCAGTCTTGAGCTTGATTTGATCTTTGATAATTTCATTCTCATTTTTGATGTGTCTATTCAACAATTCCAACTCATACCTATCCCTCCTCAATATATCAATTTCAGTTAGTGGAGGACTGGGGGTTCTCTCTTCTCTTTCTGAAGCCGTTCTCTCTAAAGTTTCCACATAATCATAGATTTCCTGTTGAGCAGGATCAATCTCAGGGGTGCCTTCATAAAAATCTTCATCATCATATTCTTCCATGGATGTTTCTTCATCTTCAATATTGATTACCCCTGTTTGTTTGATTGATGTTTTCTTCAGTTTTCCTTTTAATCTGTGGCTTCTCCTAAGTTGAGAGGACCCCTCTCCTTTCTCTATAACAGATTCCTTGATTATATTCTTTTCCTTTAGTTGGCTCTTGATTCGAGTCAACTTCTCCAAAATGACTTCCTCACTGCTTTCTTGAACCGGTTTGTCACTTTTACCTTCTGGAGTCCTCCATTTCCTACTTCTTTTTGTGGGCTGTGGTTCAGGTGATAGTTCTTTTGCTTCTTAAAAATTATTTCTTATTAAGAAATCATCCCATGTATCATTTGATTTAGATAAATGATGCTCAATTAAAATTTTGACTAACCCATGATGATACAGGGTTGTCTCCAAAAACTGAACTCTTCTCTGAACACAGGAAGCCATTTTCTTCAGAATTTGATACAAGAAATATGGTAGATTCAAATCTTCTCCTAGAAAATGCAACATTAGTCTAATATGGTAGACATAGAATGTCCCATATCTACCCTCACATGTAACAAACTTTTGTAAAAGAAGTAGTATGTTTCTCCATTTGCTTTTCAAGGCTGTACTTGGAATTCCTTTCTTGAACACACTAACATCCATATTTGGTGATTTTAAAATTTGTTTCCATGAGTCATTATGGAATTCCCTATTTTTAAACCATCTTTCCCCAGTTCTGGACAATCCTGTAGCCTCTGCTATAAAAACTTCAGTAATAGCAAACTTGACATCCCCTATCTCAACTTCAATACCTTGGAATGATCTGGCAAATGTTTTGGTTACTTCCTTATGGAAGCCATTAAATTTTTCCAAGAATTGAAGCCATCCTATTTTTTGTAACATCTCCTTGCATTGTGGGTAACCTTCTAAATATTTTGATCCCACAGGCTCAGTCCTTACGATGAAACCCATGATGTTTTTCAATATCAAATTAACACTCTACCCACAAAACAATGTCTTTTACTTTCGGACTAAAATGGCTTCAAGCTCTAAATGAAAATGGCTTCAATTTTGGAAGGACATACCTTTGATTTATAATAGCAACAGTCTTCAAAATCTCTAGTTGGTATGCCTCTGTTTGATAATGAAGAATGCCTTCGAAACCTCAGACTGATGTACTTCTGTTGAACTTTGGAGTGATATGAAAGCAATTTCAATTTTCAAGCTAATATGTCTCTGATAGACAGTGGTAGATGGTTTCAAGTTTCTTTTTGTGCAATACCTCCGTCTTTGGTAACAGAAGTTTTCAAACTCAATCACTGAAAAACACTTCTGTTTCTAGTAACAACAGACTTCAAACTCAACCTCTGTTTCTGATAGCAAATGGTATGCTTCAAATTCAACACTACAGCCTCTCTGTCTCGGGTAACAACAACTTCAAAACCAGTCACTACCACACCTCTGTCTTTGGTAATAACAGACTTTAAACTCAATCACTACCACACCTCTGTCTTTGGTAGCAAAAAGTCTTCAATTTTAGCACCTCTGTCTTCTGGTAGCAACAGGCTTTAAATTCTACACGGCCACAACTCTGTGTTGACAGTGAAAATGCTCCAAACTTCGTTCTCAGTGATATGCTATCTGTTCATTGAGTTCTCACACCGTTATGCTTCCAATTTACCTCTTCTGTTCTGCTCCTGATGATAATAATGCTTCTGCCTTCGGAATGGAATAATGGCTACGGAATGACGTTATGGCAAATGTTCACGGCAGAGAATGGTGGAGTGAGGTGGAGGATTGCATTAATGATTTGAGGAGACGGCGGAGGATTTACGACGGCAGGAAAAATCTTCATCATTAAAGAACTTGGTTAAGAGTCGTGGGAATTTCAAATGCTTTGGCCGTTTCGCCGCTCAAATGCTATCGGATGGAAAATTTGAATCGGAAGATTTTAATACAAAGTCTATAGAGGGTTTGTTTGGTGTTTGATCAATAAAACAATTAAAACAACCTTTCGAATAATTCCACAACTAAACTATGCTAAATTTTTATGAATTGCCATCGTAATTTAAATTTATTACCTCTGCCCTTTATTTGATGTTTGTGTAGCCTTTGTCTTCTCTGCTCATCTTTGGAGGAATCTTTCACAATTTTCTTGATATTTTTGATTCATGAATTCACTGGATCACTTTGTTGTAATTCTGATGTCTGCTGGTTGATGCCTTCAGGGTTTATAGCCGCCAAAAAGACTGTCGGGCTGCAGAAAAGGTGATCAGCTGCAGAATGTCCACTGAGCTGCAGAATGTTCCTGTAGAACACTTCAAACATGAAAATGAAATGTTTCTGGAGAATGGGTGAAATTTTTATGAAAATGGATGAAAATGGATGATGGATTATGAAGTGGATAATGGAATAAGAATGGATTCAGTTCATGGAATGAAGGAACATAAGGGTTGTACTGCAATTCATGGCATATTTTTATTCACTTGCAACAAGATATCAAATTCTATGTTTTGACATGAAAATGAAGTGAATAGAAGATGGAGTGAAATGAATGGAATGGAATGGAGTGAAATGTGAATGATGGATGAGATGAAGTATGGATGGATAGTGAATGGAGTGAGATGAAATGAATCATAAGTACTATGGCACTGAACTTATGATTTTTATAACAGCTGCTTAGAAACAAAAAATGGGAAAAGTTAGAGTGTCAGAGAGACTCTGATTTTCACCCTATCTTTTCTGTATAAACATGCCAATCAGTGATTGGTTTTCATGTTTATACCTTTATTTTTATTTTTTTATTTTTATTTTTATTTTTATATTTTATATTTTATTTTTTTTATATTTTATTTTATATTTTTTTTTTTCAAAAGAGAAATGCTTCAGAAAATTTAATCAAGTTGATGAAGAAGAGAGGATCTTCTTCATTAACTTCACATCATTGTCTCCTTGGAACTTCTTGACAAACTCTTCTCTTGAGAGTGGCTTGTGGTATAGCTTCAGTCTATGGCCATTCACAAGAAAAGTGACCTCCTCTTCATCTATAGTTCTGATTTTTACCGCCCCATTATCAAAAATTCGAACAATTTCATATGGCCCAAGCCAATGTGTCTGAAATTTCCCTTGAAAATCCTTGAATTTTGAATCAAACAAGAGAGCCCAATCACCCTCTTTAAATTTCTTCTCTTTGATGTACTTGTCATGCCATCTAGCCCTTTGTTGTTGGACTAGACTTGTTTTCTGAACTGCATCTTGTCTGATCTCATCCAATTCATTAATTTGCTCCAGTCTATGCTTATGTGCCTCCGTTAGATCAAGTCCTAGCTGAACTGCCATCTTGAATGTTTGGATTTGGAACTCTATAGGAAACAAAACTTGCTTTCCATAAACAAGCTCATAAGGAGTATGACCTGTTGTGTTTCTCCATGTAGTTCTATAGGCCCACAAGGTTTCAGGAAGCCTATCTACCCAATCTCTTCTATGTAGATGAACAGTCTTTGTTAGGATTCCTTCAATGACTTTATTAGTGGATTCCACTTGACCATTTGCTCGTGGATGATAAGGAGTAGATGTTCTATGTCTGATTTTGTACTTCTCCATCATTTGCTCCACTAGCCTTGATGTAAATTGAGCTCCTTGATCTGTAACAATTTCCCTTGGGACACCAAAACGAGTAAAAATATCCTCAACAAGAAAAGTAACTACAGATGATTCATTAGCAACAAGTAATGGTTTAGCTTCTACCCACTTAGTAACATAATCAGTGCAAACTAATATGTATTTCTTTTGTCTTGATGGAGGACTAATAGGTCCTACAAAATCCAAGGCCCATTTTTCAAAAGGTTCAATGTGTACCTGAGGTTGTAATGGCATCTCACCCGAAGGAGAAGGTTTCCCTACCCTTTGGCAACTGTCACACCTTTTGACATATTCCCTTGCATCTTTAAACAAAGATGGCCAATAATATCCTAAATTAAGGATCTTATAGGTTGTCCTCTTATCTGCAAAGTGTCCGCCACAAGGTTCATCATGACATGCCTTGAGAATTTCAGGCATCTCATCTTCACGAACACACCTTCTAATGATCAAATCCGAACCTGTCTTGTACAACTCATTAGCGACCCATGAATATCTTGCACTATCATTAATGATTTTTCTTTTATCCCTTGCATTCATAATTGAAGGAAACTTTCCTGAAACTAAATAATTAGCAATATCAGCAAACCATGGAGTTTGAATAGAAACTGCAAAAAGATATTCATCAAGAAATTGATCTTCAACCGGAGTGTCATCTTTGATATTTTGAATTCTAGACAGGAAGTCAGCCACAGTGTTTTGTTTTCCAGGCCTATCTAGAATAGTAATGTTGAATTCTTGCAATAATAACAACCATCTTATAACTATACCATTAGTGATTGATTTATTCATTAAATATCTAATGGCAGAATGATCAGTGTGAATAAAAGTTTCATAGCCTGTTATATAGTGTCTAAATTTGTTAATGGCATGAACAACAACTAAAAACTCTTTTTCAGTTACAGTATAGTTTAACTCTGCAGGAGTCAAATTTTTACTGATATAATAGATGGCATAGGGAATTAAATCTTTCTGTCCCAATACTGCTCCCAGAGCTGTATCGGAAGCATCCGTCGAGATATGAAAAGGTAACTTCCAGTTAGGTCCCCTTAATATAGGTGCTTCAGAAATTTTGGTTTTCAGGGTTTCAAAAGCTAACTGGCAATCAGAAGTCCACTTAAATTCACAATCTTTGGTGAGTAATTTGAAGAGAGGAGATGTTATTTTGGTGAAGTTTTCTATAAATCTCCGATAGTACCCCGTAAATCCTAGAAAACTTCTTACATCTCTTTGACAATTTGGAATGGATAGGTTAGAAATAACTTCAACTTTCGCTTCATCAACTCTAATCCCATCCCCTGAAATGTGGTGCCCTAAAAAAATACCCTCAGTGAACATCATAAAACATTTTTCATGACTAAGAGAAAGGTTTGCTTCTTGACATCTTTTTAAGACCTTTTCCAAGTTTTCTAAAGCCTCTTCAAATGTATCCCCATAAACCGTAAAATCATCCATGTACACCTCTACACAGTCATGTATCAGATCAGAAAAAATTCCTAATACTGCCCTTTGGAATGTTGCAGGTGCATTGCACAATCCAAATGGCAATACTCGGTAGGCATAAGTACCCCAAGGACAAGTAAATGTGGTTTTATCTTGGTCTTCAAGTGCTACTTGGATTTGATTGTAACCACTAAATCCATCCAGGAATGAAAAGTACTTTTTACCCGCTAATGTATCTAATACTTGATCTATGAAAGGTAAGGGAAAATGGTCTTTAAGAGTAGCTTTATTCAGTTCTCGGTAGTCAACACACACCCTCCATTTTCCATTTTTCTTAGGCAAAATCACTAAAGGAGAAACCCACTGACTATCTGAAATAGGATAGATGAAGTTAACATTTAACAATTTTTGTAATTCTTCCTTGACAATTTCCCTAAGATTTGGATTCATCCGTCTTTGAGGTTGTCCGATTGGTTTGCAATTTGCCTCTATATAGATGTGATGAGTACAAGTCTTGGGACTTATCCCTTTCATGTCAGTGTATTCCCATGCATATGCAGAAGAATGTCTTTGTAATACTTTGACTAGTTCTTCTTGTTGAGATTTTTCCAGGTTTTTGTTTATATTCAAGGTCTTGCCTGGAAAAATTTCACTTGTAGAACTGCCAAATTTGTCCATAGAATGAAGAGACATCTGTCTAGATGACAAGAACTCAATATTGGATTTCTCTTGAAATGATTCTTGTTTGTGCTCTGGAGAAGATTCAAAATTTTCTAGAGTATTCAGAATTTGATTATCTTCACTAATTTCCGAAATTGTGAAGAGTGGTTGCAAATATTCTTCATCCTCTATCCATTGAGTGTCATCTAGATCTGTAATTGTCCTAGCTGGAGGATATAAAGTGAATTTATTTGTTGAACTTCCATCAGAAATATACATATCACCGGACCTACAACTAATAAAAGCATCAGCTGTAGCCAACCAAGGTCTTCCTAGTATGACATGATGGCCTCCTAGATTATTCTTGGGTGTCAGGATCATGAAATCCACAGGGTACTCCCAAGAGTCTAGGGACACTGGAATGTCTTCTATTACCCCATCCGGTCTGATCACAGATCTATCTGCTAATTGTAATAGTGTGGGTGTAAAGAGAAGATTAGGAAGTTTCAGTTTGTCCATGATTTGTCTACTCATGATATTTATTGTTGCTCCTAAGTCAATGAGTGTGTTTTGAATTTCAATTCCATTGATGTGAATTTTGACAACTGGATTTCCTGGGTCAAGGTACTTTGGAATAGTAGTCTTACCCATCATAATATCTGCTATTTGTCCTACCAGTTGAATTTTCTTGGTTTCTCTCATTCTTTTCTTTGTTGTCTTCATACTCAACTCCTTTATTGTTTTGGCTAAAATTGGGATTTCCTTGATGGCTTGCAATAATGGAATTTTAATGCAAACATTTCTCAATTCATCCAAGATATCATAATTAGGCACCATTATTTGTTTTTCTACACCTTTGTCAATTTGTAATCTTTCCGGAAAGGGAGGTATAGAAGTAGATGTGGATGGTTGCTCTAATACTGGAGTTGGGCTTATTGGATCTTTTTGTTTCAGCTTTTCAATGTTTTGGCCTTGAAAGGATGTTTCTTCCTCAAGACTTTTATTAACCCGTAGGGAGTCTTCCTCAGAATTATCTTGTTCTTGTATGATCACAGCAGGTTTCCTCTTCTCAAGTATCCTTCCAGACCTAAGTTGAACATCACTAAGGTCTAGAGGAGTAATTAAATAAGTTGGAAATTGTTGTTCTTCTATCATGTATGTATTCTGAGGGTTCTTATTATTGGGGTTTGGTATGGGCTGAGCTGGCAATTGATTGGATTTTTGAGGGAATGGTAATGGAAGTGGTTGATTTTGATGAGGTTGGTTCGAATGATGTTGTTGAGGATTTTGTTGAAAATTTTGTTGAAGATTTTGAGGAAAATTTTGTTGAGGATTTTGAGGATAAAAATGTGGATATGGTGGATAGGATGGTGGATACTGATAATATGGAGAGTATCTTCCATAGGGACCTTGTGATCCTTGTGCCCAAGCTTGAGATTGATTTTGAAATTGGGGCCAAGGTTGCTGCTAAGAATTCCAAGGTGGAGGTTGATTATACATTTGATCATGAAATCCCCGTGTCTGAGATCCCTGCCAAGGTCTTCTAGATACAAAGTTAAGAGATTCTGTGGAATCTGTAGGAGTTTCTTCTTGAAAAACAGCCTTGAGACCAGGAAGAGAAGGACAATTCTTGGTCTCATGTTTCTCGGAACAAATAACACAGGTTTCCACAACTTTTACATCCAAAGGGCACTCTCTCAAGGCATGTTTCTTCCTACATTTGGGACAAAAGATTGCCAAGGCATCAGATTCAGCCTTTTGCTTGTTTTGTATCTTGAGGGTGTCTATTTGTTCACTAAGACTCCCTAAGATGTCAGATTTAAAATCATCAAGCATGTGTCCTATTTCTGATCTACTTACTATCCCAGAAGCGGATTTACTTGCTCTTGCAAGAGCAGGATCTCTTGGACCTTTGACAGTTTTGGATTTCCCTCCGGAAAGGTTGATACATAACTCAGATATTTAAGGTAATGTGAGTTGTGATATATCCCCTTTTCCCATCATGTTAAGGATATCCAACCATTCATCCCTAATGGTTTTCAACAAAAGAGCTTTTAAAGTGTCTTGATCTAGGTTTTCCATTTGTGCCCTTTTTATGTTGTATTTAAATCTTTCCAACAAATCTTCTAAGTTTTCATCTTCTTTTTGTAACATCTTGAACACTTCTTCCTTATGATTAACCGGCATACAATAATCCAAGTATCTCTCTAGAAATTCTTGTTTCATGTCTTCCCATGTCCTAATGGAACTACTGTTTAAGCTCATAAACCACTTCAATGCTGCTCCTTTCAGAGTTGAAGGAAATAATTTCAATTTTTGGGCATCTTTAAGGTAGTCATAAGTCCTACATAGTACTTCAAATTCGAATAAGAAAGTTTCAGGATCCTCAGTTTTAAGTCCATAGAAGTTCGGAAGGACAGAAGGTGAAATGTTTTTCATGGTTGTATTGGTTTCTCCATCAAGTATAGGGAACCCATTCTACCTCTTCCTCCATCTGCACCTCTACCTCCTCTTCCTCCTTCTCCTCTACCTCTACCTCTACCTCCTCCAAATGTGTTTTCTCCATTAACAACTCCTCCTCCTCCTTCTTCTGCCATGGTTGACTCTCCTGTGGAAGTAGAAAGATTTGTATCCTCAACAAAAGTTTTTGGATCCTCTTCTATGGCAGGTTCAATGGATGAAGTGGAAGATGGGTTTGAGTTGAAGATCTTCTAGAAGTACAGGATCAGTAAAGGATGGAAGATGGGTTTGAGTTGAAGGTGTACTAGTTCTGGATCTAGATGAAACAAATGGTGTTCTAGATGTCAAACTTCTGCCTCTGCTGCTTATAAATCTTCCTCTTGAATCTCTCTCCCTACGCATAAAATTGTTTTTGGATGCTAAGAAACAAAGGTTAACTAGTTTTCACTTCCCCGGCAACGGCGCCAAAATGTTGTGCCTCAATCTAGTCTCCTAAACCGAGTTCATTTAATTGTCAACCAGGATTTGTAAACTGCTGAAGTGAAATGTACCATATGTACCTAGGTGCTTGTTTCCTAGTGCGTTGTGTGTAGTATTTTGTGATTTTTTGGTCTTTTATGTTGATTTATGATGTTTTTGGTATTTTGAAGTTTTGTGTTTACAATGAAAGTGCCTAGGAAACTAATGAAAAGAAATTGGTGGTCAAAAACACAGTTGAGCCTAATGTATGGAATGGCAAATGTAATCAAAAGTACTGAAGCAACATTTAAACTATAACCGAATAGAAACAAGAGCTTGATGATGACTTCTTAAACAAATGACACAAACTAGACTTTGAGAAATGATCACTAAATATGCAAGTTTTCTAACTAGACAGTTAGACATTAATCATGATGCAACATTCTATTCTAAGCTCATATATTTCATGACTAATTCCTAGTTCTATTCTGCAATTTCAGTTGAAGGTCAGAGTCTATACTCCAAGAGTTATTGGTTTCTTTTCAGGGTAGTTCTGTTGAGGAAGAGCTTTGTTTATGGTGATGGATTTGCAGAGATATTTCAGACCTTGAAATGATGTTATCTTCTGTTCCTAAGGTTATGGATCACTGGTGGTTTTCAGAACAAAAAGATATTTGTAAATAATGAAGGCTGTCTTATGAATCCTATCAACTAAAGTGATCTATTGTGCAAAGGGTGACAATGTGACTATGAGATGTAAGTGCAATGAATTGATTTAAACATGAGCTTAAGATGCTTCTAAACTAGAAAAATGTTAAACCATAAGCCATCATCAAGCTTTGAAACGAAGTAGCTGGACATGAATTAAATGCAAAATGAAACTCCGGAGCATTCTAATTATCATGCACTATTCTATGAAGTTACACAATCGGTTTGTTCATCATGAGTGATATTTTGGAAAAGTTCCTTCTTGTGGAAGAGGTAGAACAATTTTTGACTGTGGACTTGTATGCAATTGAAAGCAAATGAACTGAAAGCAAATGAAACTAAGTTGTCACATCACAGTCATATCTTGAACTTCTTAAGGATGTCTTGGAAGAATTTCTTCTTGTGGAAGAGTGATTAGGACAAGTGCAACTGTGATAGTGAAGACTAAAAAAACTACAACTAATTCCTATGATACTATAGCTATTCATCATTCATTGTTATGATCTGTTGGAAGAATGTCTTCTTGTGAAAGAACTGGAATGAATATAACTACAGTATCTAGTTAAAAAAAAATACAACTCCTATCCTACAGTACCATAGTCATTAAACATTCATCATTTTAATTTATTGGAAAAATGTCTTCTTGTGGAAGAACTGGAACGAATATGACTACATTAGCTAGTTAAAAACAAATACAAATTTAACTCCTATCCTACAATACCATAGTCATTTAAACATTCATCATTTTAGTCTGTTGGAAGAGTGTCTTCTTATGGAAGAACTAGAATGAGTACGACTACAGTATAGAAAACAAAACAACTACTAATTCAAATGCAGAACGTAAAGACAGCTAGGAAAAACTTATCTAGTTTACGCAAAAGAAATCCGTTCAAGGGGCAGGGGCCCTCTACCACTTGACGGCATTCAACTTCAAAATTAAATCACGCCTTCAAGATAATTTTGTCTGCTCCATTAACGATGCAATAGTTTGAACACAATGCTCTGTGTCTTCAAATACGTAACACAGAGTTTTCACAAAATCTAGCAGCAAATCTAATACAAAATTTCTAACTAAGCTCTCGGCCTACTCAAGAGTTTATAAAGTAAATGCAAGTAAAAATAATTACAATAATTTAGGAATGATGTCTTTCCTTATCCAAATCATTCTAGGAGTCCTTGAGGTGGCTGCGTGAAAGAGAAAAGACACCTGGACTGAGACAGTCCTAGTAGGAGTCTTCCTTCACAAATGTGTTCCCACGTGCATAACCGTACCTAGAATTCATTTCCTCTTCCATGACGAGCAACACACCATGTAGGCACGACGTGGATCATGCCCATATGCGTTTTTCCTCAAGAGGCCACCTAGAACATGCTCAAACATAAAGGTAGCTGCAGAATCGCCGGTTAGCTACAGAATGCCTGCATTCTGCAGCTAGTTCCGGTCAAAATGCTTAACAATGGCAACAATCACAAAATTCAACAAGTCAGTCATGTAAACCATTCTAGAAGTAATTTTAACTATTTTTATTGATCAATTGGGTTTAAAATAGAAAAGGACAAGGGAAAAATGGGGTAAAATGAGGTGAAGGAAGGTACAAATTTGAGGCTCA
>CM076575.1:1196470899-1196676803 GCA_034641835.2 Pinus albicaulis | reverse complement strand
TGCAGATAATTTCTGTACAGGGTTAAAACCTACAAGACGAACCATGGAAAACAATTCCTCAAAGAGTAATTCCTCCCAGGTATCAACCTATATTCTATGGTCATTGTTATCCATGTGGAAGGTTTAGACATAGAGCTATAGAAAGTCACAGGTATGTTTGGAATAAATACAATTTCTAGAGAAGTTTTAAAAATGGATATTCTGGAACTCAGCAAAATTTTAATAGATTTAATCATTTGAGATATGACACTACAAGAAAAAGGGACATTAGTGAGGGGCGAAAAATGTCACCATAAGCTCATTGGTGACGGTCAAAAGAGCCTTTGTCACCAAAAACTGAATGTCACCAAAAGTGGCGTCGCCGAAAGTATAGGTGTTTTGGTGACATTCAAGGTTTGTCACCAATAATGATTTATAATGACGAATAGTGACCGTCACCATTTTATATGAGCAATGGTGACGAAAAATAGCCTTCGTCACCAAAAAATTAAACGTCACCAAAGGTGGCGTCGCCGAAAGTATGTGTTGTGGTGATGTTCAAGGTCTATTACGAATATTGATTATAATGACAAACAGTGACCGTCACCATTTCGTATGAACAATTATTATTCATTGTGACGGACCTTTCATGGTCGTGACTCTTGGTGCATATATATGGTGACATTCGTTGACCATCACCATTTCATATTTGGTGAGGGTCAAAAAATTTCATGATAAGCTCATTGGTGACTTCAAGGTCCGTCACGAATAATGACTATAATGACAAATAGTGACCCTCACCATTTCATATCAAAAACAACGATATATGGTGATGGACCTTTCATGGTCGTCACTATTTATGCATATATATGGTGGCGTTCATTGGCCGTCACCATTTCATATTTTGGTGAGGGTCGAAATATGTCACCATAAGCTCATTGGTGATGGTCAAAAGAGCCTCCATCACCAAAAACTGAATGCCGCCATTCCATATGAATATCAGGGCACGATGGAATCGAACCACCAACCTCCTGCCTGGAAAGCAGGTGCTCTTCCATTGAGCTAGCACCCTTAAAAGAATTAGACTTTTAAACATTATATCTTGGAACTTCATATATTGTAAATTCTACAACTTTCAATAAATTAAAGTCTCGAAAATATTTTACTAAACAAACAAAACATCATCGATGTTGCAGGTCCCTACCTAATGGTTATGGAAGTTATGAAAAGTAGGTGAAGGGAAAAATAGTTATGTATAAAAGACTCAATATGTTAAGTTGAATACTCAATTAGAAAAAAAACTTTGAATACATTTATAGTCTACAAATGACCTATAACTCGCAAATGCACCAAATATTGCAAAGGAAATGTCATAAGTGGATGCATATGGAAAAAGAGCATTGATGAAGACAGATGCAATATGTTACAAGTTGAATGAAAGAAAAACTGCAATGTTGTTGTTGGTGGGTGACTTTATAATTGGGACATTTGTCTTTCCTTTATCACATAAATATTCAAATTATAAATTATAAATTTTAGATATCTAAATGATATCTAAACTTCTATGCAAATGTAACATGAATCTCCTGGGAACCACAGGGAAAAACAAAATAAAAATTATATATATATAGATCGACATGTGATTTGGAATTTCACAAGTCCACACTCAAAACATGACAACAACCAACAAATAAAAAAAGTTGAAACTTATCACAGTAAGAGTGTCTCTTTTCAGCAGTGAACACCAAACAATAACACAATAATTTAGTTCACTTTAAGACTGCAAAACATTGGAAAAAAACAATGTGTTCAATTATCTGCCAGTACAAAACAGACTTAATTATAATACTAACTTTTGATTCATTTTGATCTCTGCATATTTGCGTCTAGGGGATGGTGCCTTTCTCATTGTGTTGGAGAAGACTAATATGACAAATCTAATTTTTTGTTTAATCTTGCTTCATTTGTCTTGCATGTATATTTGGGTGTTTGTTTAATTTTTAGTTTAAAGGCATATGAATCAGCATCTAGGGTAGACATTTTAATTTCTCCTTAAGTGTGGATGAACCAGAATGCTCAGATGAGCCAACAGTTGTGTCGTCTCTGGATTTAGAACCACCGTTTTCCCCTGTTATGGGGGTCTTAATCCCCATAACCTGCTTTTTCCATTCACCCACAACATGCTCCTTGCTTGCTGAATTCTTTTTCTTTCTACTATGTGGAGTGTTTTCTTTCAATGAAGTTTGGAAACTACTATGATTAGGTTGAAAATGCTACATAAGACATGCATGATGACTACTAGGCATATTACTCAATACTTTATTAATAGAACTGGGGGTAACTTGTGAACATATCATATTTGAATTTAGTAGATTGAGAGAATCACTTTTCCTTGGCTTTCTTTTATCCCCCGATGTTTTAGTTTCTTTGAAGACTTTGAAATGTCCCCATCTCCCTCGGTCATAAATTTCTCAAGTGTGTTGGTGTTTTATCATTTGTCTGTGTTTTGCAAATACCTAAATATGATTCTGCCGAGGCCCTTTTCTCAATTACGGAAGAATGTTTTGTAGTACTTTTTCCAACTATTGATGAACTTGAAGAGAAAATTTAACATAGCTTTTTTGAGCTGAGAAACATGGAGACACGGTAATATTGTGCATATCTATTGTAGGAGAGGACATATTGCTAGACTTAAACACCTTATCCTGTTGAGGTGTACTGGTGACTTCACTTGGACAGAAATCAATAGTTTAACCTTAATTCTTGAGTTGTTTTTTTTTAATTTTAATTTTATTTGTGACATTATTTATATGACAAGGAATCATAATCATCACTGGTATTAAAATCATCCAACACGAACTTTAGAGATCTCACTAACATCTGTGTTTTTTTTTCCATGCTTGAAAAACATGGAGATCCCTGTCGATAGTAGAATAAGATGTGTGACTGTTGCTCAAGAACACATTCCTAGAGTTTGATATTGAATGAATACATGAAGGGGTCCTAAAAGCATCAACCATCCTAATTCGTGTGATAGCAAGATGCTTGAAGTGTAATTATCATTAACACATACATAACAAATTATAGCAAGCAAGTTGTTTCAAGTGTTTTTGATCTATATATGATTCTAGACCAGGAGCCTTTAAGTTTAGAGATGCTAGAATAATCAATAAGACAATATCTTTGTCTTTAATACAATAACTTGACGGGTTAAGCTACCAACAGAATGTTTCTAATCAGGGAAGTGCGGGAGGAATGAAGGAGCAATGACAGTACTCATTTGAAGCAATAATGGTAGTATTTGATATGAGAAAAATTACATGGCACTTTTTGGAGCTTTTCCGTATATCAGCCCTTATTAGCACAAAATCAAAGGTACCTTGAACAAAGTGCATATTAAATTCTATGCTATGAAAAGCACTATAAGTAGAAGGAATAGTAAGGACCTTGATATTGATTGTGTCATTGGGCTCCATGATGCATTAAGCCAAGATCCTATGAAAGAAAATATTATGAATATGGATGACTGGATATCATGGATTGGGTAATTTAATTCATTGATAAATGTCATCTAGCGAAGGAGGATAATGCAGCAATTTCTTCATTCTGTTTAAAGAAGGACCATGATAATTCTATAAATTTTATTTATGTTCTGAGGCAAGCTTCGTTGAAGGTTGTTGTTGCAAGTGCCTTATGGACACCTTGTGGACAGTCTCTCACACAAGAATTTCATCAAGATATGCTTCAAAGGAAGCCATAAAGCCCACTGGCAGTATGTCCTGATGATTCTTTCTGACCAATGTTTGTTGACACAGTCTAGTCATGGCAGTAGATTATGGTTGATGACTTTGTTACATGAACCTAAGGAAAAGGGTTAGGTTTCAGATGGCTCGGTGATTATGATTTGGCATGGTCACTTTCCCTATATTCAGAGGGAGTTATGGACAAGCCATGATACAAATATTTATGACTTATGACCCTCTCAGTTATCAATATAAGAGGGAGATGACCATTTAGGTCAAGATAAAATACCTAGCCACGTTACACTATTTCTTGCACTTAAAGATCTGATGAAATGGATAAGACTCTGAGTCGATGAAATGGGGCCCTCCAAATATCTCATCACCATTGTCAAAAAATGATACATGGAATACCACCACAAGAATCCCCCAAGAGAGATCCAATGGGAGAATCTCTTGAATTAGATTCAATGGAAAATGAAGGACTAGATGAAAGAGAAAGGCCTCGGCAGGATGGGGAATCCACCACCTCGATTCAAGGAATAGAAGAGGTCCTCATTGTTCTGAAATTGTGAGAACAAAGTATTTCTCATACAGATATTGACTGTAGGGGCATTCATCGGATATTTCACCTTTCAAATAAAGGATGAATCCGGAGGCTACCTGGCCCTTCTACAGACTCTGCCTAAAGAAATAAAATGTAATCACAGAGATCCGATCAATGAAATTATTTGTTTTAAATGCAAAGTATTCATTGATCCATCTTTAATGTGTGAATAGGCAAGTATACATATTCTGCAAATGAAGTGTAGTGGTTTGAAGATGAACTAACAAGTTTTGTTCACTGTTTAAACCTGCTTGGGAAAAGTTAGCTTATATAAATTTACTGTTTAAAGGAGCAGAATCTGAAAATATGCAGCAAAATTATACAGTATGACAGCAAATAATTTTCTAAGAGGTTCACCCCTCTCTTGGGCTACCTTCGCTGGGTCCAAAAGCCTCTAATTAGGCTTTTTCCTCTTTGATTAAATGCTCAAAATGTGAATACAACTGTATAGAAGCCTCAAATGGAAAAATACACTGCAAAAATAGATTCAGAAGGCTCAAATCAGTATAAAATGACTAAACAAACACCTCCATTGGATGAAGGTAGTCCAAAACAGCTCTTCTTCCCTTAGGCCCTGGTGGCTCCACGACCAAAAATGCTGTAAAATTCTCTGTTAGAGTGCCCTGATGGCTCTGCAAACACTCCCAACAGCTTCAGAATGATCAATTTCCCCAAAATCAAAAAAAAATTCGTCCAAAAAGGTGTTGGGAAAAATACTGAGAGGGGGGGGGTGAATCAGTATTTACTGCATATTCAAAACTTTTTACTTTTTCACTCTCTAAAACCCATACGCTACTTTCCTTTAGTAAACTCGCGTATACACGCGGATATCCTTCATACAACTCGCGTATTAGTAGAGATCTAAATATGCAGATATTTATTAACTTAGTTCTTTGCAATATTCATTCATCTGATGTTAGGTTAACAGTAAGCATGTGTAGTAACAACAGAATAACCATCACACAAAGCATCACACATGAACACCAGGATTTTTAGGTGGAAACCCAAGTCGGGAGAAAACCACCGCTGCAGTTGCTCAGCCTTCAATATTTTATTATAGAGAAAACATCTTACAACATATGTGCTGGTGCAGACTCCTACCAGCAGGCAGGCACCCACCTGCGCTCGTTTACCAGCCTCTCCTGGAAGGGAGCTCCAACCCCCTGACTCGTTTACCAGCCTCTCCTGGAAGGGAGCTACGACCCCCCGATCTCGTTTACCAGCCTCACCTGGAAGGGAGCTACGACCCCATGACTGAAGGCTACAACCCTCAGCACCACCTTGGACCACGTTTCATCAATTTTCACACTGGATCCAACAACTTCAATAGAACACAACTTGCAGGCCACAATTCATCATAGACCGAACCCTTTCCATGCTTTTAAGCACAGTCAAACATGAAGCCGATACATAACTCAGCACATCGAGATAAACTGGTAAACGTTAGAACAGATCTAAATTTCTTACCACAGACTTCAGCAAACCCTAGTTTGCATACGCGCTTTCCTTTCTCTGATGTCGCGTATATACGTGCTTCCGTTCACATAAACCAGCGTATACTTCTATACATATTACAGAGCTAATTTTATTGCGCATACGTGCTTTCTCTTCAGCGAAGCCGCGTATATACGTGCTTCCTCTTCGGCGAACTAGCGTATGGATCTTCAGACTTTTATGTCATTGCAATTCTTCACAATAGATACATCACTTCAGATTTTACCGTTTACCTCAGACAGATGTTCGCCTCATCACAGATCTAATCATTTCATAAATAGATCTAGCAAATATAAGTACATTTCAGATCTAGATTCCTTTCTTCATCATTGGTGCATCATACATTCAGATCTATCATTCAACTGTAACCCTTTCCATTCAAATATCCTTCAGAGAGAAGTATTCATTCAAGCTCAGACATCTTGCACCCATACTCATGATTTGCACAATGAATTTCTTCTCTTTATATAGGTTTACCCTTTTTCAATACCATGAGCCCATTTTTCAATACCATGAGCCAAAACCACATTACATCCGATGGTATTCCTGGACAGGGTCATTTAGGCGAAACATTACCCAATACAATGGGTCAATACCATGGTGGTTACCCTGGTTTTTCACTTTATGGCGCTTTTTGCCATACGCGACTTGGCACGTGCAGACCGCGTGCATACGCGACTTCTCCTAGGCAAATCCGCGTATGCCTTGAGACATAATCTTTTCACCATAGATTTAGCACATGCTAAATTCCTTTCTTCATTGCCTTCTGTACTCACTGTAGATACATCAGATTTACTTCATCAAGAACATGTTCTATCAAGCACAAACTTCATCAAGTAAGTTTCCATCATCTTCATCAAGTGGGTTGCCATTCAAAGAGAACACTCAGCATCATATCATTTCACATCAGATTTACATCATTTACCAAGTCCATCAGGTCAAGAATAACTTCATCAGGTGGTTTGCCATCAAGGACAACACATGTCAACAATCTCATGTCTTCATCTTCATTCGGTGGGTTGCCATCAAGGACAACACTCTGCATCATATTACTTGACAATCTCCCCTTTGGACTTGATGGCAACCACGATGGTGTTTGATCACCACGACAGATAGGTACATTAAGAATACAATGACACCATGTCACTCTCCCCATTCTTTGACACCATTCTTTCTCTTCATTCAATGTCACTCTCCCCCTTTGACATCAAGGGCAAAGGGTGGATCAAAACCAACATACTCTCCCCTTTTTCTCCGCATGTGGAAGAAGCATTCTGCAGATCTGATATATATACTGACGTGACCAAGCTCCCCTTGAGTTCATGCTGAATCTTCAAACATATTTTTCAATGAAGTACAAGACTCTATGAATTTCCTATCACCAATGACTCATACTTACATCAAAGATCCATCCAAGTGGATTTACATATGAGACTCAACTACCCAACCAAGTGGGTTTACAAATTTGACTCAGCTACCCAACCAAGTGGGTTTACAAAATTTGACTAAGCTACCCAACCAAGTGGGTTTACAAATTTATCAAGTCCTTACATGACTGAATATTACAATTTACATCATGGATCTCTACATGACCTTTTCATCAAACTACAAATATAACTTTAAGACCAACACCAAAAAGTCCTCAAGAAAGAGAACATATTTCAAAACCATCATAATGCCAACAATGCATTATACTCAGCAAAGCTAATGCTCCCCCTGAATCTGTGCATCCAAACAACCTTTCCATATGACTAAGGCTCCCCCTTAGTTTGTGCATCCTGAACACTTTCACCAACAAATCATCAAGGCATCTTTATCAAAACATTAGAAATAGAATTCTGTGCTGAAGAGAGCTGACTCCAAACAGAAAAATGTCAGCAATCAGACATACGCGGTTTTCTGTGCAGGAACTCGCGTATATACGCGACTGTGTTTCATGAAACCCGCGTATCCAATGCCATCTTCTAAATTTATGCAGATTTGTTCTTTTGACTGGCAGAGAACACTCCCAACTTCTGTCTTAGCTACTCGAACGCTTCCCTGGGTAGAGGTTTGGTAAAGATATCAGCAACTTGTTCTTTGGAGGGAACATACTCCAACTTCACCTTTTGCTCAAGCACTTGTTCACGTAAGAAGTGATACTTGATGGGAATGTGCTTGGTCTTCGAATGCATAACAGGATTATTTGAAATAATGATGGCACTTGTATTGTCACACTTAATGGGGATAGGAGGTGTACATTTGATTTGAAAATCTTGTAAGGTGTGCATCATCCAAAGGAGTTGAGTGCAACAAGATTCGGTAGCCACATATTCTGCTTCTGCTGTAGATAAGGCAATAGAATTTTGCTTCTTGCTGAACCAAGATACTAACCAGGGTCCCATATAGAATGCACCACCACTAGTGCTTTTCCTATCATCAACACTTCCAGCCCAATCTGCATCAGTGTAAGCATGAAGAGTAAGATCAGCATTCTTTGGATACCATAGACCAAGGTCTTGAGTTCCTTGAAGATATTTGAAAATTATTTTAACAACCTGAAGGTGAGACTCTTTTGGATTAGCTTGGAATCGTCCAACAATCCCAACTGCATGCATAATGTCTGGTCTAGTCCCAGTGAGATAAAGTAGACTTCCTATCATCGATCTGTATTCTAGTTGATTCACCGTGGGAGAATCATCATGAGAACTGAGATTGCATCCGGTTATCATTGGTGTACTTACAGGTTTGCATTCTTCCATGCCATACTTCTTCATAATTTGCTTAAGATATTTTGCTTGTGATAGGAATATACCATCTGCAGTTTGATGCACTTGCAAGCCAAGAAAGAATGTTAGTTCCCCAAGTAAGGACATTTCAAATTCTTGCTGCATGACAGAAGCAAATTTTGACTCAAAGATTCTTCGTTACTCCCAAAAATGATATCATCAACATATACAACCACAATCAATAGTTTATCATTTTCAACTTTTGTGTATAAGTTGCTATCAGCAGACCCCTTTGAAAATCCTTGTTGATGAAGATATTTGTCAAGGCGATAATACCAAGCCCTTGGAGCTTGTTTGAGACCATATAGAGCCTTTTTAAGTCTACAAACAAGATTTGCATCATTTCCCAAAATGAATCCTTCTAGTTGTTCTATATATACTTCTTCTTCTAGATCACCATTAAGAAAAGCAGATTTAACATCCATTTGATAAACTTTGATTTGTTGATAACTTGAAAAAGCAAGAAACATTCTTATGGCTTCGAGTCTAGCTACAGGAGCAAAAGTTTCTTCAAAGTCTATACCTTCTTGTTGAGTATACCCTTTGCAAACCAGTCTAGCTTTGTTTCTTACAACATCCCCATTCTCATTTAACTTGTTCTTGAAAATCCATTTAGTTCCGATGACATTTTTATCATGTGGTCTTGGTACCAATTCCCAAGTATCATTCTTTTCAATTTGATCAAGCTCTTCATTCATGGCTTGCTTCCAACATTCATCTTTGCTAGCTTGATTGACATTGTGTGGTTCAATTGTGGATAGAAGTGCTAGATGACTAGAAGATCCCACAAGAGTTCTCCTTGTTCGTACACCTGATTCCTTGTCTCCCAAAATTTGAGATTCAGGATGATTCTTTTGAACATATCTTGATGGAGCTTTTTCAGATAGATCATCTTCAGGTTCTTCATTGGATCCACTGTCTATATCATTTCTATTTGATGTAGAAGGACATAGGTCACCATCATCTTCTTTTGTTGTTTGTTTTTCTTCTTTAGGAGCTGCAGGAGACTCATCAATAACAACATCAATACATTCAACAATCTTTCAAAGCCTTTTATTGTAACATTTGTATGCTCTGCTTGTAGATGAGTAACCAAGAAGTATCCCTTCATCTGATCTAGGTTCAAACTTGCCAAGCTTTTCATCATTATTTTTGATAAAGCATTTACTTCCAAAAAACTCTAAAATGCTTCATGCATGGAGAATTACCATACCGTAAAGTTCATATGGAGTTTTCATTACCATTTACCCAATATGAGCCTGGGCAGAATGTTAGTCGCCGTATGTGTCGCTTTCCCCGTAATACGTCGTAGAGTTCCAGAATCATCAAGCATGCTCTAGCCATTTGTTGAATTGTTCTATTCATTCTTTTCTCGCTTTTAAGACAAGCATTTTGTTGTGGAGTACCTTAATAAGGTAGAATTGTCTTTTTATGCTATGTCGTTTCGTCAAAATTCAAAGAATTCATTCGCTGCATATTCTCCTCTCGATCGCATCTAAGACACTTGATTTTTAGATCTAATTCATTTTCAACTAATGTTTTTACATTCAAATTTTTCAAATGCTTCATCTTGTGTTTAATGAGCCCGATCCAACACATTCTAGAGTAATCATCAATAAATAAGATATATTATTCTTCCCTCATGGTGACTTTTTCTCATAGGTCCACATATAAGTCAAGATGAATGAGTTCAAGAGGCTCACTTGATGATCCTTCGTTACCACAACTGCATCTCCCGGTCCGAAGCATCAATTGACAAGATTTGCATATGATACTGGTAGATTAACATTAAACATCTTACGAATAGTTTACAGTCTTCTTTGATTTGTTGATTTGAGAGAAGATCGTATGCTCCCACCTTCTATGCCATAGCCAATTTTATGAAGACTTGCTCAAGTAACATTGATCTATGCCGTTCAAGATATACAGTTTATGATTTCTTTTCTTTTTTATAATGATTTTCATATGTATCAAGATCACGAACCACACATTCTTTTGAACTGGGTGCCACTGCCTTTGATCACACATTTGACTTACACTTTAGTCGTTATGCCTTAATCCATCCACATACATGACATCATTAGCCTTCACCTTTTTCTTTAGAAATAATGACTCCTTTTTCTCCTTTAATTACAAGAGAGTATCATTTCCCAAATGTAACTTTCTTTTCCTTTTCTAGAGCATTATATGTAAGGAGTTTGCTTTTGTCACCTATCATGTGTCTTGAGCACTCCACTATCAATGTACCATTGATTTTTCTTCACCTTTCCGCAAATAATGCTATCCCACAATTTTCAACTCGTATTTCTTTCTTTTCCATATTTTAGAGCTTCGAGTGAACATGTTCTTTTGGTCAGATCTTCAAGCCCCGCATTCCGTATTCTTCATGACCAAAGTTATTGGAATAAGTACATTCAACTTCGTTTTGAAGGGGAAAGTTGTTATAGGTGTTCTTCTTTTTGTCTAATATTCATCCTTTTCTTTTTCTCTTTGCTTCTCTTGTCATGATGGTTTTATATGCAACATTACTGAACAACGTTATGACCAAAATTGTGACATGAGAAACATTGTCCATTGAAGTAGAAATTTCTACCATCATGAAATCTTTCATTTGAATTTACCCGTTGGTTGTTGCTTCTTTGAGGGATCTCCTCGTTAGTGGTCCTTGATTTGAGATGATCATGTTTACCCGTAAGGATCCTTTGTTCCCTTTGCCGTAGTACGAATGAAGAGAACCAAGCCAGGGTCGTCGTATAGTTTGGTGTTGTGTCTCCGGGAAGATTCCCCGCATATCCAAGACCGTTTTATAAGAGGAGACCGTTGTGTCTTGGATACTTTATCTAAGGTTTTCGAACCCTTAGCAAATCTAATATTGAGAGGTCTTTAATTTTCTCATTATCTTTCCTTAGACTTGATCACTTCACACTCCAATTCCTCAATGCGTTTTTTCCTTTGCTTCAAGCTTATTTTCAAGAGTCTCTATGATTATGTTCTTTTCAGGCTTACTGAGTCGATTGTTTTCTTCAAGAAAATCATTGTCCTCTAGAGCATCCACAAAAGTATCCTTTTCTTCTCTTTGTTCAAAAAGCCATGAGAAGTCTAAAGTCTTCTTCACATTCTTCCTCACTATTATATGATCCATCACTCGTCTTCATTAGTATAATAACTTTTTCTAAAGCAGATCGATTCTTATTCCTTCTTGCTACTTTTCTTTTCCTTTAGCCGATGTTTCTTTATAAGGACACTTTATAAAAGATAATTGGCTTCAACTCTTCCACAATCGAAACATTTGAAAGGAAGCTACCTTTGAACTTTCGGTACCTAGTTGAAGTCTTCTCACAAAATTTGCTTCTTCTTCTTCTTCGTATATAGTCAGATTCTTTGACAGTCTCTTTTCTTTTCCTTTTTGGCATGCCTTTAAAGCAACTTATTTGATTTGATAAGGGCCTCCTTGCCTTATTTCAAAAGTACTTAATACCATGTAATTGAACAATAGTAAGAGTTTCTTGCGTATCTTGCCTTTCAATAGCCGAAACTTTAGAGTCAAATTTTGGGAAGTCAAGGATCTTAAGACTCTTCACCGCAGTAGTATCGGTTATGTATTTCACTCCAAATTTCTCATCCGATTTACAATATCATCTAGACTAAGAAAGAAACTGAAACACTCTCATCACTATGCATCTTCAAATTTTCATATTCGATTCTAAGAGTTTGGAGTTTTGCATTTTTTACCTTTGTATCATCCTTCATGCTCTAATGATTGTCCCATATCTCTTTTGCCGAATGTAGCCGCATCACTTTAGCAATTTTGTCACATGTTTCCTAATAAGACATCTACCTGCCGACATTGATTTCATACTTCTTTATTTCAGCAAGACGTAGGAATACTTGCCTAGTATTGACAACCTCTTCCACGATCGCCCACATCTCGCACCATGCTCTTGCGTATATGCTTGCTCGTACCTCTGCACATCGATTGGCTTCCATTGAATAGAGGTGGCTTTATAGACATTACTCCTTCTTGACTTCCCATTGCGACGGATCTCCTTCAAGCGATCAAGCTTCTGAAAGAACTGCTGCGTGCAATTGTTGCATCTTTAAGAGGGGGTGAATCGGTATTTCTTGCATATTCAAAACTTTTACTTTTTCTTGCTTCTCGCCACTATCGCCACTTTCCACGAAACGAGACTAGCGTATATACGCGGATCCCCTTTATGAAACTAGCGTATACACAAAGATCTAGATATGTCATTAAATCTTCACTCCTATTATTCCATCATTCATTCATCGGATGTTTAATAAACAGTAAACATGTGCAGTAAGAACAAAATAAGTCATCACACAAAGCATCACACATGAACACCAGGATTTTTAGGTGGAAACCCAAATCGGGAGAAAACCACCGCTGCAGTTGCTCAGCCTTCAATATTTTATTATAGAGAAAACATCTTACAACATATGCGCTGGCGCAGACTTGACCAGCACGCAGGCACCCACCTGCGCTCGTTTACCAGCCTCTCCTGGAAGGGAGCTACGACCCCCCGACTCGTTTACCAGCCTCTCCTGGAAGGGAGCTACGACCCCCCGATCTCGTTTACCAGCCTCACCTGGAAGGGAGCTACGACCCCCGATCTCGTTTACCAGCCTCACCTGGAAGGGAGCTACGACCCCCTGACTGAAGGCTACAACCCTCAGCACCACCTTGGACCACGTTTCATCAATTTTCACACTGGATCCAACAACTTCAATAGAACACAACTTGCAGGCCACGTTTCATCATATTTTCAGACTGGACCCTCTCCATACATTTAAGCATAGTCAAACATCAACAACAGATAGCTAAAACAGAGCAGATCAGATCAGAGATTTCATACCCCATGCTTCAGCAAACCCTAGTTTGCATACGCGCTTTCCTTTTACTGATGTCGCGTATATACGCGCTTCCGTCCACATCAACCTGCGTATACCTCTGTACAAATTATAGAGCTAATTTCACTGCGCATACGCGCTTTCTCTTCAGAAAAGCCGCGTAATTACGCACTTCCTCTGCAGCGAACTAGCGTATGGTTTTTCAGATATTTTAGGTCATTGCAATTCTTCAGAACAGATACATCACACATATTTTACCCTTTACTTCAGACAGATGATCACCTCATCTTAGATCTAATCATTCCATAAATAGATCTAGCAAATACAAGTACAATACAGATCTAGATCCCCTTCTTCATCACTTCATCATTGGTGCATCATACTTTCAGATCTTTCATTCAATTTTAACCCTTTCCATTCAGATATACTTCAGAGAGAAGTATTCATTCAAGCTCAGACATCTTGCACCCACATTCATGATTTGCACAATGAATTTCTTCTCCTTATATAGGTTTACCCTTTTTCAATACCATGAGCCAAAGCAATACCATGAGCCCAAAACTACATTACTTCCGATGGAATTCTTGGACGGGGTTGTTTAGACGAATCATAACCCAATACAATGGGTCAATCCATGGTGGTTACCCCTGGTTTTGCACTTTTTGAGCGCTTTTGCCCATACGCGACTTGGCACGTTCTTTCCCGCGTGCATACGCAACTTCCCTTAGACAAATACGCGTATTCCTAGAGCCATACTCTTTTCATCATACATCTATCACATACTATATTCATTTCTGCATTGCCTTCTGTACTTACTGTAGATACATCAGATTTAGTTCATCAAGACATATTCAAGCACAACTTCATCAAGAAGTTTCCATCTTCTTCATCAAGTGGGTTGCCATTCAATGACAACACTCAGCATCATGTTGCTAACTAACATCATTTCATATCATATTTACATCATTTACCAAGTCCATCAAGTCAAGAATAACTTCATCAAGTGTATTTCCATCAAGGACAACACATGCCAACAATCTCATGTCTTCATCTTCATTCAGTGGGTTGCCATCAAGGACAACACTCTGCATCATATTGCCAACAATCTCCCCCTTTGGACTTGATGGCAACCACGATGGTGTTTGGTTACCACAACAGATAGGTACATTAAGAATACAATGACGCCATGTCACTCTCTCCATTTTTGACACCATTCAAACACCATGTCACTCTCCCCCTTTGACATCAAGGGAAAAGGGCGGATCAAAACCAACATACTCTCCCCCTTTTCTCCACATGCGGAAGAAGCGTTCTGTAGATCTTATATATACTGAAGTTACCAAGCTCCCCCTGAGTTCATGCTGAATCTTCAAACATATTTTTCAATGAAGTACAAGACTCTATGACTTTCCTATCACCAATGACTCATACTTACATCAAATATCCATCCAAGTGAATTTACATATGAGACTCAAGTACCCAACCAAGTGGGTCTACACATTTCAACTTAGCTACCCAACCAAGTGGGTTTACAAAATTTGTCTCAGCTACCCAACCAAGTGGGTTTACAAATTTGACCAGTAATTTACATGACTAAATATTACAAATTTACATCATGGGTCTCAACAAGACCTTTTCACCAAAATATAAATATGACCATTTATGACCAACACCAGAAAGTCCTCAAGAAAGAGAACATATTTCAGAACCATCATAATGCCAACAATGCATTATACTCAGCAATGCTAATGCTCCCCCTGAAACTGTGCATCCAAGCATCCTTTTCATATGACTAAGGCTCCCCCTTAGTTTGTGCATCCTGAACACTTTTACCAACAAATCATCAAGGCATCTTTATCAAAACATTAGAAAAAGAATTATGAGAACTGGAACACCACCAGAGATACCAAACAGCACTGCAGCTGTGCTGAAGAGAGCTGACTCCAAACAGAAAAATGTCAGCAATCAGACATACACGGTTTTCTGTGCATGAACTCGCGTATATACGCGACTGTGTTTCAGGAAATCCGCGTATCCAATGCCATCTTCTAAATTTATGCAGATTTGTTCTTTTGACTGGTAGAGAACACTCCCAGCTTCTGTCTTAGATACTCGAACGCTTCCCTGGGCAGAGGTTTGGTAAAGATATCGGCAACTTGTTCTTTGGAGGGAACATACTCCAACTTCACCTTTTGCTCAAGCACTTGTTCACGTAAGAAGTGATACTTGATGGGAATGTGCTTGGTCTTCGAATGCATAACAGGATTCTTTGAAATATTGATGGCACTTGTAACACTTAATGGGGATAGGAGGTGTACATTTGATTTGAAAATCTTGTAAGGTTTGCATCATCCAAAGGAGTTGAGTGCAACAAGATGCGGCAGCCACATATTCTGCTTCTGCTGTAGATAAGGCAATAGAATTTTGCTTCTTTCTGAACCAAGATACTAACCGGGGTCCCATATAGAATGCACCACCGCTAGTGCTTTTCCGATCATCAACACTTCCAGCCCAATCTGCATCAGTTTAATCATGAAGAGTAAGATTAGCATTCTTTGGATACCATAGACCAAGGTCTTGAGTTCCTTGAAGATATTTGAAAATTCTTTTAATAGCCTGAAGGTGAGACTCTTTTGGATTAGCTTGGAATCGTCCAACAATCCCAACTGCATGCATAATGTCTGGTCTAGTCCCAGTGAGATAAAGTAGACTTCCTATCATTGATCTGTATTTTGGTTGATTCACCGGGGGAGAATCATCATGAGAACTGAGATTGCATCCGGTTATCATTGGTGTACTTACAGGTTTGCATTATTCCATGCCATACTTCTTCAGAATTTGCTTAAGATATTTTTCTTGTGATAGGAATATACCATCTGCAGTTTGATGCACTTGTAAGCCAAGAAAGAATGTTAGTTCTCCAAGTAAGGACATTTCAAATTCTTGCTTCATGACAGAAGCAAATTTTTGACTCAAAGATTCTTCGTTACTCCCAAAAATGATATCATCAACATATACAACCACAATCAACAGTTTATCATTTTCAACTTTTGTGTATAAGTTGCTATCAGCAGACCCCTTTGAAAATCCTTGTTGATGAAGATATTTGTCAAGGCGATAATACCAAGCCCTTGGAGCTTGTTTGAGACCATATAGAGCCTTTTTAAGTCTACAAACAAGATTTGCATCATTTCCCAAAATGAAACCTTCTGGTTGTTCTATATATACTTCTTCTTCTAGATCACCATTAAGAAAAGCAGATTTAACATCCATTTGATAAACTTTGATTTGTTGATAACTTTAAAAGGCAAGAAACATTCTTATGGCTTCAAGTCTAGCTACAGGAGCAAAAGTTTCTTTAAAGTCTATACCTTCTTATTGAGTATACCCTTTGCAAACCAATCTAGCTTTGTTTCTTACAACATCCCCATTCTCATTTAACTTGTTCTTGAAAATCCATTTAGTTCCAATGACATTTTTATCATGTGGTCTTGGTACCAATTCCCAAGTATCATTCTTTTCAATTTGATCAAGCTCTTCATTCATGGCTTGCTTCCAACATTCATCTTTGCTAGCTTGATTGACATTGTGTGGTTGAATTGTGGATAGAAGTGCCAAATGATTAGAAGATCCCACAAGAGTTCTCCTTGTTCGTACACCTGATTCCTTGTCACCCAAAATTTGAGATTCAGGATGATTCTTTTGAACATATCTGGATGGAGCTTTTTCAGATACATCATCTTCAGGTTCTTCATTGGATCCATTGTCTATATCAGATGTAGAAGGACATAGGTCACCATCATCTTCTTTTGTTGTTTTTTTTTCTTCTTTAGGAGCTGCAGGAGACTCATCAATAACAACATCAATACATTCAACAATCTTTCGAAGCCTTTTATTGTAACATTTGTATGCTTTGCTTGAATATGAGTAACCAAGAAATATCCCTTCATCTGATCTAGGTTCAAACTTGCCAAGATTTTCATCATTATTTTTGATAAAGCATTTACTTCCAAAAACTCTAAAATGCTTCACAGATGGAGAATTACCATACGAGAGTTCATATGGAGTTTTGTCACTATTTACCTGAACATGAGCCTTGTTGAGAATGTTAGCTGCTGTATGTGCTGCTTCTCCCCAGAACATGTCAGGAGTTCCAGAATCATCGAGCATAGCTCTAGCCATTTGTTGAATTGTTCTATTCATTCTTTCTGCTATGCCATTTTGTTGTGGAGTACCTGCTACAGAGAATTGTCTTTTTATGCCATGCTGTTCACAAAATTCAAAGAATTCATTTGATGTATATTCTCCTCCTCGATCAGATCTAAGACACTTGATTTTTAGATCTAATTAATTTTCAACTAATGCTTTGAAGATCTGAAATTTTTCAAATGCTTCATCTTTGTGTTTAATGAGCCCGATCCAACACATTCTAGAGTAATCATCAATAAATAAGATATAGTATTCTTTCCCACGTGGTGAATTTTTCCTCATAGGTCCACATATGTCAGTATGAATGAGTTCAAGAGGCTTACTTGATGATCCTTCTTTGGCATTAAATCGTACTCTGGTCTGCTTACCGAATTGACAAGATTTGCATATGATACTTTCTGGTAGATTAATATTAGGAAGACCACGAACAGCTTGAAGTCTGCTTGCTTTGTTGATTTGAGAGAAGCTCAGATGCCCCAGCCTTCTATGCCATAGCCAATTTTCTGAAGACTTGCTCAAGTAACATTGATCTATGCCGTTCAGTACATACAGGTTGCTTGGATTTCTTTTTCCTTTTATAATGATTTTACTTGTATCAAGATCACGAACCACACATTCTTTTGAACTAAAGACCACTTTTGTTCCTTGATCACACATTTGACTTACACTTAACAGGTTATGCCTTAATCCATCCACATACATGACATCATTAGCCTTCACCTTTTCTTTTAGAAATACTGACCCTTTTCCTTTAATTACAGCGGGAGTATCATTTCCAAATGTAACTTTCTTTTCCTTTTCTAGAGCATTATATGTAAGGAGTTTGCTTTTGTCACCTGTCATGTGTCTTGAGCACCCACTATCAATGTACCATTGATTTTCTTCACCTTCTGCAAATAATGCTATCCCACAATTTTCAACCTGTATTTCTTTCTTTTTCCATATTTTAGAGCTTGAGGGAACATGTGCTTTTGGCTGGACCTTGCTCCTACATTCAGATTCTTCATGACCAAAGTTATTGCAATAAGTACATTCAACTTCGTTTTGAAGGGGAGAAAAGTTGTTATAGGTGTTATTCTTTGGTTCAATATTCATCCCTTTCTTTCTTGCTTCTCTTGTCATGATGGTTTTATATGCAACACATTGAACAACTTTATGACCAAAATTGTGACATGAGAAACATTGTCCATTGAAGTAGAAATTTCTACGATCATGGAATCTTCTATTTGAATTTACCTGTTGGTTGTTGCTTCTTTGAGGGATCTCCCTGTTAGTGGTCCTTGATTTGAGATGATCATGCTTTACCTGTAAGGATCCTTTGTTCCCTTGCTGAGTGGCTGAATGAAGAGAACCAGTTGTGGCTGCTTTCAGATAGTTTGGTGTTGAAGTCTGGGAAGATTCCCCAGTATATCCAAGACCTATTTTTATAAGAGGAGACCGTTGTGTCTTGATAATTTCATCTAAGGTTTCTGAACCCTTAGCAAATCTAAGATTGAGAGTCTTCACTTTCTCATTATCTTTCCTTAGACTTACTACTTCACACTCCAATTCCTCAATGCGTTTTTCCTTTGCTTCAAGCTTATTTTCAAGAGTCTCTATGATTATGTTCTTTTCTTCTAGGCTTACTTTGAGTTGATTGTTTTCTTCAAGAAAATCATTGTCCTCTAGAGCATCCACAAAAGTATCTTTTTCTTCTCTTTGTGCAAAAGCCATGAGAAGTCTAAAGTCTTCTTCACATTCTTCCTCACTATTAGATGATCCATCACTGTCTTCATTAGTATAATAACTTTTTCTTGTGCTAGATCGATTCTTATTCCTTCTTGCTACTTCTTTTCCTTTAGCCGATGTTTCTTTATAAGGACACTTTGCAGCATAATGACCAACTCTTCCACAACTGAAACATTTGAAAGGAAGCTTACCTTTGAACTTTCCGGTACCTAGTTGAAGTCTTCTCACAAAATTTGCTTCTTCTTCTTCTTCAGATATATAGCTGGATTCTTTGACAACTTGCTTTTCTTTTCCTTTTGCAGATGCCTTAAAAGCAACTTCTTTGATTTGAGAAGGGCCTCCTTGCCTTATTTCAAAAGCAGTCAGAATATCATGTAATTGAACAATAGTAAGAGTTTGCAGATCTTGCCTTTCTTCAATAGCTAAAACTTTAGAGTCAAATTTTGAAGTCAAGGATCTTAAGACTTTTTCCACCAGAGTAGTATCGGTTATGGTTTCACCCAAATTTCTCATCCGATTTACAATATCATCTAGACGAAGAAAGAAACTGGCAACACTTTCATCACTATGCATCTTCAAATTTTCATATTCGATTCTAAGAGTTTGGAGTTTAGCATTTTTTACCTTTGTATCTCCTTCATAGCTCAGAATGATTTTGTCCCATATCTCTTTTGCTGAATGTAGCTGCATCACTTTAGCAAATTCTGATTCAGACATGCTTCCTAATAAGACATTCACTGCTTTGGCATTGATTTCATACTTCTTCCTTTCTGCTGCATCGGTAGGAATACTTGCTGGGTATTGATAACCTTCTTCCACGATTGCCCATACATATGCACCAAGACTTTGCAGATATGCTTTTGTTCGTACCTTCCAGAATATCAGATTGCTTCCATTGAATAGAGGTGGCTTTATAGACATTACTCCTTCTTGACTTCCCATTGCGACGGATCTCCTTCAAGCGATCAAGCTTCTGCACAAGAACCTGCTCTAATACCAATTGTTGGGAAAAAAACTGAGAGGGGGGGTGAATCAGTATTTACTGCATATTCAAAACTTTTACTTTTTCTTGCTTCTAAAACCCATACGCTACTTTCCTGAAACAGACTCGCGTATATACGCGGATACCCTTTATGAAACTCGCGTATACACAGATATCTAATTATGTCATTAGTTCTTCACTTAAATCATTCCATAATTCATTCATCAGATGTTTAATAAACAGTAAACATGAACAGTAAGAACAGAGTAAACCATCACACAAAGTATCACACATGAACACCAGGATTTTTAGGTGGAAACCCAAGTCGGGAGAAAACCACCGCTGTCGTTGCTCAGCCTTCAATATTTTATTATTGAGAAAAAATCTTACAACATATGTGCTGGTGCAGACTCCTACCAGCACGCAGGCACCCACCTGCGCTCATTTACCACCCTCTCCTGGAAGGGAGGTCCAACCCCCTGACTCGTTTACTAGCCTCTCCCGGAAGGGAGCTACGACCCCCTGGCTTTTTTACCAGCCTCTCCTGGAAGGGAGATACAACCCCCTGATCTCATTTACCAGCCTCTCCTGGAAGGGAGCTACTACCCCCTGACTGAAGGCTACAACCCTCAGCACCTCTATAGACCACGTTTCATCAATTTTCCCACTGGATCCAACAACTTCAATAGAACACAACTTGCAGACCACGTTTCATCGTATTTTCAGACTGGACCCTCTTCATACATTTAAGCATAGCCAAACATCAACAACAGATAACTAAAACAAAGCATATCAGATCAGAGATTTCATACCCCATGCTTCAGCAAACCCTAGTTTGCATACGCGCTTTCCTTTTACTGATGTCGCGTATATACGCGCTTCCGTCCACATCAACCTGCGTATACCTCTGTACAAATTACAGAGCTAATTTCACTGCGCATACGTGCTTTCTCTTCAGCAAAGCCGCGTATATACGCGCTTCCTTTGCGGCGAACTAGCGTATGGTTTTTCAGATATTTTAGGTCATTGCAATTCTTCAGAACAGATACATCACACAGATTTTACCCTTTACTTCAGACAGATGATCGCCTCATCTTAGATCTAATCATTCCATAAATAGATCTAGCAAATACAAGTACAATACAGATCTAGATCCCCTTCTTCATCACTTCATCATTGGTGAATCATACTTTCAGATCTTTCATTCAATTGTAACCCTTTCCATTCAGATATACTTCAGAGAGAAGTATTCATTCAAGCTCAGACATCTTGCACCCACATTCATGATTTGCACAATGAATTTCTTCTCCTTATATAGGTTTACCCTTTTTCAATACCATGAGCCCCTTTTTCAATACCATGAGCCCAAAGCTACATTACTTGGTCATTGGGAGGTTGTTTTTTTAGCCGAATCATAACCCAATACAATGGGTCAATGTTGTGGTAGTTACCAGTTTTGCACTTTTTAGTAACTTTGCCTCGCGACTTAGCATGCGTTCTTTCCCGCGTGCATACGCGACTTCCCTTAGACAAATCCACGTATGCCTTGAGACATACTCTTTTCACCATAGATTTAGCACATGCTGAATTCCTTTCTTCATTGCCTTCTGTACTCACTGTAGATACATCAGATTTAGTTCATCAAGACATATTCTATCAAGCACAACTTCATCAAGTAAGTTGCCATCATCTTCATCAAGTGGGTTGCCATTCAATGACAACACTCAGCATCATATTGCTAACTAACATCATTTCATATCAGATTTACATCATTTACCAAGTCCATCACGTCAAGAATAACTTCATCAGGTGGATTGCCATCAAGGACAACACATGTCAACAGTCGCATGTCTTCATCTTCATTCAGTGAGTTGCCATCAAGGACAACACTCTGCATCATATTGCCAACAATCTCCCCCTTTGGACTTGATGGCAACCACGATGGTGTTTGGTTACCACAACAGATAGGTACATTAAGAATACAATGACACCATGTCACTCTCTCCAATTTTGACACCATTCAAACACCATGTCACTCTCCCCCTTTGACATCAAGGGCAAAGGGCGGATCAAAACCAACATACTCTCCCCATTTTCTCCACATGCGGAAGAAGCGTTCTGCAGATCTGAGATATACTGAAGTGACCAAGCTCCCCCTGAGTTCATGCTGAATCTTCAAACATATTTTTCAATGAAGTACAAGACTCTATGACTTTCCTATCACCAATGACTCATACTTACATCAAATATCCATCCAAGTGAATTTACATATGAGACTCAAGTACCCAACCAAGTGGGTCTACACATTTAAACTTAGCTACCCAACCAAGTGGGTTTACAAAATTTGACTCAGCTACCCAACCAAGTGGGTTTACAAATTTGACAAGTCCTTTACATGACTGAATATTACAATTTTACATCATGGGTCTCAACAAGACCTTTTCATCAAATTACAAATATGACCATTTATGACCAACACCAGAAATTCCTCAAGAAAGAGAACATATTTCAAAACCATCATAATGCCAACAATGCATTATACTCAGCAAAGCTAATGCTCCCCCTGAATCTGTGCATCCAAGCAACCTTTCCATATGACTAAGGCTCCCCCTTAGTTTGTGCATCTTGAACACTTTTACCAACAAATCATCAAGGCATCTTTATCAAAACATTAGAAATAGAATTATGAGAACTGGAACACCACCAGAGATACCAAACAGTATCAGAGATACCGAATAGCACTGCAGCTATGCTGAAGAGAGCTGACTCCAAACATAAAATTGTCAGCAATCAGACATACGTGGTTTTCTGTGCATGAACTCGCGTATATACGCAACTGTGTTTCAGGAAATCTGCGTATCCAATGCCATCTTCTAAATTTATGCAGATTTGTTCTTTTGACTGGCAGAGAACACTCCCAGCTTTTGTCTTAGATACTCGAATGCTTCCCTGGGCAGAGGTTTGGTAAAGATATCGACAACTTGTTCTTTGGAGGGAACATACTCCAACTTCACATTTTGCTCAAGCACTTTTTCACGTAAGAAGTGATACTTGATGGGAATGTGCTTGGTCTTCGAATGCATAACAGGATTCTTTGAAATACCGATGGCACTTGTATTGTCACACTTAATGGGGACAGGAGGTGTACATTTGATTTGAAAATCTTGTAAGGTTTGCATCATCCAAAGGAGTTGAGTGCAACAAGATGCGGCAGCCACATATTCTGCTTCTGCTGTAGATAAGGCAATATAATTTTGCTTCTTGCTGAACCAAGATACTAACCAGGGTCCCATATAGAATGCACCACCACTAGCGCTTTTCCTATCATCAACACTTCCAACCCAATCTGCATCAGTGTAAGCATGAAGAGTAAGATCAGCATTCTTTGGATACCATAGACCAAGGTCTTGAGTTCCTTGAAGATATTTGAAAATTCTTTTAACAGCCTGAAGGTGAGACTCTTTTGGATTAGCTTGGAATCGTCCAACAATCCCAACTGCATGCATAATGTCTGGTCTAGTCCCAGTGAGATAAAGTAGACTTCCTGTCATTGATCTGTATTCGGGTTGATTCACCGTGGGAGAATCATCATGAGAACTGAGATTGCATCCGGTTACCATTGGTGTACTTACAGGCTTGCATTCTTCCATGCCATACTTCTTCAGAATATTCTTAAGATATTTTGCTTGTGATAGGAATATACCATCTGCAGTTTTATGCACTTGTAAGCCAAGAAAGAATGTTAGTTCTCCAAGTAAGGACATTTCAAATTCTTGCTGCATGACAGAAGCAAATTTTTGACTCAAAGATTCTTCGTTACTCCCAAAAATGATATCATCAACATATACAACCACAATCAACATTTTACCATTTTCAAATTTTGTGTATAAGTTGCTATCAGCAGACCCCTTTGAAAATCCTTGTTGATGAAGATATTTGTCAAGGCGATAATACCAAGCCCTTGGAGCTTGTTTGAGACCATATAGAGCCTTTTTAAGTCTACAACAAGATTTGTGTCATTTCCCAAAATGAAACCTTATGTTTGTTCTATATATACTTCTTCTTCTAGATCACCATTAAGAAAAGCAGATTTAACATCCATTTGATAAACTTTGATTTGTTGATAACTTTAAAAGGCAAGAAACATTCTTATGGCTTCAAGTCTAGCTATAGGAGAAAAAGTTTCTTCAAAGTCTATACCTTCTTGTTGAGTATACCCTTTGCAAACCAATCTAGCTTTGTTTCTTACAACATCCCCATTCTCATTTAACTTGTTCTTGAAAATCCATTTAGTTCCAATGACATTTTTATCATGTGGTCTTGGTACCAATTCCCAAGTATCATTGTTTTCAATTTGATCAAGCTCTTCATTCATGGCTTGCTTCCAACATTCATCTTTGCTATCTTGATTGACATTGTGTGGTTCAATTGTGGATAGAAGTGCCAAATGATTAGAAGATCCCACAAGAGTTCTCCTTGTTCGTACACCTGATTCCTTGTCACCCAAAATTTGAGATTCAGGATGATTCTTTTGAACATATCTGGATGGAGCTTTTTCAGATAGATCATCTTTAGGTTCTTCATTGGATCCATTTTCTATATCAGATGTAGAAGGACATAGGTCACCATCATCTTCTTTTGTTGTTTTTTTTTCTTCTTTAGGAGCTGCAGGAGACTCATCAATAACAACATCAATACATTCAACAATCTTTCGAAGCCTTTTATTGTAACATTTGTATGCTTTGCTTGAAGATGAGTAACCAAGAAATATCCCTTCATCTGATCTAGGTTCAAACTTGCCAAGCTTTCATCATTATTTTTGATAAAGCATTTACTTCCAAAAACTCTAAAATGCTTCACAGATGGAGAATTACCATACCAGAGTTCATATGGAGTTTTGTCACTATTTACCCGAACATGAGCCTTGTTGAGAATGTTAGCTGCTGTATGTGCTGCTTCTCCCTAGAACATGTCAGGAGTTCCAGAATCATCGAGCATAGCTCTAGCCATTTGTTGAATTGTTCTATTCATTCTTTCTGCTACGCCATTTTGTTGTGGAGTACCTGCTACAGAGAATTGTCTTTTTATGCCATGCTGTTCACAAAATTCAAAGAATTAATTTGATGTATATTCTCCTCCTCGATCAGATCTAAGACACTTGATTTTTAGATCTAATTCATTTTCAACTAATGCTTTGAAGATCTGAAATTTTTCAAATGCTTCATCTTTGTGTTTAATGAGCTCGATCCAACACATTCTAGAGTAATCATCAATAAATAAGATATAGTATTGTTCCCCACGTGGTGAATTTTTCCTCATAGGTCCACATATGTCAGTATGAATGAGTTCAAGAGGCTCACTTGATGATCCTTCTTTGGCATTAAATCGTACTCTGGTCTGCTTACCGAATTGAAAAGATTTGCATATGATACTTTCTGGTAGATTAATATTGGGAAGACCACGAACAGCTTGAAGTCTGCTTGCTTTGTTGATTTGAGAGAAGCTCAGATGCCCCAGGCTTCTATGGCATAGCCAATTTTCTGAAGACTTGCTCAAGTAACATTGATCTATGCCGTTCAGTATATACAGGTTGCTAGGATTTATTTTTCTTTTTATAATGATTTTACCTGTATCAAGATCACGAACCACACATTCTTTTGAACTAAAGATCACTTATGTTCCTTGATCACACATTTGACTTACACTTAACAAGTTATGCCTTAATCCATCCACATACATGACATCATTAGCCTTCACCTTTTCTTTTAGAAATACTGACCCTTTTCCTTTAATTACAGCAGGAGTATCATTTCCAAATGTAACTTTCTTTTCCTTTTCTAGAGCATTATATGTAAGAAGTTTGCTTTTGTCACCTGTCATGTGTCTTAAGCACCCACTATCAATGTACCATTGATTTTCTTCACCTTCTGCAAATAATGCTATCCCACAATTTTCAACCTGTATTTCTTTCTTTTTCCATATTTTAGAGCTTGAGGGAACATGTTCTTTTGGCTGGACCTTGCTCCTGCATTCATATTCTTCATGACCAAAGTTATTGCAATAAGTACATTCAACTTCGTTTTGAAGGGGAGAAAAGTTGTTATAGGTGTTCTTCTTTGGTTCAATATTCATCCTTTTCTTTCTTGCTTCTCTTTTCATGATGGTTTTATATGCAACACATTGAACAACTTTATGACCAAAATTGTGACATGAGAAACATTGTCCATTGAAGTAGAAATTTCTGCGATCATGAAATCTTCTATTTGAATTTACCTGTTGGTTGTTGCTTCTTTGAGGGATCTCCCTGTTAGTTGTCCTTGATTTGAGATGATCATGCTTTACCTGTAAGGATCCTTTGTTCCCTTGCTGAGTGGCTGAATGAAGAGAACCAGTTGTGGCTGCTTTCAGATAGTTTGGTGCTGAAGTCTGGGAAGATTCCCCAGTATATCCAAGACCTGTTTTTATAAGAGGAGACCGTTCTGTCTTGATAATTTCATCTAAGGTTTCTGAACCCTTAGCAAATCTAATATTGAGAGTCTTCACTTTCTCATTATCTTTCCTTAGACTTACTACTTCACACTCCAATTCCTCAATGCGTTTTTCCTTTGCTTCAAGCTTGTTTTCAAGAGTCTCTATGATTATGTTCTTTTCTTCTAGGCTTACTTTGAGTTGATTGTTTTCTTCAAGAAAATCATTTTCCTCTAGAGCATCCACAAAAGTATCCTTTTCTTCTCTTTGTTCAAAATCCATGAGAAGTCTAAAGTCTTCTTCACATTCTTCCTCACTATTAGATGATCCATCACTGTCTTCATTAGTATAATAACTTTTTCTTGTGCTAGATCGGTTCTTATTCCTTCTTGCTACTTCTTTTCCTTTAGCTGAAGTTTCTTTATAAGGACACTTTGCAGCATAATGACCAACTCTTCCACAATTGAAACATTTGAAAGGAAGCTTACCTTTGAACTTTCCGGTACCTAGTTGAAGTCTTCTCACAAAATTTGCTTCTTCTTCTTCTTCAGATATATAGCTGGATTCTTTGACAACTTCCTTTTCTTTTCCTTTTGCTGATGCCTTAAAAGCAGCTTCTTTGATTTGAGGAGGGCCTCCTTGCCTCATTTCAAAAGCAGTCAGAATACCATGTAATTGAACAATAGTAAGAGTTTGCAGATCTTGCCTTTCTTCAATAGCTGAAACTTTAGAGTCGAATTTTGAAGTCAAGGATCTTAAGAATTTTTCCACCAGAGTAGTATCGGTTATGGTTTCACCCAAATTTCTCATCCGATTTACAATATCATCTAGACGAAGAAAGAAACTGGAAACACTCTCATCACTATGCATCTTCAAATTTTCATATTTGATTCTAAGAGTTTGGAGTTTTGCATTTTTTACCTTTGTATCTCCTTCATAGCTCAGAATGATTTTGTCCCATATCTCTTTTGCTGAATGTAGCTGCATCACTTTAGCAAATTCTGATTCAGACATGCTTCCTAATAAGACATTCACTGCTTTGGCATTTATTTCATACTTCTTCCTTTCAGCTGCATCGGTAGGAATACTTGCCGGGTATTGATAACCTTCTTCCGCGATTGCCCATACATCTGCACCAAGACTTTGCAGATATGCTTTTGTTCATACCTTCCAGAATATCAGATTGCTTCCATTGAATAGAGGTGGCTTTATAGACATTACTCCTTCTTGACTTCCCATTGCGACGGATCTCCTTCAAGCGATCAAGCTTCTGCACAAGAACCTGCTCTGATACCAATTGTTGGGAAAAATACTGAGAGGGGGGGTGAATCAGTATTTACTGCATATTCAAAAATTTTACTTTTTCTTTCTTCTAAAACCCATACTACTCCTTCTTGACTTCCCATTGCGACGGATCTCCTTCAAGCGATCAAGCTTCTGCAGAAGGACCTGCTCTGATACCAATTGTTGGGAAAATGCGGGGGGTGAATCAGTATTTACTGCATATTCAAAAATTTTACTTTTTCTTTCTTCTAAAACCCATACGCTACTTTCCTGAAACAGACTCGCGTATATACGCGGATACCCTTTATGAAACTTGCGTATACACAGATATCTAATTATGTCATTAGTTCTTCACTTAAATAATTCCATCATTCATTCATTAGATGTTTAATAAACAGTAAAAATGAACAGTAAGAACAGAGTAACCCATCACACAAATTATCACACATGAACACCAGGAATTTTAGGTGGAAACCCAAGTCGGGGGGAAACCACCGCTGTCGTTGCTCAGCCTTCAATATTTTATTATTGAGAAAACATCTTACAACATATGTGCTGGTGCAGACTCCTACCAGCACGCAAGCACCCACCCGCGCTTGTTTACCACCCTCTCCTGGAAGGGAGCTCCAACCCCCTGACTCGTTTACCAGCCTCTCCTGGAAGGGAGCTACGACCCCCTGACTTTTTTACCAGCCTCTCCTGGAAGGGAGCTACAACCCCCTGATCTCGTTTACCAGCCTCTCCTGGAAGGGAGCTACAACCCCCTTACTGAAGGCTACAACCCTCAGCACCTCTATGGACCACGTTTCATCAATTTTCACACTGGATCCAACAACTTCAATAGAACACAACTTGCAGACCACGTTTCATCGTGTTTTCAGACTGGACCCTCTTCATACATTTAAGCACAGTCAAACATCAACAACAGATAACTAAAACAAAGCAGATCAGATCAGAGATTTCATACCCCATGCTTCAGCAAAACCTATTTTGCATACACGCTTTCCTTTTACTGATGTCGCGTATATACGCGCTTCCGTCCACATCAACCTGCGTATACCTCTGTACAAATTACAGAGCTAATTTCACTGCGCATACGTGCTTTCTCTTCAGCAAAGCCGCGTATATACGCACTTCCTCTGTGGCGAACTAGCGTATGGTTTTTCAGATATTTTAGGTCATTTCAATTCTTCATAACAGATACATCACACAGATTTTACCCTTTACTTCAGATAGATGATCGCCTCATCTTAGATCTAATCATTCCATAAATAGATCTAGAAAATACAAGTACAATACAGATCTAGATCCCCTTCTTCATCACTTCATCATTGGTGCATCATACTTTCATATCTTTCATTCAATTTTAACCCTTTCCATTCATATATACTTCAGAGAGAAGTATTCATTCAAGCTCAGACATCTTGCACCCACATTCATGATTTGCACAATGAATTTCTTCTCCTTATATAGGTTTACCCTTTTTCAATACCATGAGCCAAAGCAATACCATGAGCCCAAAACTACATTACTTCCGATGGTATTCTTGGACGGGGTTGTTTAGATGAATCATAACCCAATAAAATGGGTCAATACCATGGTGGTTACCCTTGGTTTTTCACTTTTTGAGCGCTTTTTCCCATACGCGACTTGGCACGTTCTTTCCCGCATGCATACGTGACTTCCCTTAGACAAATATGCGTATTCCTAGAGCCATACTCTTTTCATCATACATCTATCACATACTGAATTCATTTCTGCATTGCCTTCTGTACTTACTGTAGATACATTAGATTTAGTTCATCAAGACATATTCAAGCACAACTTCATCAAGAAGTTGCCATCTTCTTCATCAAGTGGGTTTCCATTCAATGACAACACTCAGCATCATGTTGCTAACTAACATCATTTCATATCAGATTTACATCATTTACCAAGTCCATAAAGTCAAGAATAACTTCATCAGGTGTATTGCCATCAAGGACAACACATGCCAACAATCTCATGTCTTCATCTTCATTCAGTGGGTTGCCATCAAGGACAACACTCTGCATCATATTGCCAACACATATAAGGTATCATAGCTACAAAAAGACATCATATTATTGTGACATAAAAATTTAAATGTTATCGTATGTGATGTAATGCCGATGGACATATGTCACATATTATTGGGAAGACCTTGGAAGTTTTATTGGAAAGCCATACATGATGGCAGAATAAATACTTATACCTTCGAGAAGGATTGAAACGAACACACATTGCTACCATTGAAGTTTGAAGATGGAAAAGGAACACTAGGAAATAGTGTTATGCTGATGAGTGGAAAAGAATTGTTGCAAGAAATTGAAAAAGATGAAGAGATGCATTTTGCTGTCATAGGGAGACCTAAGCTAATTTTGACTTCCACAAATTTAGATGATTTATCCGAAGAAATAAAAACTTTGTTATTTTGCTGATATTATTGTGGATGAGTTACCAGATGCATTACCACCAATTAGGAGTATTAGTCATCACATTGATCTAATACATGGAGAAATTTTACCGAATAAAGGAGCATATAGATTAGCTCCTCAAGAAAATGCATAAGTTGGAAGACAAGTGCATGAATTGATGGATAAGGGGTTGGTAAGAGAGAGCTTTAGTCCATGTGTTGTACCAACAGTACTCAGTCCAAAGAAACGAGGAGAATGGCTCATGTGCATAGATTCCAGAGCCATAAATAAAATCACCATCAGGTATCGTTTTCCTTTACCACGAATGGATGATTTAATGGATTTCTTGAGTGGATAAAAATATTTTACTCAGATAGATTTGAAGAGTGGTTATCATCAGATAAGAATGAGAGAAGGGGATGAGTGGAAAACTTCATTCAAAACAAATAGTGGGTTGTATGAGTGGTTAGTGATGCCTTTTGGACTCACTAATGCACCCAGCACATTCATGAGATTGATGAATGAAGTATTGAAGGAATATGCAGGTAATTTTTTCATTGTTTACCTTGATGATATTCTAATTTTTAGTCGAAGTAAAGAAGAGCATATGGAACATCTAAGGTTGGTCCTGAGAGCTTTGCAGAAAGATAAACTGCTAATAAATTTGAAGAAATGCAATTTTATGAAAGAAGAGTTAATTTATTTGGGGTTTTTCAATTTCTAAAGAAGGTCTGAATTAAATGGATCCAGAGAAAGTCCAAGCAATTTGGAACTGGCCAACTCCAAGAAACATATTTGAGGTAAGAAGCTTTTATGGTCTTGCAGGTTTTTATAGAAAATTTATTAGTAGTTTTAGTCAAATTTGTGCACCAATTATTGAAACAATCGAAGAGACAAATCAGTCATTCAAGTGGAAAGAATCAGCAGACCGAAATTTCAAGTTACTGAACAAGAAAATTACTGAAAAACTAGTTTTAGCTTTGCCAGATTTTGAAATTTTTTTCCAAGTTGAAACTGATGCTAGTGGAGTTGCAATTGGAGCAGTTTTAAGTTAGGAACAAAGACCAATAGCATACTTTAGTGAGAAACTAAATGAGGCTAAACAGAAATATTCTTTGTATGACAAAGAATTTTATGTTTTTGTGCAAGACTTGAAAAAATGGATACATTATTTGTTACCAAAAGAGTTTGTATTATATTCTGATAACCATGCCTTGCAGTTTATAAACAACTAGCCTAAATTGAACCAGAAACATGCCAAATGGGTATAATTTTTGCAGAGTTTTACTTTTGCGATAAAACATACAAGGGGTAATTTAAACAAAGTTACTGATGCTTTGAGTAGAGTGAATTTAATCATGCAAGAATTACAATTTGGTGTTGTAGGGTTTGAAGGAATGGTTGAAATGTATAAGGAAGATGCAGAATTTAAAGAAATTTGTGCAACAGTACAAAAATGAGTAGTTCATAATAGAAGCCAGAGGTTGGATTATCTTATCCAAGGATATTTGATATTTAAAAATAATAAATTGTGTATTCCTAAATGTTCTACGAGGGAAAACATAATTAAAGAGAAACACACTGGAGGCTTGTCTGGACACTTTGGACAAGAAAAGACTTTTGCTCAGGTAAATTATTTTTATTACTGGCCAAAGATGCAAACTGATGTTAAGAGATTTGTTGAGAAATGTAGGATTTGTCAGTATGCTAAGGGAAGAAGCCAAAATACAGGATTGTATCAGCCATTATCAATACCAAATCGACAATGGAATGTAGTTAGTATGGACTTTGTTTTGGGTTTTCCAAAAACTAAAAGAGGAAATGACTCCATTTATGTTGTGGTGGATAGATTTTCTAAAATGGTTCATTTCATTGCATGCAAGAAAACTAGTGATGCAACGCATATTGATAATTTGTATTTTTAGAAGTTGTAAGGTTACATGGATTGCCTATAAGTATTGTGTTTGACAGGGATACAAATTTTTTTGGGCATTTATGGAGAAATATTTGGAAGAAAATAGGTATCAACCTTAGTTTCATCTCAGCATATCACCCTCAAACAGATGTGCAGATCGAGGTAGTAAACAGAAACCTGGGAAATATATTGCGGAGTTTAGTGTATAAAAATCCTAAGCAGTGGGATTTAGCACTTTCTCATGCTAATTTTTCTTATAATGATACTCCAAATCGGAGTACTGGGATGAGCCCATTCTAGATTGTTTTTGGAATGAATACAAGAGGTTTGTATGAGCTCATGAATTTGGACAAATAAGAGATAAGAAGTGCAAAGGCTAAAGAGTTTGCAGAGTAGATGCAGAGACTACAGGAAGATGGTAAAGACACATTGTAGGAAATAAATGGAAAATACAAATGAAAAATTGATATGAAAAGTAAATAAAATGAATTCCAGGTAGGAGACCTAGTCATGTTTTATTTGAGAAAAGAAAGATTTTCTGTTAAGACTTACAACAAATTAAAAATGAAGATAGGACCATGTAAAATTTTGAGGAAATTTTCTTCAACTACATATGAAATTAAATTTCCAGAAGGGATTGGAATATCACTCATCTTTAATGTTGTACATTTGTACCCATACAAAGGAACTGAGGAAGAGATATAGGAAGAATCTACAACAGAGGAAAACCAAACTTTAAATTGGGAAGAAAAAATGCCAAAGAGAGTCAAGAAAGTGATGGAAGCTGTTCTGGAGAAAAAGAGTATCCAAAATAACCAATGGACAACTTTATTTTCAGTATCTATTCAAATGGAGGGGACATCCAGTGGAGGATGCCAGTTGGTTGACAGTAGCAGAATTATAGAAGTATGGAGTAAATCCTGAAAGTTTAATGAATGATTATTTTCTTCCCCGGGAGTCTGATGCAGGAGCATCCAGACTTAGCCAGAAATGTGATTGGATGTTCACATGTTGTGGCTAAATATGAGATGGATCAACACTGGTCATTAATTTTCTTCCTTAATTTTAAATCAGAGAAATTAGTTGTTGGATTTGTTAGATTAGATAGGAAATAAAATTAGAAATAGTTCCTCCCTGCGTGGATATTAAGCCAAGTAGGTAATAACTATGAAATAGAATAGCGTTTAATTGTGGAATAAATTAAGTAGTAATTTATGTTAAGAGGAAGTATGTTTTGGATTTTTTAATATAAAATGTGTGAATAGGCGAAATAGAGAAAAAAAGGGAGTGAAAGTGTGAAAGAGAGGACCGAGAGCTGGAACAATTGATGAATCAAGCCACAAAGGGCTAAAATTCTATAGTTTCTATTTTTGGAATAATAGATAGAAGTGTGGTTTGAAAAATCGTGGTTTTTGGGTGTTGAATCATGTTTCAAAACCTTTGAAAAACCTATTATATATATATATATATATATATATATATATTGGTACCAGTCTTCTATTTTATGAGTTTTATTGAATTATTCGTGAATATTATTAAGGGTTTATTGTAGATCGACTAATCCTTTCATGATAGAATGGTTGTTTTAACATTTGTGAATTTAAACACATTTTTTTTTAACCTGGTATCTTATGTGGAATGGTGTGGTGGACAAAAAAATGTGCAAAAGTAAACAGTCTTCAAAAACCATAAATGGTATATCACACAGCTTCATAGTAGTATATGGTAATTTCTCAAACTGTGTGATTAACTTGCAAAGGTCACACGTAGCATAAGTATGAGCGAAGAAAACCAATCTTATAGCAAGTTTTTAAAGTCTTAAATATTGTGCTGTTATAAATGCGATGACCATCATATTTGAGCAGAATGAATGGATGGTGGAGATTATAATTATAATAAGGATATGAAGAATTAGATAAGTCAACAGTGATTGTTCATGGTTTTAATGCCTTTGTTGATTACTTCAATTTTTCTAAAGTGCAAGTATACGTGATGTTTTTGTTTTATGGTTGCATATATTAATTAAATAATTTGAATGCATGGATAAATCATTTTAATTTTAATTTGTTTTTGGGACTCCGGCATCAATGTGTTTTTTATGTTGTAGATTACGAGGTGAATTTATGTTCCTACCGTCAAATGTTTTGCCTCATACTTACCAAGATTTACTGTTGTTATGAAAGACATTGGAATGGAGTATCAAGCTATGCATGCATGCCCTAATGATGCTATTCTCTATTATAAATAACATGCATTGAAATAAAAATGCCCAAATGATTAGATATCAAATTGATAAAGTAACAAAAAAGGTGCCTCACAAGGTTCTTCGTTATATTCTCATAATTCCACATATGCAACAATTTTTCGGGTGAAAAAGCATACAAAAACTTATGGCTTGCCATGCAAGGAATATAAGTGAATATGGTGTTCTTTGAATTCTTGTAGATGGATCTACATTTACGAATATAGAGGAAAAGTGGTTGGTGTTTAAAGAAGAACCTCATAATTTTAGCCTTTCATTAGCAGCTGATGGTGTAAATCCATTTGGAGAGGCCATATCTAATTACTCAGTGTGGCTCGTTTTTGTTATCAACAATAAAACTCCTCCATGGAAGTTAATTAAGAGGGAGAAAATAATTTTGGCAATGATTGTTCCAAGTATTAATTTTCTTTGAATATTTTTTTTAGCATAGTAACATGTTATTTGTCTTGTTTGTTTCATAACTATGTCCTATATGTTTTTGTTAATTTAATCATATATGTTCAATTATGCCTTATAATTATGTCTTATAAAATTTTGTGCTTCCTCATATATGTAGTAATTATGTATTGTATGCTCAATCAATTAGGTAAGTACCAGGTCAAAGATATGAATCTATATATCAAGCCCCTTATCGATAAGTTAGTGGAGTTATGGAACAATGTCACTATGTATGATATCTCTAGACCATTAGTTACACAAAGGGAATTAGAAATCCATGCAATGCTTGTATGAAAAATTCATGGTTCCCCAGGGCTAACACATTTATGTGGTATGTACCTATAACGTTACCATGCACTTTAATAATGTTTAAATTTATGAAGTTCATTTCAAGTATGTTTTTTAAATAGTTCGACCTTCATTGTACATACTTAAAATAATTGATATAAAAATTATTCCATCTCTTGTAGGTCTTCAAAAAAAGGGTAAATTTTCTTGTCCAATTTGTGGTCCTAAGATTAAATATTGTCATTCAAGAAGATTAGGAAAGGAATTGCTCTGTGAGTATAGGCACTTACTTTCTATGAACCATAGATACCGAAGTAATGAAAAACATATTTTCCATGGGAAAGAAGAGACTAGTTTAATACCATGGATAATGGCACCTCATGCATGGAAGTTTCAATATAATAAAGTATCTCAAGGTATGTATATTCGAATTATCTATGTACCAATATACATTATATAGTTGGATTATTTTATCTTTTTATGATATTTTATTCACAATACTAATTGAAAAGTTATATTGTTGTTCTAAAATATTTATCTATGATTCATGTTTTAGATCGTGAAGGCATTGAAGGCAAGGAACTTCCACGAGGCATAAAAATTTATCCCAAGAAATTCAATAGACTACCCTACTACGAGAACCTAGAAATTATCCATTTGTTTGATACAATGTACACTGGGAAGAACATAAGAGAGACCTTATGGTGAATATTAGATGGAGGGAAAGATAAAGAAAATTTTCAAGATTTGTAATGATATTAAGAAGGTTATCCATGCATTGCAAAATGTGATTAATTCAAATAGCAAAGGAGAAATCCAAAATATAAGTACCCTTCCATGGTTATTTGTAGAGAAACAAAGAAAGCATGTTAAAGAGGTTATTGAAAAAAACAAATTTCCAACTACATTTTCATCAATCATAAAGAATTTCACATCAAAAGATTAGATGAAAAGATGAAAAATTTGATAGTGGGATAGTTGCAGTATTTCAAGTTATCAATGTTTCCTCTAAAGGTGATTGACATCTAGAAATTTCTAAGAATTGATACTATGGATAATGCATGATATACTTGAGTGTGAATTTTAATTCTTCAAAATAGTTGTGTTCGATGTAAAATGTTTTATGCTAATAATCCACGAAACTAACCCTAGTAGAACTATTATTGAGCATGCTAATGGATTTACAGTGGTTGATACAAGGAATATTGAGCCAAGATCAGAGTGATATTTTCTTCCAAGCCAATGTGAACATGTATTTTATGTAGATTTTCTAGGTAAATCAGGTTGTTCATATCATCTCATATGTTGTTAGATATGATCCCAGATGAATGCCCATAAAGTATAATGTAGAGGAAGAATATGAAATTGAAGAAGAATATTTTTTAGAGGAGCAAGAGTTTCATGTAGTGTCACATGAAGATGTCGAAGAAGTTCAAGGAATATATGTTAATCAATACAATGCTAATCTAGATAAAATAGATGATATTGACATGTCAGACGAAGAACTTTAAGAAGTTGAACCAAATGTAGAAGCAGAGTGTTCCAGATGATGATATAGATGATGATGATGATGATGATGATGATGATGATGATGATGATGATGATGTTCATATGGTGAATCCTTTGTACATGAATTCTAAACTGGATGATAGAGATGATGAGATGGATGAGGAAGAATATTAATGACTTCAAAATGTTGAAAAGTATCAGGTATGTATTTATATGTTTCTAGTTGGTTTGCTCTCTTTCATTCACCTTAAAAAAATTTTTCCTAGTTTTTACACTTGAATGTTACTGCATTTATTTCAAATATATTATAGTATAAAGATTAATTATGGGGAATTGAGATTCATGTGAGGGAGGTGAGGGGCCATATGAGCTTCCACCTTCACATGGTTGACCTTTTTAAGTAGAGAATATATTATTATTGAAATGAAGAGAAGCTCATTTATGTTTATACCATAATTTCCAATTTTCACTTTAATGGTTCATTAAGCAGGAGTACCTTATGAGTTGGGTGACGAGTGAACTAGGCTTCATGATGGTTGGAAATTCATGTGAAGTAAGTTTGACCCATGATTACCAATGAATTTATTTCCTACCAAGGTGTCTCATAATGATTTTTAGAAAAATTACTAAATTAATGTTTAGGTGTTAAAAGTTGGTTTATAATTAATTGATTATGCAACATGGTCGTACTAAAAAATAACAATGTCTTTGTCATTGATGAGCTAATTATTTGTGTTGAATTATTTACACAACGCGGTGAACATCCGCACCCTAGATTCACCCACATGAAGACAGTTTACCCGAGCACGCCTCTGGGCGTTGCAAGTTGGGAACACTAGGATGTTCGCCCAATAGGGGTGCATGTGTGACGAGTTGGTGGGTTGAACCAACTTGGAAAGAGGATTCTACAAAAAATAAGTAAGGTTGTCCCATGATTTCTCATGATCAGAGTTCCCACCAAGGGGTCTAATAATGATTTTTAGAAAATTGAGTAAAATAGTGTTCGGGTGTTAAAATTCAGTTTATAATTGTTTGGTTATGCAATATGGAACTAACAAATTATAATGTTTTGTTTTAATTTATGAGTGAATGAAGGCATGGTGGTCAGGCACCCATTGGGTTGTCGCGTGTTGGGCATGCCAGGGTGCCTGATACACATGGGGGCATTGTGTGTTGGGCATGCCAAGGCACCTACAAGGAAGGGGTGCCTGTGCGACGAGTTGGTGGGTCAAACCAAATTGGAAAGGGGCATCCACACAAAAGAATTAATGTCAGCCCATGACTTCCCATGAACAGAGTTCCCACAAGGGGGTCTCATAATGATTTTTAGGAAACTAAGTAACTTAATGTTTTAGTGTTAAAGTTGGTATATGTCTCTCTTATGCTCTTGGTACCAAGCTTATTGTTACTTGTTGTGGGCCAAGCCCTAAGTACAATCCACCACTTAATATTTACCAATTAGTTGAAATTATTCACTAATTAATTGACCCCAGATAGACTAACCTGTGAAAGGGGCCAATGTTGAATTTTTTTTTCCGTTTGTGCTTGTATGCCTTGAAATTTGACATGGTTATAATAGATACATGCATTGATGTTATGCGAGGGTTTTAATACTCATATACAAATTTTGGACATTAGGATGCATGTGTTGTCCTTGATGGAAACCCACTTGTAATGGAGTGCACAAATTAGTTCAAAGGTGAAATAGTGATGGAAGAGAATGACAAAATGATGAGATAAAGGTTTCAGATTAGAGTAATTATGAAAATAAAGTTTGAAGAAATATATGTAGTTTTGATGAAGCGAAGTTGCATATACGAAGAAATATACACAGGTTTTATGAAGCGACGTATTGTATAGGCAGGTTCGGTGAAACAAAGTTACGTACACACGCAGGTATGAAGAATAAAAGTTACGTACATCTTGGTGCACTATTTTATTAAGACCAAGCGTCTTTACCATGGTATTATCCCACAATATTGAGCATAGTAACGACTATTTGATTTCGTATGATCCCGTCAAAGATTACCACCGACACTAGTGTGGTTTTGGCTCATGGTATTGGATAAGGCTCATACTAAATAAGGAGGTGAACATCAAAGAGATAAGTGTGGATGAGTGAGGTTAATTAATGAATACTTTAATTCGAATTATATTTGCATGGTATGGTCTATAGTTCATTGGTACATCTAAAATAATGATGCACCCCTGAATACAATGATGGATCCGAGGATCATTAGAACTGAAATGACTATGTATTTTCATGATCTTTTTATGAGTTGTTTATATCTATGGTCTGGAGCATGCTTGTTGCAGTGAAGGTTATGATCTAAGTATGTTTGAAGTTTTGAAGTGTTGCACAGTCATGAGTTAGTTGCAGATCTATATGCAAGTTCGATACATGGAAACCATGTATATGCACGAGTTTTGTTTTATAGAGTTGCATATATATTCTGAAGTATGTTAAGATCTATATGTGAGTTGGGTTTTGGATAAGCGCATACATACGAATAAATTCCTTGAGGAAGGCACATATTAAAGTTAGGGTTTTATTGAAGAAAATGTTTGATCAATGTTTCTATTTTTATGCTCTCTTGCAATGAAGTCTTCATATAGATCTAGGTTATTTGATTATTGTTAATGTTGCTAGTCGATTGTGATTAAAATCTCAATGACTTGTTGGTTGATTTGTGATTCATTGATTGGTTGATTGATTTGGTGCATTTTTATGTTTCAAGTAAGATTTATGGTATTGAGCTTAAATAAGTGTAGTGGGCCTAGTTTGAAAAACTGATGAAAACATTCCTACAAGTTGTGATGTATTGACGAAGGTTGATAAAGTGTGAAAATTTATGAAACGTGGTCCACAGTGGTGCTTATGGCTGGAGCTTTTAGTGAGGGGGTTGTATCTCCCTTCTACTGGGTGCTGGTAAACAATATCAAGGGGTCATAGCTCCCTTCCAGTGGGTACTGGTAAATGAGATCAAGGGGTCGTAGCTCCCTTCCAGTGGGTGTTGGTAAATGAGATCAATGGATTGGAGCTTCCTTCTAGTTGGAGTTTGAGAAAGAGAGAAGGATGTAGCCTTCTGAAGGTGGGTGTCTGCGTACTAGTAGGAGTCTGCGCTAGTACAATAGTGTAATAATTTTTCTATATAATAAATATCAAATACAGGGATGACAACAGCGATGGTTTTCTCCCACATTGGGTTTCCACCTTAAATCATGGTGTTGATATGTCTTGTTTATGTGTGATGGTTTAATTTTTTCTTACTGTACATGTTTATTGGTTACTAAATGTCTAATGAATCAATGATACACTGGTCTAAGTCAAGTTACTAAAGACTTATCTAAATTATGAGTTTACTGGCCATACGCTAGTTTCCTTAATGCTAGCCATGTACATACCCTAGTTGGCTTAAGTAAAGTCACGTAAATTATTTTGAAAAAAAATAGAATAATTTGTGTGAGTTTTAAATATCGGTTCAACCCCCCCCCCCGCCCCGCGCCCGCCCCCCCCCCCCCCCCTCAATATTTTTCCCAATAATTGGTATCAGAGAAGGTCATTCTAAAGAATCTTGATCGCTTAAAGGAGATTCGTCACAATGGGAAGGAAGCAAAAGAAGAAGGCTACTCAAAGGAAGAAGACAAATCAGAAAACATGTGCAACAATAAATGAAGAAGATAAAATAGGTATTGATTTTTTTCTTGTGATCCACTTCCTTGTTCATGCAATATTGACGATAGTGAATATGAAAGTGAAAGTAATGTTATGGATATAGAAGCAGAAGTTTTGAAGCTCAAAAATGAAATTGAATATCATAAAATTCTATTTAATGAAAGGGAATGTATCTAGAAAGATGTGATTACTAGATTGAATAATTAGTTACAAGAAAGAAACTCAATTGAGGAGATGAACAAAGAAAATATATAACAATGTCAAAGGTTGCAGGATGAAGTAACCAATCACAGTGAAGGAATTGAAACAAAATTCATCTCTCTCAAATCACATCTAGAAAAATCAAATAACAATAATGAAGAACTACTTCAAACAATTGAAGAACAAGAAATTGGTTTGAAAGAAGAAATTCTCAAATTAAAAGAGAAAGTAGAATAAGGAAGAAGGGTTGAAGAAGGTATGGAGAAGTAGTAATAAAGAATGGAGGTTGAGGTAAAAATTTTAAAAGGTAAACTAGAATAAAGGGATAAACATTTAAGATTTCAAGATAGTACTAAGTTTCCAGATAATATTCTTAGTAGTCAAAGGTCTCCTTCTATTAAATTTGGTCTTGGTTTTCACGAAACTACTAAAGGAGAATCTAGTTCACAAGCTAGTGTTAAATATTCAAAGGATATCAATGCAAAACTTGAAGTGTTTAAAGAGACAAAAGGTCAACCTGATAAAAAACCAAGGATCATGAATCCTCAAAGTAAATCATTGGCACATAGCTATAGAAGTATCAATCAATTCTCTCCTTTGATAAATAATGTTGAATTCTTCATATGTAATAATTATGGACATGTTGCATCCAATTGTAGAAGAATATTTTTTCGGCCACAGAAAAATAGACACTTCACATATAGACCATCAGCTCCCAGGTACTCAGGTTTCTTTAAGGGATATTTTTTTTCATTCAACAATTTTGGTCATAAAGTTGTTGATTGCATGAGACAATCATATTATGATTCCTCTGCTCCCTTTTCTAGTCACATAAGATGTTATTCTTGTAACAAGTTTGGGAATGTATAAAAAGAATGCGGAAACAGATCAATGAATCAGCAAAGACAACATGGAAGAACGAAGAAAGATGGATCCACCAAAGTTGCTAATATCAAGAAGAAATAAGAATATATAAGATGTAGTATTTCCCTCTATGCATTGAAAAATAAATAGGAATGGTACATTGACAATAGATGTTGTCATCACATGACTAGTGATAAGAGTAAGATGGAGTCTCTCAAGAGAAATCAAGATGGTAAGGTTATTATTTCAAATGATGATCCACCAAATTTTTTGGGAAAATGTAGAGCCAGAATTAACAAAAATAGAAAGGCAGTTGATATTTTATTAGTTCAAGGTCTAAAAAAAAAAATATTGAGTGTAAGTCAAATGGCATATAAAGGAAACGTAATTGTGTTCACATAAACCAAATGCAAGGCCATGGATGAATACACTAGAAAGGTAATAGCAAGGGGATACATAAATGTTGATAGATTATATGTGTTTAAATATCTGAACCCCCACAGATATAAGGAGGGTTCAGAATCAGACTAAAAGAAGACAGTGCACATTGCAGTCCATCATTATTGAAAATATATTGTTAATAGTGACTGCAATATATGAATATTTGTTTGTTAATGTTATTTCTTTATATTTCTGATAGTGTATCTAATGTGTCAATAGAAGACAGTTACAAACTATAAAATTTAGGGGGAAGCTGAAGCTATGAAATTTCTTAGTATTTGACTTTTTGTATGTGGGTTGCATGAACTATAGTCATGTATATACATGATTTCCTTTGCAGAAAGTCGCATATGTTTTTCTTTGATAGAAAAATGGTGGGAAAGACTCAAGAACAATCTCTAATATGCTTCTGACAATTATTATTTGATTTTCCTGGTCCGATGTTGATGGTTACAGTCTATTGATGTGGTATTTAGTTATGATGATCTATGATTTTGACATTGATGATTATCTAAATTTGTGAACATGCTCTAATATATGAGTTGATATGATCAGAAAACATGTAGCATAGTTTTAGCAGGAGCATTAGCCTTGCTGGTTATAATGCATTGTTGGCATTATGGTTACTGGAGATGCTCAATTGTTGATGCATATGTGTAGAACTGTATATGATAACTTGATGATGATGTTGTTGTCATGGATGATACTTTATTATCTTATCTTATTTCATGATGTTATATCATACATGTTTCTTGGTTTTACATGGATTGATTAAGTTGATCTTGATGAGTTCAGAAGGATGAGTTTATGGATAATATGTTTGGAAAGATCTTATGATGTTGATGTTGCATGTTGTCACTCATGTTGTTGCTGAAAGTTACTTATGAAGCAGATCATATTAGTATATCATGGTTATGGATGACTATCACTGTTTTGATCTCTCTCTATTGAGGTCTTTTGGTCTTGGCTATAAATATCATATTTTTCATTTAATGTAAAGGTCATGTAAATACCTATGATGTAATGATTGTCATATTCAATCATGTATGTATTTTTCAGGTCATTTCAAATATGTAACCCCATTTGGCTGGGTGGTTGTGTAAAATATGTAATCCCACTTGGTTGGGTGGTTGATTCAAATATGTAACACCACTTTAGAGGGTGATTGATGTAAGTATGAGTCCTTGGTGATAGGAAAGGTCATACTCAGTTGAGTTATAGATTCATGTACTTCATTGAAAATATTTTTGAAGATTTATCATGTGCTTAGTGGGAGCATGGTCATAATAATGAAAATTGTATCTACAAAGCTCTTAATTTATTTGCAAGGAAAGAGAAAACATTATTATAACATTGGTCCTCCCTTGTCCCTTGATTTCAAAGGGGGAGAGTAAATTTTTGTTTGAATAATGCTTATATTGATGTGTCTAATAGGTATCTATAGGTTTTGGTGATCAAACACCAACATGGTTTCCATCAAGTCTAAAGGGGGATATTGTTGGATTTATGATGCATGTGTTTTCCTTGATGGAAACCCACTTGTAACTAAGTGCACAGATCAGTTCAAAGGTGACAAAGTGATGGAAAAGAATGAAAAAATGATCATACAGAGGTTTTAGGTCGGAATAATTATGAAATTAAATTTTGAATAAATATATGTCAGTTTGATGAAGAGAAGTCGCATATATGAAGAAATATACACAATTTTGATGAAGTGAAGTAGTGTATACGTAGTTTTAGTGAAGAAAAGTCACATACACGAGTGGGTATGAAGAAGAAAAGTCACGTAAATGTTGGGGCACTATTTTATTAATACCAAGGGTATTTACGATGGTATTAGCCCACAATATTGAGCGTAGTAATGGCTATTTTATCTCGTTTGATCCCATCCAAGTTTACCACCAGAACTAGTGTGGTTCTGGCTCATGGTATTCACTAAGGCTCAAACTATATAAGGAGGTGAAGATCAAAGTGCTAAGTGTGTGTGAGTGACGGTAATGAATGAATTCTTCAATCCGAAGTATATTTGCATGGTATGGGATATATTTGATTAGTAGATTTGAAGTACTGGTGCACCCATGAATACAATGATGGATCAATATCATTAGACCTGAAATGACTATGTATTTGCATGATATATTTATGATTTTTTTAGATTTGTAGCCTGGCGCAATTTTTTGTAGTGAAGGTTATGATTTGAGTATGTTTGAAGTTCTAAAGTGTTCCGTAGTCATGAATTAGTTGCAGATCTGTATGCGAGTTTGACATATGCAAAGTGTGTAGATTCGCGTATATATTCTGAAGTATATTAAGATTTGTACATGATTTGGGTTTTTGATAAGCATTTACATATGTGAAAAATTCTTTTGGAAGGCACGTATGCAAGTCAGGGTTTTGCTGAAGAATACGTTTGATCAGTGTTGTTGTGTTTCTTTTGTCTGTCAATGAATACTTAATATAGATCTGGGTTGTTTGATTATTGTTAATGCTACTAGTTTATTTTGATTAAAATATCAGTGATTGATTGGTTGATTGTTGATTCAGTGATTGGTTGATTTATTTCATACAGTCTTATGTTTCAGTTTTGATGTATGGTATTGGGCTTAAATAAGTGTAGTGGGTCCAGTCTGAAACTCTGATTAAAAAAGGCCTACAAGTTGTGATTTATTGAAGAAGGTGGATCCAGTGTGAAAATTTATGAAACGTGGTCCATGGTGGTGTTGAGGGTTGGAGCCTTCAATGAGGGGGTCATAGCTCCCTTCGAGTGGGTGTTGGTAAACAAGATTAGGGATTCATAGCTCCCTTCCAGTGGATATTGGTAAATGAGATCAAGGGGTCGTAGCTGCCTTCCAGTGGATGTTGGTAAACGAGATTAGGGTTTGGAGCTACCTTCCAGTTGGAGTTGGAGGATGAGAGAAGGTTGTAGCCTTTTTCAGGTGGGTGCTTGTGTGCTGGTGTGAGTCTACGCCAATACAATACTGTATGTACTTTTATATATAATAAATATTAAAGACAAAGATGAAAAAAACGGTGGTTTTCCCCCACGTTAGGTTCCCACCTTAAATCCTCGTGTTCATGTGTGCTGCTTATGTGTGCTGATTTAATATGTTCTTGTTTAGTCAATTTAATGTCTTAAATTATTTGCATAAATTATCAACTGAGGTTTGTAAAATGATGAAGTGTAGTGCACTGTATGTGCTTAGTTAACCTTTATTCTTACTTCATTGTTTGTATTTTATGTTGATTTTGGGGTTTTTATTCTTTTATTTCTAATAATGTTTAATATAAAAACCTATGAAAATATTTAAATGAATCTAATGAATTTTAAGAAGGAATAAAAGGAAGTGTTCCTAAATTAATCTAATTTACATAAAAATAAATCAAATATTGTTGGCTAGTTAGAATCTAATTTGGAAAATAGAGCATCTATCTTATCTTGTTATTAGTTCTATTCCACGGATCTAATTCTTAAAATTGAGATTGAAATTGCATTGTTTGTCTTAGGTAAAAACAGAGAATGAAAAAAACTAATGTACTTCTAGTTACTCCAGCACTCAATTATGAAGTATGACCTCCTTGAGATGATGTGTAAGAAACTATATGTACTTTAACTTCTAATGTCCTAGATGTTATCTCTCTAATAACTCTCAATTTTGTGAGATTTTTTATTATAGTTTAAAGAATATCAGAGGTAACAACAAACCTACTTTTAAGATTTAGGCTCTAGCCTTCCTAATGTTCAGAGAGGGCTCTCTCTATAAGATTTAACTTTGTTTTTATATATGATTTTAGGCTAGTTATATAGGGAAAATTGGTTTTGACGTTTTGATTTGGTTTGGTGGGAAAATCACTTACTGATATGGATAGTTATAGTTATGTTTTCCATTGGGCAGATGGAATCAATGTGTCAAGAAGACAGATTAGGATCAAGGTCTAAAGGAAAATTTTCATAGGGCAAGATAGTAGAGTCACTTCAGCTCTTCAAATATTGATGGTGAAATGGTTTCAATTGGGATAAAGAGAAATTAAGGGTTCTTTAATAAAGATAAGGAATGAAGAGGTAGATTTCAATCAAAATCGGGTAGCAAATAAGGGTTCCCTAGTCTGGATATCAAAAAAAAACATTTAAATGAAAATCAGTCAATAACATAGTGCTTTTAACAAATTCATAGATAACAATTCCTGATTTCACATTAAAATTTAGAACACATTCATGAATGGATGGAAAACTTAAGAAAATTTGAAAAATAACATAAGAAAATACTTCACTTCAGTGGCCCAAGACATGAATCCTGTAACATGATGCTTTATTTCCTTTGATCCAGTCTGCTAACTTGAACTTGATACGAAAAACCCATAATTAATTCAAATGATGAAGTATTTCTAAAAAAAAGTAGTACAATATATCCTAGAACAATCTTAGGATTTTTTCTTGGAAAATAAAATATCTTTTTGCAAAAAGATAGTGACAGCTGCCTAAATAATTACTAGTTGTCCAATTTATTGAAATTAAATATTCTGTTGCTTGGATTTGGGTTGCAGTTGGACAACTGAGGTGTCCCTCACGCTGGCAGTTTGATCTTCAATATATTTTTATCTTTACATTTCATCTGATACACTTTTTCAACTGATATTATTTGACCTAATACACTTTGACTGGCGATTTTGACTACTGAAAACTGTTTTACTCTTTGAAATTTGTTTACTGCTAGAGTAAAAAACAACAACTCTGTTCTTATCTTTTCTTACTGCAAATTGATTTTTACAGAAGGTCTGTTAGTTTTTCCCAGAACTCAGCTTCCGGTAATTTGATCTTCATGATTTTCCTGAAGTTTTCATCAACTTCCATGTATTTTGAAAAGGTTTTCTTGACCACAAAGGGGTGTTTACTTCATGCTGCAAGTAAAGCAAATTCTCAATACTTTTATGCAAAACTTTCTTGTTGGTGTCCCTTGCCAATCTGATTTTTTTACATGTTCTTTAGAAAATTCCCTTATCTTTTTGTTATAATATTCTTGTTTAGTTAGCCCACGTAGTGTAGAGCAGTTGGTGATGGGGTGCACTGTTAAGGCACTCTGTATGCAAGGTCACCAGTTTGAAACCCTTGGGTGGGATGGGAGGAGAAAAAAATGAAAAGATTAGGATTGGTCTAAACTACAAAAAAAAAAAAAAACTTCTTGTTTCATCAATTTATCATTGATTACTAGAAGATTTAGAAGTCCTTTTTGTCTCAAAATGTCAAATTTCACCATGAATCTTGTGATGGCTATATCCATGTTTTTGGCATTTTTCTTCCAGCTTTTTCATCAAGTTCTTTTTGGAAATTACTTTTTTTACCTCAAGAATGGTTTTTGTTATGTATGTTATTCCAATTTCATCCAATTCCTACTTATTTTTAGAGTTGAGGAATTTGATAATTTTGAATTAGTCTTCAGGTTTTGTGCCCCTCTTTGGTCTTTTGTATTTCTTCTCTAGCTGCTTTTAGAAAATACTTCTGTTGATAAATTACCTGTATTAATGGCCAAGTATCATTGACTGATTCAATGATATTGGACCATAATTGTTTTTTGATATGTGCCATAGGCTCTTTTAAGGTCAACTCTGTTTCTAAGTTTTTGATTTGTTCGCTTAACCTTTTAGCCTTTTGTTCTTTAGTTTTAGCATTAATATGTGCTAACTTCTTGGCATCTTCAAGATTCTTAATTTTCTCCTTCAACCTGTTTATTTCGTTATTTTATATGGACATGCCCTCCATTGCTTTTACTAATGTTTTGGCCTCATCTGACTTTTGGACTATTGTAGTAGAAGATGAAGTGGTAGAAGTGGTAGATGAAGTTATTGGCGCTATTGTAGCCAATGGAACCTTTGGAGCTAATTCTTATACTAGAGTTTATGGAACTGTTGTGGTCACCATAGGAATTGTAGTAGGAGGGAAATTTTGTGCTTTAGCATCTTCTTTTTCTTGGAATAATTTGTCCATTTCAATTTCCATCTCCTTAATTTGTGTTTTCATCTGTAATATGAGATTCATCATCTCATCCTTTTGATTTTCCTCCTGTACAATCTCCTTGGCTTGTGGATGCTCTATAGGGGATAATTTAATTGTTTTCTGAGTGCTGCAATATCATCATTTTTCTTTTTACTAGTTCTTCTGCAGCTTTTACATTAGACGGGCCATAACCCACTTCAATAACCAACTCCTCTAAAGATTTGATTCTGGTATCTTTAGGATATGATGAAGCTTTTTCAACCTTGAGCTGATCTTTCACATTTTTCAAACCATTCATGAGTTTTTGAGCACTCATTGATTTTTTAGTCATTGTAGAATATATCTTCTCTGAACTCTGTTTATGGAATTGAAGTTGCTCCAAGGGATGAATGTCTTGGATTGGTACTTCAAAATCAACCTTTTTGTAATCAATTGCTATTTTGGGAGTTGGCATTGTAGGTTGAAGCACTGTCATCAATACTTTTTTATTCTTATAATCAAAGGATCAAAGCAACCTGTTTTGTATGCCTGGATTTTGTTTCAAGTATTGAGAATAAATTTCATTCTTAATTTCCTCATTTTTGGCTTTAATCTCTTTATACTTTTCCTTAATGTCCATATCTTTGTCCTCTAGCTGTTTTGATTATGATACTTCCACACTCAGTTTTTTTTGGATCAATTGTGTATTGGAAGTAGCAGGTTGTTGTTAATTTATAATCACTGTGGGAGGCATTGTGTCTTTCTTTAGAATATTTGTATCTATAATCGCCACTGATTCTTTTTCTTTATCTGCAGGATTGAGTTTTGGTTTCTTGTTGTACCTTAGTTTAAACTTGGTTTTTGTGGTAGTTTCAGCAGTGTAAGAGCCTTCTTCCCTATTTATTTTTTTACCTCTATCTTCCTGAGTTGGAGTCTACAGAATGTGACTAGTATCACTATGTTGATCATCTTCTACCAGTGTATTTTCTAACCATTCAGATTGGTTAGAAAATTTCTCAATGTCAGGCTTTTTCTCATGAATGTAGGGAGTTAATTGACACTTCACTCTCATTTTTCTTATTATACCATAAGGATCATAGTACCAAAGAAAATTTTTACTAAATTTATACTCTGACAATTTCTTTTCTGCCTCTATACCTGCTTCTCTGTTATTGCATATAAATGGACCCACTTGGTTCTTCAATTTAAATTGGGTTTTCTTCTTAGAAACCAAGAAATTTATATAATATAAATTCAAAATCTTCCTTATATATTTTAAATCAAACAAACTCATAGGTAAATAATTTGGCAACATGTAAGGAATGAGGGTTGTTCCATAAAATCTGATCTTAGTTTGATTTTGTTATAAATACCAATCACCTGTCCTGCTCTATTCTGACAATTGTAACACCCTCTTGGTTTCATCATTGATTCTTGGTTGCACATTTTTTTTAACAGATTTACCAATGGATGAATGAAACAATCTGTAAACTCTGCATATGTAAACTCTGTTGACTCCTTTCTAATCAAGGAGGTCCAGAAAATAATAGACTGCACATTTCCTTCTATATCCATGTTTTGAAGAACTATAGGAAACTTGTCTGACTGAAAGTAGAGGAACATATGGAAGAGAAATGAGGTATACCTAAATACACCTTCAGTTGGTAATTTAACAAGTTTTTCATGGATGTTATCAACAATATACTCAAAAAAATTGTAGATGACTGCAGGGAGCTGACAAGACACAAAAATGGACAGGAAACCAAGTATAGATGAATCAATATGATCATCTGTGAAATATCCAAGTATAAAAGACAACATAGAAATGGTGTGTATGGTTCCTTCTGGGAATTTTGAAGAGGAATAGGGAGGATTTAGTTTTGGAATTTCCACGTAGGAGGGCAAGAATGTTTGGAAAAATTGGAATATTTTGGGAAAATATAACTCCAAATAGGATTTTGTAAGAGCTTCAATGGACAAAGGGACTACATTGGGCTCAGGCTGCAACTAAATCATTTTGTTTACGGATTCAGCTGTTATGGTGAACAATACTTCCTTTTCTGAATTGAAAATGGCTCTTTGATCTGGAGAATAATGAGATTAGCACAATCTGATGGCTTCTAGACATTGATGGGTGTGAGGAACAACATATTTGGGAAAATTAGATTCCAAAATAAGCACATCATCTACTTGGTCCAAAGATTTCTCTTGGCTCCAGCAGTGGAGCTCAAGGAGGTTAAATTCAGTTACAGGATCTGTGATTTTGTAGTCTACATCATCCAATGAGGTATGTTCTACATATACAACAGGAGGTTGTAGTGTATTGATTGTAATTGTTCTTTTGGATACTATTGATAGGTTTGTTTTAACAATTTTAATACTCTTTATCTTTAAAACTCTGTTTTTTGGTCTGAGACACACTTCTGTAAGATTAAACTATTTACAGAAGGAATTTAAGTATAACAGATGTTCTATCTTGGACTGCAACATGTATAATTTAGGTTACTCTGATTCAAATGTCAATTATGCTTTTAAAAACCAATTTCTTAACTTTTACAGACTCAGGAAAAGATATTAACGGATTTTCTGCAAATTTCTTTGATGAAAAAAATCCTAAAACATCCAACCTTATGCAAAAATGGCTTTTGGGTATTGTAGAAAGGATTTGGGTAACTCAGAGGGCTTCTTAAGGTCTGTAGATGGCTAAATCAATCAAATTTTGCTTTAAAAATAAATTACAGCTTCAAAAATTGTGGGAACGCTCAAGTTTACAACAGAGATGAATTTTTGAGGAAATATGACTATTCCTTGGGCATACCGGCTTAAAAAGGTTCCAATTCAACAGTATACTTCTTTCAGATGGATGGATAGGTCTTTTCTTGAGGAATACCTATGATTTTTAGGAAATTTGCTGCGGAAAAGGGTTTGTTGTGTGTTAAAATCTTTCAAAAGCATGTTATGGCCTTTAAATGCAGTTTAGAGGCTCTTGAGTGATCGCAACAATGAATTTGGTTGAATTCTGTTGGTTTATCCACTAAAGCAAGCGAGGAAACGTATTTCTCTCAGTCTGGAATGGTTTTTATGAGAAAAACAGCAAAAAAATGCTTGAAATGAATGTATCCAGTTGTTTCTATAATGAATTTGATTTAAACAGTAATCGTATTAACTACCCGTCATTTCAAATCAGGAGTGGTTTAGGTGCAGGGGAAAGATTTTCCGCTGAGTGGTTTTTGCATGGTTTAAAGGTGGAAAATGGTATTGTATGAATCGATGTGATCCAATAGAAAGGTGACGTGTGGAGGAGAGAGAATGGCCCAAAACAACTTTTATCGTAAATCTCATTTTGTTTAACGATTGTGCTATCAAATCTATGATATTAGATATGCGTCGTTGGTTCTAAAGGAATGGAGCAAGCAATTAGGATTAAGCGTCGTAGCTGCTGGGGTAATGGGTGTGGGGCCTAGAATTCTTTATGCAACAGGATTGAGCTTATGTTTTAAACCATCGTTTAATATATAGTTTTATACGTGAATATGATAGGCGGGTAAGGTTTATATGCAACAAAAGAAATTTAGATATGTGTAATGTAAACATTGGGTGGGTTAATATACAAAAGGGATAGTTTAAACCTATGGGGAGCGAGGAAAATATTCATGTGGGGGAAATATACCATAGGATAAACGCGAAATATGGGTTTGGGATATTATTTAAAGGGATTTAATATAATACGGGAGATGAAAGGTTAATATTGGAGCTAATACATTAGGTTAGGAGAAAATATGAAATGAATTTGTGGAATGTAAAAAATACACTAAGTAAAGTGTAACTTATGTCTTTGGGCGGGATTTTCATAGTGTTGGCCTCATATTTAACATTTCACACTTATAATTAGGATAATAGCATTCTTATGGGTTTTGGGGTATTTTTTGTATGAAAAAGGGAATTAGTCAAGGGGGTTTTACTTTTCCTAGGTAAAAAGTGTTTTAAACTTTAGGAAAGGGGGATTTTGTAAGGAGGAAAATGGATTTTTATGAAGGAGAAGGGTTTTAATGAGGGTAATTTCAAGACCTTGGTGCTAATCAGTCATTAAGACGTGGGCCCGGTCCCACCAAAATTCAGAGAAATGCTCTGAGTCTTTATAACTGAAGGGTATAGTACTGGAACACATAGTAGGATGGGAAATTAGTAATTTTCCAAATGATGTTTATACATTCCTTGTGAAAATGCTTTCTTCTTACCCATATGTTATTCTACCATTTTTTCCTTTATTTGCATGGGTCCATTTGAGCTTGCAAACCCTTATTCATTTTTCTTTTCAAAATAGGAAACTATCTAATTCTAACCTTATTTCATCCAAGGGCTCAGACTAAATTGTTGAGCTCCTTATTTATTCTCTACCTAACTACTGATCTGCCAAGATTAAACTATTTAGTAAGATCTTTATTCTCTATCTATTAGCATGAAATTTAAAGCATGAAAAAGTCAATACTAATCTATTTAACTCATCATGGATTATGACATTTTTAACAAGGTGCACATAATCATTTATTTTGCAATATAAAGTAACTAGTAGTGGAATTTTGACTTGCATCACTTTCATGTCTTATTCTTATCCATTTTTTGTTTGGGATCCATTTTTCTATTCTTTGTTATATTTTTCTTTTCAACTCCTTTGATTTTTCTTTTAGGAATTTTACCCTCATTACATTTTTTATTTTCTATTATGGGAAAAAAATTTGCAGAAAGAAAAGTATGTACATATTACAAGACTAATTAAAGTCAATTCAAAAATTATGAATCCTACTATTATAGGACCCTAACAATAGAAAATTAAGAAAAGGATGAAAATGAAAACATCTAATATATATCTAGCTACTCCAACATTCAATTATGAAGTGTGACCTTCTTGAGATGGTGTTAAGTAACCAATTATACCTAATTGTCTGTAAAAGCGAGTAAAGTGTTCAAAAGGTAACTCAGTAATTGCATTCATTAATCATTCAATAATTCATTTCTTGAAATATGGTTAAATCAATCTCCTTGGAATGACCTTTAGGAATATCAGTGATGCAACTAAGTGAGGATCTGAAAAAAAAATGTAAAAGAATGTAAAACTGATTGAAAGAAACTAATGTGTATTTGATTTTCCCAAAAATTCAATGTGAAGTATTACCCTCTTGAGATGTTGTGTAAGAATACAACTATACCTTAGTTTCTAAATTCCTAGAAAGCAAATAAAAATGTGCACAATAAACTCAATAACTGTATGAATTAGATATTTAATCATTTAGTTCAGAATCATCATCATGTAATTAATTTTGAGAACATCTATTTACACAATTAATTGATAATTCTATTCTAAGAAAATGAATGATAGAACAATAAGAAAACTAGATAATTGTATATTCCTAGTGCTTCAATCTTAAATCGATTTGAAAATAGAGTTATTTATCTCCACGAAATATTTTAGTGGAACAAGGCTTACACAGTTATGTTTTTAACATTATGCTATCTGATCAAAATTGAAATGAAAGATTAATCTAATAATAATATTAGAATTGTTGAAAATAGAGTAATGGAAATTAAACTAAAAATGAAAAATGAAAAACTCCTCCAGTGCAGGGGCCCTCTACAACTGATTTGGCTAAAACACTAGATGTTTAAAGGTGCACTTAAGAAATCATTGGGAATGTGAACTTTGTATTATGATGGAACCAAGTCTTAAAACAAAGTATGAGTAAAAATATTAAACTTAAAACTTAATTTCTTAATTGTCTTCTTGGTTCTGTACAACCGTTATTTAAAGGAAAATATACATAACTGTCTATGAGATAATCTTGCTACAGGTGGCTAATTATAGAATTGCAATAGGAATGTTTGACTCTTTATTTTCTACGATATAGAAAATTAAGAGTCATGCTACTCTCGGCTAACGGACTTTGACTATGGATTTGACCGTGATCTTAGGCATGTTTTTATGTTGATCTTGACTGAGTGAATAGGATAAAATCCATGTGGAGATGATTCTAGAAATTCCCATGTGGCCCAATTCTCCATTTGACACTTGGACCCTGCCAAACCATGAGAGTAGCTATGGAATCCATAGTTAGCTACAGAATAGGCTGCGTTCTGTAGCTAAATTGAAAAAATCATTTAAAATAGCAAGAACATGAAAATATAACATGGCAGTCATTTTAATGCATTCCTTAAGCCAAAACATAGAATTTATCATTAATTGGGGAATGTGATCTTATGATCAAGTAAGGGAAAAAGGTGAGAAAGAAAGTCAAGGAGAGGGTAATTCTGAGGTTCAACATAACCCCACTACAAAATCATTGCATGTCCTCATGCAATTTTCCAAAAATGTGAGTTCTCCTTCCCTACTACATTTTCTCAGACACATCTGCTAGCACATCCAATTTCCTTCTTTTGTTTTTATTTGAATTGACTATCATCCTGGGCCTTCTCATAAGAATATTGTACTTGAGGTTAATGAATGCTCTGTTTAGTAACTTATTTCTTCTTTTCAACTTCCTATTTTTCTTATACCATAATCCTAAATGCAGAATGGTATTGTCATGAATTATCTTGTCCAACTTGTTTTGATGCTTCAAGGTCTCATTATCCTATTTTATATGTCTGTTCAATATCTCTCGTTCATAAATATCCTATTCGAGAGCATCAACTAGAGGTTCTCATGGATCGACAGACAGTTCTGGGTTCATTGATGCATTTCTCTTCTCCAGTGATTCTACATAATCATATATTTATTATTGTATTGGGTCTATGACTGGAGATCTTCTGCTAGGGCTACCTTCAAAATTATGAATAGGAGAATTTTTAGGACTGTTTACAGGAGAAATGCTAACAGGAGATGGTATTGGGGTTTCTTCATCTAAACTTATAAGCTTTGTCTCTTTTGATAATGTTTTCTTCATCAAGCCTCGGAGTCTGGAGCTCCTTCTTCATTGTGAAGATCTTACATTTTCCTCAATTGTAACTTTACCCCTGTTTCTTATTTTGCCTCTTTCCTTTATTTTCTTTTTAATGTCTGTCATTTATTTAGAGATTAGCTTTTCATCATTCTTCCTCAATGAAGATTGAGGTCTATTTTCAATATTTATATCAGTCTTCTTCCTTCTACTTTTTCTGACATTATCTTCTTTAGGTGATTCTGGTGCTTCCTGAAAATGGTTTCTAATAAGAAAATCATCCCAGGTATCTCCTATGCTTTTTAAATGAAATTTAATCAGTACCTTTACCAACCCATGATGATGCATTGTGGTATCTATGAACTGTATTCTCTTTTTCACATTTGAGGCCATATTTTTTAAACTATTTAGCAAAAATAAAGGAAGATTGATTTCACCATTTTCTAAGAAATTCATCAGTAAATGGATATGGTATACATACATGTAACCAAACCTTCCTTCACGAGTGATAAATTTCTGTAAAACCAAGAGTATGTTCCTCCATTTACTTTTATGAGTTGAGCTGGGGATACCTTTTCTAAAAACAGAGACATCCATACCTGGGTTTTTGAGTATTAATTTCCTTGATTCACTATGGAACTCCTTTTTTTTGAACCATATTTCACCATGCCTTGGAATTTTTGTAGCTTCGGCCATGAATGACTTAGTGACTGTAAACTTGATATCTCCAATTTCTACTTCTGTGCCATCAAAATATCAAGAAAAGGATTTTGTAATATCCTTGTGGAAACCATTGAATTTCTCTATGAATTTGAGCCATCTAGCTTTCTGCAACATTTCCTTGATCTATGGGTATCCTTCCATGTACTTTGATCCTACCAATTCTGATCTCAGAATTAGCCCCATGCCTTATATTATGAAAATTTCTTCAACCTTGAGAATTACCCTTCCTTATTTTATGAAATGAATTGGCTACGGATTTTAATGAAAGGTATCGAGGATTTGTAGGAATAAATAGATGGTAGAGGTTCTGAAGGGACGTATAAAAGTATGTCACGTCATAGGTCATGACCTTTAATAATCAATGAGGGAGTCAATTATGGATCGTTATGCAACATTATACGGAGGATGTGGTTGATATGTATTAAGATGGATACCGCAATCAAATCAAATGATGATATGTCAAGGGAGCATATGAATATCCATATTATACATGCTTTGTGTTTTAACCTTGCTATTAAAATAAATTTTTCCACTTTACCTTTTAGAACTAACCTTTTCGCTTGTTTTTTCTTTGGTGTTGATCCATTAGGTACCTTTTTAGCATGTTGGTCTTCAAAACATAATCCTTCAATTTCTTGTAATAATCATTTGTTTGTAGGTTGTACAATTGTGTCAGAACTGTTGAATGAGATGCGGCTACAGAATAGAATCAGCTACAGAATACAATCGGCTGTAGAATGTGTCAGCTGCAGAATACAATCAACTGGAGAATGTACTCTATAAAAAGAATGAAGTATGGCTATGGAATATGAATGTGATACGAAATGGGAATGGAATATGAATGTGAAATGGAATGAGTGTGCAAATGGAGTGAAAGTGGAATATGACTAGTGAAATGGAATGATAGTGGAGTGAGATGGAATGAAACTGTAAAATGAAATGAATTTGTAGATTATGAATTGCAATGAATGTAGTTTTGTGTCAGTACTTATTACAGAAAAGAAATGGAAAATATATGATGTGAAAAATATCTAATTTTCACCCTGTATTTTCTATATAAGTATGCCAATAATTGATTGGTTTTCATACTTATACACTTTTTTTTTCTTTTTCTTTTTTTTTTAAATTTTATATAGGAAAAATAAAAGCTAAGTTAGTGAAGAAGAAGAATTCTTCTTCACTAACTATATATCAATATTATCTTGGAAAATATTGACAAACTCTTCTCTTAAAAGTTGTTTATGATATACTTTCAACCGATGACCATCCACAAGAAGAGGCACCTTTTCTTCATCTATTGTCCTTATCTTCACTGCTCCATTATCAAATAATTTTTCAATCTCATATGGCCCAAGCCAATGAGTCTGAAAATTTCCTTTAAAATATTTGAATTTTGAATCGAACAAAAGTGCCCAATCCCCTGCTTGAAACTTCTTCTCCTTGATGTATTCATCATGCCATTTAGCCTTTTGCTGTTGAACTATACTGGTTCTTTGAACTGCATCTTGACTGATTTAATCAAGCTCATTGAGTTGTTCCAATTTATGTTTTTGTGCTTCTGATAAATTAAGTCCCAATTGGACTATCATCTTTAAGTTTCGAATATGAAACTCTATAGGGAACAGGACTTGTTTTCCATAAACAAGTTCATAGAGAGTATGCCCTGTTGTATTCCTCCATGTAGTTCTGTAGGCCCATAAGGCTTTGGGAAGCCTTTTTTCCCAATATCTTCTGTGTAGATGTACAGTCTTAGTGAGAATTCCTTCAATCACTTTATTGGTAGATTGAACTTGACCATTTCCTTGTGGATGATAAGGAGTAGACTTTCAGTGCTTGATCTTGTAATATTCCACGAGCCTTTTCACCAACTTGGATTTAAAATGGGTTCCTTGATCTATCACAATCTCTCTCGGAACACCAAAACGAGTGAAGATATCCTCAAAAAGAAAATTAACTATGGATTTTTCATTAACAAAAGGTAATGCTTTAGACTCTACCCATTTAGTGACATAATCAGTACATACCAAAATATACTTCTTTTGTTTATATGGTGGATTGATAGGTCCAAAAAAATCGAAGGCCCATTTTTCAAAAGGTTCAATGAGTACCTGAGGTTGTAGTGGCATTTCATTTGAAGGAGCAGGTTTCCCTACCCATTGGTAGTTGTCACACATTTTCACATATTCTTTGGCATCTCTGAAGATGGATGGCCAATAATATCCTAAATGAAGGATTTTATTGGTTGTCATCTTGTCAGCAAAGTGTCCACCACAAGGCTCATCATTACATGCTTTAAGAATTTCAAGCATTTCATTTTCTCCAACACATATTCTGATCATGAGATCTAGACCTATGTTATACAATTCATTACTAATCCATGAGTAGCTTGCACTTACTTGAATGATTTTTCTTTTCTCTCTAGAAAGAAAATGTGAAGGTAGTTTTTATGTGACTAAGTAATTGGAAATATCTGTAAACCAAGGATTCTGAGTAGTTATTGCAAAAATATATTCATCAGGAAATTTATCTTCAACTGGAGTGTTATCTTTGATATTTTTAATTCTAGACAAGAAGTCAGCAACTGTGTTTTGTTTTCTAGGTCGATCTTGAACAGTAATGTTGAATTCTTGCAGGAGTAATAACCATCTTGTAACTCTTCCATTAGTAATATATTTATTCATTAAGTATATAATTGCAGAGTGATCTGTATGAACAAAGGTTTCATAGCATGTTATATAATGTCTGATTTTGTTGATAGCATGAACAACAACTAAGAATTCTTTTTTTAGTTACAGTGTAATTTAACTCTATGGGAGTCAAATTCTTACTTGTGTAATAGATGGCATGGGGGACCAAGTATTTTTGTCCTAATATAGCTCCTAAAGTTGTATCTGAAGCATCTGTTGAAATGTAAAAAATGTAGTTTCTAATTTGGACCTCTTAAGATGGGTTCTTTAGAAATTTTTACTTTTAAAGTCTTAAGTGCTAATTGGCAATCAGGATTCCAAATGAATTTAAAATCTTTGGTGAGTAATTTGAAGAGCGGGGATGCTATTTTAGTGAAATTTTCTATAAATATTCTATAATATGTTGTAAATCCTATAAACTTCTAACATCCTTCTGACAATTTGGAATTGATAGTTTGGAGATGACTTCAACTTTAGATTTATCAACTTTAATTACATCTCGTGAAATGTGATGTCCTAAAACAATCCCTTATGTAAACATCATAAAAAATTTTGCATGGCTTAGTGAAAGGTTTGCTTCCTTACATATTTTAAGAAATTTTTCCAAATTTTCTAAAGCTCCTTCAAATGTATTCCCATAAACTGTAAAGTCATCATATACACCTCCACACAATCATGTATTAGATGAGAAAAAATTCCTAGTACTTACCTTTGGAATGTTGCAGGTGAATTGCACAATCCAAAAGGAAGTAGTCGGTAAGCATAAGTCCCCCATGGACAGGTTAATGTGGTCTTACCTTGATCTTTAGGTGCTACCTGAATTTGATTATAGCCACTAAAACCATTGAAGAATGGTAAATACTTCTTACATTCTAATGTATCCAACACTTGATCTATAAAGGGTAAAGGAAAGTGATCTTTTAGGGTAGTTTTATTCAATTCTTGATAATCAATGCATACCCTCCATTTACCATTATTTTTAGGCACAATGACTAAAGGGGAAAACCATTGATTGTCTGAAATTGGGTAAATGAAGTTTACATTCAGCAACTTTTGTAACTCCTCTTTCACAATTTCCCTAAGATTTGGATTCATCCTTCTTTGAGGTTTTCTGATAGGTTTAAAATTTTCCTCAATATAGATGTGATGTATACAAGTCTTAGGACTAATTCCTTTCATGTCAGTGTATTCCCATACATATGCAGAAGAATGTTGTTGTAATGTTTTGATTAGCTTTTCCTATTGTAATTTTTCTAAGTTATTGTTTATGTTCAGAGTTTTCCCTCGAAATATTTCAACTGTAGAGCTACCAAATTATTCCATTGAATAAAGAGACATCTTCCTAGATGAAAAATATTCAATATTGGATTTTTCTTGAAATTTTTCATGTTCATATTCTGGGGATGATTCAAAATTTTCTATTGAATTTAAGATTTGACTATCTTCACTAATGGTTGAAATAGTAAAGAGAGGTTGTATATCATTTTCATCATCAATACATTCTTTGTAATCTAACTCTGTGATTGTTCTTCTTGGAGGATATAGAGTGAATTTCTTTGTTGAGTTACCATCAGAGATATACATGTCACCAGATCTACATCTAATGAAATCATTAGCTTTAGCCAAACAAGATCTTCCTAATATAAGTGGATGTCCTCCTAGATTATTCTTAGGAGTTAAGGTCATAAAATCAACAGTGTACTCCCAAGAGTCTAAGGAGAATGAAATATCTTCTAACACACCATCTGGCTTGATTACAGATCTATCTACTAATTGCAGTAATGTAGGTGTATACAAAAGATTAGGAAGCTTGAGCTGTTCCATGGTTTGTGTGCTCATGATGTTTATTGTTTCTCCTAAGTCAATCAATGTATTTTGAATTTCAACTTCATTGATATGTGTTTTTACAACTGGACTTTCTGGATCTAAATATTTTTGAATGAAAATTTTTCCCATCATTATGTCTGTTATTTTTCCTGCAAGCTGAATTGTTTTTATTTCTTTTGTTTTTCTTCCCAGTTTCTTCATACTCAAATCCTTTATTGTTTTAGCTAGAATTAGAATCTCGTTAACGGCTTGTAACAAATGTATTTTGATACACACATTTTTTAATTCATCTAGAAAATCATAATTACGTGGCATAATATGTTTTTCTACTCCTCTATCAACTTGTAATATTTCAGGAAAAGGAGGTGTAGAAGTAGATACTAATGGTTGCTCTATGATAGGAGTTGATTTTATTGGTTTTTTTTTTCATTTTCAGAATTTTGGTTTTGAAGAGATGTTCCTTCCTCAAAAATTTTATTGGGATGTAGATAATCTTCCTCAGAATTGCCTTCTTCTTAAATAAATACAGAAGGCTTTTTCTTTTGTAATATCCTACCAGATCTAAGTTGGACATCATTAATATCTAGAGGAATAATCATGTAGGTTGGAAATTGATGTCCTTCTATCATATAGGTATTCTAAAGATTTTTATTTTTGGGGTTTGGTAATGGTTGGGCAAGTAACTAACTTTGTCTCTAAGGGAATGGTAATGAGAGTTTCGGATTTTGGTTTTGGTTTTGGAGTTGAGGTTGTTGATTTTGTTGAGGAATTTGTTGGGGAGGATAGTTTGGATATGATGGATGATATTTATAGTATTAAGAGAATATTACATAGGGATTTTGCATTCCTTGAGCCCAAGATTGAGATTGATTTTGATATTAAGGCCAAGGTTGATGCGAAGAATTTCAGTTTGGTGGGGGTTGAGTATGCATTTGGTTATTAAAACCTTGAGTTTTTTGCCCCTTCCATGGTCTTCTAGAGACAAAGCAAAAAGATTCTATTGGATTTGAAGTTCTTTCTTCTTGAAAAACAACCTTAAGAGTAGGAATTGAAGGACAACTCTTAGTCTCATGACTTTCTGAACAAATCATACAGGTCTCTATGAATTTTACATCAAGATGACATTCTCTTAAAGCATGCTTCTTTCCGCATTTGGGATAAAAAATAGCTAAATCATCAGTCTTAGATTTCTTCTTGTTTTGTAGCTTAAGGGTGTCTATATGTTCACTAAGACTCCCTGAAATTTCTATTTTAAATTCATCAAGCATGTTTCCAATTTTTTCCCTGCTCACTATTCCAATTGTAGATCTGTTTACCCTAGCAAGAGAAGGATCTCTTGGACCTTTCCCAATATTTTATTTTCCTCTTGAGAGATGAATACATAGTTCCCAAATATTAGGTAATGGAAGTTGAGAGATATCCCTGTCCCCATCATGTTAATGATGTATATCCACTCATCTCTAATTGCCTTCAACAAAAGATATTTTAGATTATCTTAATCTAAATTATCCATTTTTTCTCTTTTTATGTTATAGTTGAATCTTTCAATTAAATCGTCCAAATTCTCATGCTCTCTTTGCATCATTTTAAACACTTCATCATTGTGATTAATGGGTATGCAATAATCCAAATACACTTCTAAAAATTCTCTTTTCATATCATTCTGTGTTCCGATAGACTGAGTGATTAGACTCATGAACCTTTTTAGAGCTGCTCATTTCAATGTTGAAGGAAAAAATTTTAGTTTTTGAAAGTCTTGTAAATAATCATAAGTTATTCACAAGACTTCAAGTTCAAACAAAAATGTTTCGGGGTCTTCACTTTTCAATCCATGAAAGTTTGGGAGAAAAAAAGGTGAGATATTTTTCATTGTGGCATTTGTACCTTCATCAACTATAGGGAATCCAAAAGAGCTCTCAATTACCCTATTTCTTCTACCTCCTTCTACATTTCCTCTTCTCCCTCTATCTCCTCCTCTATCTCTACCTCTATCTCCTCCTCCAAATATTACATTTTCTCCATTTAGAATATCTCCTTCTCCTTCCCCTTCCTCTCCTCTTCCTGCCATTATAGATTCTTCAGAGCTGCTATAAGTTTCAACCTGTAAGGTTAACTACTCTTCTTCTGGTTCTTATTTCAATGGTATTTTGAAGAAAGGTTCTTCCTCTTCCTCTCCACTAGTAATTTCTAACTGTTCAGCTAAAATGTGTTCTCCTGTAGAGGTGAAAAAGGTTAGTCCTTCTGTTGGAGATCTAAGATCTTCTTCCTCTAATATTGCCTCAGTGGATGAAGTAGGAGATCCTCCTAGTTTAGTTTCTAACCTTAGAACTTCACAAAGCTATGGCTAGTGAATATGATTTTGAGATGGAGGTGTATCACTTCTTAGTCTTGGTGGAGTGAGTGGTGTTGTAGCGATTATAGTCTTTCCTCTAGCTATGAATCTGCCCCTAGAGTCTCTTTCTCTACGCATATCATTTTTTTTAGATGTAAGAAATGAGGTTTCCTAATTACACTTCCCCAGCAACAGCGCCAAAATGTTTAGTCAATTTAATGTCTTAAATTGCTTGCATAAATTATCAACTAAGGTTTGTAAACTGATGAAGTGTAATGCATTGTATGTGCTTATTTAACCTTTCTTCTTATTTCATTCTTTGTATTTTATGTTGTTTTGGGGGTTTTTGTTCTTTGATGTCTAATAATGCTTAATTTAAAAAAACTATGAAAATATTTAAATGAATCTAATGAATTTTAAGAAGGAAGAAAAGGAAGTGTTCCTAAATTAATATAATTTACATAAAAATAAATCAAATATTTTTGGTTGGTTAGAATCTAATTTGGAAAAGAGAGCATCTATCTTATATTGTTATTAGTTCTATTCCATGGATCTAATTCTTAAAACTGAGATTGAAATTGCAGTGTTTGTCTTAAGTAAAAACAGAGAATGAAAACAACTAATGTACTTCTAGTTACTCCAGCACTCAAATATGAAGTATGACCTCCTTGAGATGATGTGTAAGCAACTATCTGTACTTTAACTTCTAATTTCCTAGAAAAGTAAGAAAAGCATGCAAAATAAAACACCTAATGTATATCTAGCTACTCCAATATTCAATTATGAAGTGTGACCTTCTTGATATGGTGTTAAGTAACCAATTATACCTAATTATCTAGAAAAGCAAGTAAAATGTGCAGAAGGTAACTCAGTAATTGCATTCATTAACATTCAATCATTCAGTTCTTGAAATATAATTAAATTAATCTCCTTGGAATGACCTTTAGGAATATCAGTGATGCAACTAAGTGAGGATCTGAAAGAAAAATCTAAAAACATGTAAAATTGATTGCAAGCAACTAATGTATATTTGATTTACCCCAACATTCAATGTGAAGTATTACCCTCTTGAGATGTTGTGTGAGAAGACAACTATACCTTAATTTCTAAATTCCTAGAAAGAAAATAAAAATGTGCAAATTAAAATCAATAATTGTATGAATTAGACATTCAATCACTTAGTTCAGAATTATCATCATGAAATGAATTTTGAGAACATTCATTTACACAATTAATTGATAATTATATTCTAAGAAAATGAATGATAGAACAGTAAGAAAACTAGATAGCTGTATATTCTTAGTGCTTCAATCTTAATTCGATTTGAAAACAAATTTATCTATCTTCACGAAAAATTTTAGAAGAAAAAGGCTTACGTAGTAATGTTTTTAACATTATGCTGTCTGATCAAAACAGAAATGAAACATTAATATAATAAGAAAACAGAATTGTTGAAAACAGAGTAATGGAACTTAAACTAAAAAAAAACAAATGAAAAACCTCCTCTAGTGCAAGGGCCCTCTGCAACTGATTTGGCTGAAAAGCTAGCTGGTTAAAGGTGCAATTAAGAAATCATCGGCAATGTGAACTTTGTATTATGATGGAACGAAATTTTAACATAGAGTATCAGTAAAAATATTAAACTTAAAATTTAATTTCTTAACTGTCTTCTTCGTTCTTTACAATCGGTATTTAAAGGAAAATACACATAACTGTCTATGAGATAATCTTGCTACAGGTGGCTGATTATAGAATTTCAATAGGATTGTTTGACTCTTGATTTTCTACGATAGAGAAAATCAAGAATCTTGCCACTCTCGGCTAATGTACTTTGACTATGCCTTTGATAGTGATCTTAGGCCTGCTTTTCTATCGATCTTGAATGAGTGAATAGGATAAAATCCATGTGGAGATGATTTCTAGAAATTCCCATGTAGCCCAATTCTCCATTTGACACCTAGAACCTTCCAAAGCATGAGAGTCGCTATGGAATCCATAGCTGGTTGTAGAATAGGCTGTGTTCTATAGCTAAATTGCAAAAATCTATTAAAATAGAAAGAACATGAAAATATAACATGGCAGTAATTTTAATGCATTCCTTAAGCCAAAACATAGCATTTATCATTGATTGGGAATGTGATCTTATGATAAAGTAAGGGAAAAAGGTGAGAAATAATGTCAAGGAGAGGGTAATTTTGAGGTTCAATAGTTCTTACTGCACATGTTTACTGCTTACTAAATGTCTGATGAATCAATGATACATAGATGAAAGTAAATTTACTGAAGATTGATGTAAATTATAAGTTTAATGGGAATACACTAGTTTCCTTAACGACGGTCATGTACATACGCTAATTGTATTAAGTAAATTCACGTACAGAATTTAGAAAAGAAAAAGAATAATTTTTGTGAATTTTAAAGACTGATTCACCCCCCCCCCCCTGGGCCTCTCAGTATTTTTCCCAACACAAATATGGAAGGGGTTTGGAAAAGTGTATAAGCTAGCAATATGTTTTTAATTATTATTATTTTCTAAAACAAGTTCTGAATTATTATTTTTTCATTTTTTTTGAATTATTATTATCGTCCTAGCTGGAGCCCACCTCCATCCACCTCTGAGGTGAAAGAGGAAAGCCCGCCTCCACCCACCTCCGATCTTTAAGAGGAAATCCCACCTCTGCCATTTCCCTAGCTCGAGCTCACCTCCGCTCACCTCTGAGCTACAAGAGAAAATCTATATTAATAGATAATAGTGATCCATACTATGTTATAATATATAGTACCGCGATGAGGCTTAAAATTTTTCTGGAAAAAAAAATGTGTGGTAGAGTCCCTATTAGAGAAATTTTGAGGTCTAAAATAGGCCTCCTAAGAAAAATGGATACACAAAATAAAATTTATTAAAACTAATAGTATTCAATATGATGGTGCCAACCATGGGGGATGATTCACCATTTTTGGAGTAAAAAAGTAAAAATGTTAGAAAATAATAAAATATTGAAACAACATTTTCAACTCGTATTTTCAACCTATCTCCCTAATGTTTTACTCAAATTTCAAGTGGTAGTATTTGTTAGATGCAAAATTTAATTCCTCATCCAAGGAGTACCATGTTGCATACTTTTTATGGACCCAACTACATCAAAAATGAGAAATACATGAAAATCATGATTGCAATCATGGTTTTCATGTATTTCTCATTTCTCATGTAGTAGGGTACATATAAAGAATGAAACATGGGTACTCCTTCAACGAGGAATCAAATTTTGCATCCATTGAGGCTTCTTGCTCAAAATTTGAGTAAACCCATAGGGAGATAAGTTGAAAATACAACTTGCAAAGTTATTTTTTTCTTTACTCCCCATAAAATTTGATGATGCAATCTAATATAATTATTTTATTATTTCCACTATTATCTTATAATTTCCTTAGGAGGCCCATATTATAACTCAAAATTCCTCTAATGACCCATATACATCAACACCTATTGGACATTGTATTTTCTTCAAGGTCTTTGAAATGTTGAAGAGTCACTTATCGTGGATGCTTCAAGTGGCTCAACTTCCCGACCTTGGGTATGTATTGTACCTCTATCATTTGAAACCCTTTGCTATCGGTTTGAAGTACTAATTTTAACTAAGTTATATGATAATTTGTTTTGGTGGGTTGATATGTGTATGTGTAACTCACTTTGTAAATAATATTTTTTTATTTTTTATATAATTTTTTACTATTACTTATGGTGATTGTCTTGAAGGATTTCCATTTTCTAGCGTTAAAGCTACATGTATATTGTTAATAATACTTAAAGGAATATTTAATGCCAAGATATAATAGAGAGAAAATATTTTAACTTATGTCCACATTTGTGTAATTAGGGCTCACAAAAGATAGATTAATCCATAAATTAAATCATATGTGTTTTCCTTTTAATTTGATTGGTTGATTTCTTAATCATTTAGAATTTTCATATTACATATTTAATACAAAATAAGAAGGGGTAAAGTGATAAAGAGGTGCAACATTTAATCATTGACCTCATGTGTTTCAATTGAAGATGATCTTTACAATGTTCCTTATATCTTAGTGAAGTAAGGCATGCATGGCCCTAGTCAATGTCGGTCAATCCTTTGGTTAGATGAGTTTATCCTCTAGGCTGTTACATGACATTGATTGATGAGATGAGACATAGTTGAGGTTGTGGTAAGAAAAATCATTGGTAGTTATCTAGTCAATTGTGTTGGAACCACATGGGATGAATATTGGAACTACATTAATTTTACATTAGAGGTGTAGAAGTGAAATTTCTTATAATATAAAATAAATCTTTTGCAAAAGAAAAAAATTGTTGTTTAGACATGAGTATTGAAACCTCACTTAATGTATATAACTAATATTCCCTAATACTCTTGGAGCTTTTTTAGTCTTATGGTGCTCATGTATTGAATTTTGGGGTATTTTTGATCAATGGTTCACGTGATGTAGTGGCCTACTTAAGAATTAGAGGACATGTCTCAAAGATACCAAACTCTCATTTGAGATATCCCTCATGCATATAAGGAAACCCTTCGTAATGTAACACCACTAACAATTTTCTCTGTCATGTATCAATACCTAAAGGAATTTTGAAAATGACAAGTTTCAACGAATTTATTGCCCCAAAAATCATGTCAGTCACTCCAAAATATCCATAAAAGGGAATTTAAGATTAATATTGAGATTAATATTAATATTTAGATTATTAAATTTAATATTGTATGAAAAAAATAACAAATTAAAAAATAAATAAATAAAATAAAAACTAAATAAAATCGTGATTGGGCTTTATTTATAAACATTATCATGACCCGACATATTATTTTACTCCTAAGTTGAATGTCCCCTCCATTTTTTCATGCCTCAGCCATCAATTTTCGCTGCCATTGATCCCTTCCTTTGCCATTTATACCTTCCTAGCCCGCACCCCCATCCTCCACCATCGATCCCTACCTTATTGTTGTACTATACAACAACCCTCCCTTTTTCTTAAAATTTTAGAAATAAAATTCATTTAGAAATAGGGTCCCTTTCTCTTTTTATAGAAATAAAAGACTTGGAAATAAAGATTCATTGTTTTGAAAAAACTCATCTTTTGTTTACTAAACAAATTCAACATTCAAAACTTATGATTCGATCCAATATACAAGGCCTTATCATAAAAAAAAATTCAAGTTTAAAAGTCCAATCGCAATCGGAGAATCGGAGATAACCCTTAAAAGAAGTTTCATATACTTATTTCAAATCCTTCGATGCAATTAGTTCGATCAGAAATCTTCAATCACTAAGAGTTTAAATTGTTTATTTATATAACTTCTGATGCGATGTGTCCAGTCGCAATCGAATAATCAGGATATTCTTTAATAAACTCTTTACGGTCAATTAAAATTCCCCGATCCGACGCGCGTTATTACAATAAACGCTTTCAAAAGAAAATCAAACATTTGTTCGTTTAAAATCTTATATGGTAGACCCCACCATTAGAAATCGGAAAAGTTTTCAATCGGAATCGGCCAATCGAGAAAAATGTATTGTGATGTTTATGCACCATTTGAAAATTTTCGATGCGATTGATAAATGTCATTTATTACATGCGAAAAGTTCAGAATGGATGAATTTAATATTTCACAAGCGGCAAATCTCAATTTGTACGAGGGCATTCAATAACAAATCAAATGAATATTGTTAATGATTTGGTTTTTAATACGTGAGTGTGACCCAAAAGGAACATTTACGCGGTATACGAAACAAATAAATAAGAAATCATAAGTTCCTAAATCATCCCGTTTGAGTTTCTTGTTTGTCACGACTGAGAGTTTATTGTCTTGCAGAGCCAAAGAACACTAAGCCCTTTCATTCACAGACAAAGGGAAGCAATAGAAAACGCAGAAATGTCGAAGAGAGCAAGAAGAAACAAGACTGTCGTTCCAGTTAAGTTTGTTGAGACTCCTACGGTTTCAAAAGAAAAGCCCACAAAACTAACATTAGTCACGGATACATCATGCCAGGGGCTTGGGAGTATGACGTGGGAAGGAGTCTACAACCTATTAGAAAGAGAAAACCCCAAGGTCACAGTGGAAAAGGCATCGGTTCCAGACGAAGATAGCTCATATTCCGACTCTGAGATCATTGAAAAAACACTTGCAAATTCATTTTTGCATCGAATTGCAGCCAGAGCGAGCATCATGCCTTATTACGATGCAATTCGATGGGTTATTTACAATGTGAAGATACAAGACAGAACGTTTGTTTCAGCATCTGGAGTGTCTTTTGGCTCGTTTAAAGCAGAAGACCTAAAGGCAATGTATCACCTTCCAGACCCACAGAAGGTGTATAAAAAGGAGTTTATCAAAGACTTTGCTGAAAATAACAAAGTCCAATCTGACCCTATCAGAGATTGGAAGAAAAATCCAGAGAAGGCACCGAAATGAAGCGTCCGGTATGTATTCTGTAGATTCCCTTTTACCTCCATATTGCTATGCCGCTGCCATGATGTGTAGATTATTTGGCAATGATAATTCAGCTAGGTTTTATATACAAATGGTCCCATTAATCCTAGCTGCTGTCAATTTTGACATCATGGATTGGGCTGTTATTCTGTCTGATAGAATGGCCAATAGGATACTTGAGTACAGACAAGAAAAAACCGCTGGAAATTCCACTCCCTTTTTCTTTTGTGCCTATATTCTTGATGCTCTTTGTTTTAATTCCGAGTTTCCCTTATTTGGATGGAAATGACCTCAAATATCCTGCCCCAATTCACGTTTACCATAAACTATCTAAAGACCATTTCCAAGATAATGTGTATAGAATATGCCATGGTTTCCTTATCCCTGTTTTCCAAACCATTTTTAATCGCTTCCCTCCTAGACTCTCCGAAAAAGCCAAAGCCGACTTATCCTCAATAGGAGATTGGTTTGGAGAGGAGAAATTTACATACATCAGGATTTTTGGTAGTATTGTGGAACCACATGTTCTTCCTCTTATTGTTCCAGACAAACTTCTCGCTCAAGAAATTTCCTATCGATTAACAGTTGAAGGAATATCCAGGTCTTTAAATAACAGTAAGAAGAGAATGTGGCCCCAATTCCCATTCAATTGTGGTCAGTTTATTTTAAATGACTTCAAGCATGCTGAAAAAGAAGTCGCCAAGATAAAAGGTTGTAAATTTGCAACCATTCCTGGAAGACAATATGATCCGCGACAGATAGCCTTTAATGTTACTGCTTCAGTTTCAATTGCTCGATTTGAGCATGAGCCAGATCCTCAGCTTTGATGATTTTGCTTGTTTCTTTTGATAATTTTCCTCAAATTTATGACTTGAAGCTGAAATTTCAAATCTAAAAAGGAGGAAATGAATAATTTTTTGTTATTGTAGCTGCAGATTGTTAAGAGTTCCTCGACTCAACTAAGAATTTCCAACACAAGGTCGTAGACAAGGTACATCCAAGAAACGCCTTAGAAACATCTACCTATAAAACAATAAAGTCATTACACAATCGACTGTTAACCAGCCAACTGTACATACTCAAAAGGTGGTCGTTGTTGGCAATCCTGATGCCCAAAAGGGAAATACTGATGATAAATCCGATCAAAATACTGGTCAGCAGTCTACTGCTCAAACAACGGAAAAATGCACAAGTACCGATGATGATGTGCATAATCAAAAAGGTGGATCGGATGGAAAAAGCACTGAGCAGAACATAGATACAGAAAAAGGAAAAGAAACAACTAAGGAGATTATAGTTTCTGCTGATCTTAATGTTTCTTCTCAGTTATTAAAACAATATGATCAATTTCCTCAACAGCTGGGATTGCAAGATAAAGATAAAGATCAAACAGAGCAGGATGTTGAAATCATTCCTGAACATCCAACAGGGCATATTGTATTAAAGGTCGAGGAGATCCCTCCTTTAGATGTATTTTACAGCCCCAAACATAAGGCTGTTGTTAGAAGACAAAGAAAAAGAAGGAAGACAGAACAGGACATGTTTTCTACTCCATTGGAAGAGTTTATGAATATTGTTTACAAAAACAATGAGGTGAATCCATCCGAAGACCTCACAAAATTGTCCCAGTATGTAGGAGCTTATAGTGCTGCGACAGTGGATAAAGTTGTAGAAGTTTCTCAGATGATAACTCAGAAAGATCTCCACATAGCTTCACTTGAAGAGAAAGCTAAGGAAATTCAGCAACAGATTACTCAATTGCAACAACTACTACAAAATCAGACACTCAGGTCCAAAGAGTTGGAAAAACAGTTTGCTGAAGAAAAGAAGAAAGTTGATGAGCAGCTCTTAGGCAAACAACAACAACTGAATGAAGAAATTTCCAAGTTACAAAGTCTATTACAAAATGAGAAAAAGGCAAAGATTGTACAAGAAAAGGAGTTTCAAACAACTTTGGATAAGTTCAAAGATTTCCCCAAGTTAAGTGAATTCAAATCAGAAGCCCTTGAGGCTAATAAACTATTGTCTCAGCAATTGAATGAATTTTGTGCAAAGCTATCACAGGCAGAACCTTTTTGTGATATTACTTCATCTTTGATCCAAAATGTTATTACTCTCAGACAAGAAATAGATGATGCTGATGAAAAGATTTCCGAATTTCTCAATTGGCAAGACACAGAAAAGGGAAAAGAAGCCAATCTTCCTAGAATAGAGGAAATACACAAAGAAATCTTGTTTACAGAATGGGAACATCAAATAATGAAAGCTAAGAGAGCAATATCAAGGGCCAGGAGTATGATGAATAATATCACGTAATTCATAAATGACAGCTTATACTCAATCAATCTCATTTCAGACTGTGTTCCTGGCAGTTTGCCTAAAGTAAAAGAAACCGAAAATAGATGGAGAGAAGAAATGGAGAAGAAAAGTCAACAAATCAACAAACTTCAAACAATATCCTGGGACAGTATGTGGACTCATTTAATCAAACCAAACAATCAAAAAATGGCTATCAAATTCCTTTCAAATGCCGTTGATTGTTTAATTCCAAAATTTTCCGATGCCACCTATGCTGGACAGCTGCATTCCGAGATGAGTCATCCACCGAGACTCCAAGATATGTTGAAGATTTGCAACTTGGCTTCATCAAGCGAGAGAGAGAAACAATGAATCAGTTTCATTCAAGATAGCCTTTCAGTTTTTAATTTGATAGATTGTAGTAGTAGTAGTAGGATTTTGTTATGTAATTTCTTATTTAAATCCCTCTCATGCATTTAGAGAGGGATCTGAAGTTGTAATATTTTTTGGACTTGGAGCTAACATTTCTGTACTCCATTCCTTATTATATTTTATGAAGGATCACATCTGGTGATTTTTGTGCTGAAATTATCTTTGAAGTGTTGCATTTATGTACCTTTGGATTTAATTTTACATCGGAGTTACTAGATCAGAGTATCACATTTCATTTGACAGTCTTCAAGATGAATGAGGTATTTCTATCTGTTCACTGTTGATTTTCTCTGTTATATAGTATTCGTTTGAAGAATTTTCTATCATTTATATATTTGGTTTTCATAATGTTTCCTTTTATATATCATTTCTGAGTATAATTGAAATGTTATCTTTTATAAGCATATATAAATGGTATACATGATGAATGCAATATGTTAATATAACTCTGTTTAATTTCTTAAACAGAGTTACCTTTATTTGTTTCTGCATATTTCAATTTGATTAATAATACATTTTCATGGTTATTATTAGATTGAAACAATCTTAAGTTGTATTCACATATAATTACCCGGGTTAGTATTAGAATTTCTTTATCAGTATTTAGCTTAGAATAGATAGTTTTATTTCTTTTAATTTAGCCCCATTTCCATCCATCCAATCCAATCCACTTAGTTATAAGGAAACTGGTCCTTTAAATCCAGTCGGAGCCACCATTCCAAACGGAAAAGGAGTTGTCTTAAGGTCCCGACCGAGTGGTTTTCCCCAATGTTTGAAGCAGAGATTTTCTAGGCTTCAACATTTTTGGCGCTAGAAGGAGGGCCAACTATGAATGGCGAGTAAATCAAAACCTACAGACCATTCTCAGAGTAAATCACCCTCCACCTCCCCTCAGACCTCCCATTGCATTATGATTCACCAGCATCCAAACGAGAAGAAGAGGGATCAACTATCACTGCTCAATCACACCATACTTCAGAACATTTATGTCCGGAGTCTCCTGAAGTTCAGTCTATCATCCAGAAACTTCAAGGATTCTCCATATCACCTCAGAGATCTGAAGTATCACAAGGCAGTCAGACTTCGCAATTCCACCTACCTCATCATCTCACCAGACTTCAAAGCGAAAAACTTGGCATTGAACCAGTTGAGTTACCTTTACCCCGAAGGAAAAAGGAAAAAAAGAACACTGAAGGTTCTGATAGTGAGACCTTTTCTCCATCATCTTCCATCTCATCATCTCCAGTGCGAAGTCAAACACCCACTTCCCCATTACATATTATTGTTCACCAGGGGTCACCACCTTCAACATCACAACCTCTTCAGTCTTTATTACTACCTCCTCCCCAATCACCTCAAACATCATCTATTCCAACAACTTCTATTCAAACACCGCCAGTTACTACTCCTCCAATAGTCGTTCCGATAATGGCTAGACCATGGGCTACTCCAAGAGCAGTCAATATGGCTGCACCTTTACATGATTTACCAGACAATCCTGGAAAATGGCTTCCGAAATTTAGTCCAGATCTTAACATCCAAGCTGAAGAACATATTAATAACTTTATGTTGGTTGTTAATTTAAATGGAGTCACACATGAAGATGTTGTAGTCAGATTGTTTCCTTACACTCTTCAAGGAGCGGCAGGATCATGGTACTTCTCATTACCTTCGGGATCCATAACAAGTTGGGACATTTTTGCAGATCATTTCTTAACCAAATTTGGAGATGACCGATCAATAGCTACTTTACTCAATGACCTCTCAAATTTGAAAATAGAGCCCAGAGAACCCATTAAAGATTTCAACGCTAGATTCAACAAACTTTTGAACAAAATTCACACAGATTCACGGCCCAGTGAACAGGTTAGAATAGAATGGTACATAACTTCCTTACCCTCAAACATAGCTATTTTCGTAGACAGAGTTGCAAAGCCTACATTAGCTGAAAGTATGAAAGAAGCTATTGCAGTGGAAAAACGAATTACTTCTCTAGAAAAGAAAAACGCTCTTGAGGAAAGAAAATCAAAGAAAGTCAGCTTCAAAGATGATTCAAAGAAAAAGGCCAAAGATCCATATGACATGGAAGGTTTACAAAAAGTTCTTAAAACCATGTCGAATGAAATGGTCGAAATTAAAAAACAAGTAGCTGAAGCTTCTACCAAAAAACCATTCCGAAATTTTAGAAGAAACCAAGTTGAATCTAAACCTCCTAATGCAATCTCTAATGCAGAATCAGAGGAAGAAGAAGAAGAAGAAGACACATCTTTAATATCAGATGAGGAAGATGAGAATGAAGAAATCGCTGAATTACATGGAATGTGGGATTTTATTCTCCCTAATTCTGACGGTGAGTTAGAGTAAGAAGCTATGCCTGTAAGTACTAGGAGTAAATCTACAACAGAGCCTATACAAACAGCTCCTAAAAAGAAAAACACAACTCCAAGTATCAAAGAAAAATCCCCTGCAAAGAAAGCTTCTCCATTACCTACTCAGAATCAGCCATCTTCTTTTAATCCTCCCACATCGACAACAAAGACTTTAGTAGTGTCAGATCCTATGGAATACAACATTGTTGAGGACATGAAAAAGATCAAAGCCAACATTTCCTTACATGAACTCAGCAAATTGAAACACCAGCAGAAGTTGTTATTGAAAGAATTAAATGCTACACCAATTGCTCCTTTACCAAGCGGTGTAGTTGCAAAAGCAGCAAGAGGAACTGGTAAGTCACCAGATAAGGTGGATGCTACTGATACTGTACTCATTGGGGAAAATTCAAATTCTCAAACTCCTCCTTTTCTTTTGACTTATGAGATGTACAATAAAAATCTGCACAATTGTTTGATTGATTCTGGAGCTTCTTCCAATATAATGCCTACTTCTGTGTGTGCCAAATTGAATATCGAACCACAGAAATCGGTAGTACATATTGTTCAATTAGATCGATCCAAAGTTCAAGTTGTAGGAGAAATCAATTCAGTAACTATCAGATTAGCTTCTGATCCTAGAATTTTCCAAAGAATTGATATTTTGATTGTTGATATTCCTGAATTCTATAGATTAGTTTTAAGTAGGGACTGGTCTGTGAAACTCAATGGTTATATCTCGACTGATTATTCTCATATGTGGCTGCCCTACAAAGGGAAACCAAATCAAATTAAAATTGAACGAGAAAAACATATGAGACATACTATTACTGAGTTTGAACAACCTAATGAACCTGTGGCATTCAACAACAATATTCTTGGAGGTTATTCTGCTGAATCATTTCTTGGAAACTTCAAAGCACCCCGATCACCATTTTCTGTTAATACTTTTGTTTCTCAAGTAGAAAATTTTTCACAATTTGATTCTTCCAGAATTGTAAATACTTATGATGTAATTGTAGATAAGTCAATAGATAAATCTTTGTTTTGGTCATTATATTTTGATGGATCAAAGTCTAGTGATGGAGCTGGAGCAGGATGCATTTTAATCGATCCAGATGGAGAGAAAACCATGTTGTCATGTAGGCTAGAATTTGAGTGTACTAACAATACTGCAGAATATGAAGCCTTGGTTCAAGGACTTTATAAAGCCATAGGGTTAGATGTTAAATACTTGAAAGTCTTTGGTGATTCCGAAATTGTCATAAAACAAGTTAGGAATACTATTCATTTCCTTTCAGGACATCTTAAACACTATCAAACCCTAGTACAAGATCTCACCACTCATTTTTTAGCATTTAATATTTCTCCTATTCCTAGGAATCAAAATACATCAGCTGATTTGTTAGCTAATGTTGCATCTAAACTCCTACCTGCTGAAGACTGCAGTCCTGATAGGTTTTCTGTAGAATTAATTTTTCGTCCATCTGTCCCAGACAATGTCACAAATTGGAGAGTTTTCTATCATGATCAAGATATTCTAAATTTCATGACTTCAGAGAAATCATATGATGATCAAATTATTGATGAAGAAGATCATGATTTACAAATTGCTTCAAAAGGTAATGAAAATCCCATTCCGAAATCTGTTGTTAAATTGGAGGACTTATATGATATTAAAGACAAATTCAAGAAAGTCACTAATACCAAGCTTCAAAGTTCTACTTTGAAGTTTGAATTAGTGAATCTTGGTTCTGATTCCAAACCTCAAAATGTTAATTTAGGACTTAATTTAACATCAGAAGAAAGGAATGCTTTCATTAAACTCTTGAACAAATATAAAAATGTTTTCGCTTGGAATTATGATGATTTAAAAACGTATGACACTTCAATTATTCAACACACAATTCCAATGCTTCCTGATATTAAACCTGTTCAACAAAAACTAAGGAAAGTTCATCCAAATATTGAAGGTCAAATCAAATCAGAACTTAATAAACTTTTAAAAGCCAAAATCATTTTTCCTGTCAGACACTCCAATTGGGTTTCTAATATGGTACCTGTAAGGAAGAAAAATGGTGATATAAGAATCTGTATTGATTTCAGAAATTTAAGAAAGGCATGTTTAAAAGACAATTTCCCATTACCAACTATGGAACAGATTCTTCAAAAGGTAGCTGGTTCTGAAATTATGTCCTTTCTTGATGGATTTTCAGGCTATAATCAAGTCTTAGTTCATCCAGATGACAGATTGAAAACAACTTTCAGAACAAAATGGGGAACTTATGCTTATCAAAAAATGCCTTTTGGATTAATAAATGCAAGAGCAACTTTCCAAAGAGCCATGGACATAGCATTTAAAGGTTTGATCAATAAATCAGTTGTTGTTTATCTCGATGATATAACAGTATTCTCAAAAAAGAGAACCAATCATCTACATGATCTAAAGCAAATATTTGAAAGATGTAGAAGGTTTGGTATTTCCTTAAATCCAAAAAAATCTTTTTTTGCTTTGGATGAAGGAAAAATTTTAGGATTTGTTGTGTCAAAAGATGGTATATACATTGATCCAGACAGAGTTAAAGAGATCTCTGATATTTCTTTACCTCATAACAAAAAATCCATGCAATCATTTCTTGGACAGATCAATTTTGTAAAAAGATTCATTCCCGATTTTTCTTTAATTGTTTTACCTATGCAAAATATGATCAAGAAGAATTCAGTATTCAAATGGGGGCATAAAGAGAAAGAAGCCTTTGAGGCAATCAAACAGGCAATCATTAATGCACCAGCATTGAGTACCCCAGATTTTTCTAAAGATTTTATTTTGTATACCTTAGCCACAGAGACATCCTATGCAGCTGTTTTAACACAGCTCAATGACCATAAAATTGAAGCACCAATTTCTTTCTTTAGTTCAAATATGCAAGGAGCTGAACTGAATTATTCCGATGTTGAAAAACAAGTCTTTGTTGTGTTCAAATCAATCAAGCATTTCAGACCTTTTCTCTTAAAAACTCATACAAAAATCATTGTCCCATTCTCTGCAGTGAGACAATTATTAATTCAGAGAGAAGTAGGAGAAAAATGAGCTAACTGGGTAACAGCTTTACAAGAATATGATGTTGATATTAAACCAGCTAAGATTGTTAGAGGACAAGGTTTTTGCAGATTATTAGCAGGAGCCCATAACATACCAGAAAATGAAGATTCAAATCAAGATATTCAAGTAAATCAGATAAGTATTACGGATTCTAAATCTCAGTATGCTGATCTCATCTATTACTTGAAAAATGGGTATGCTCCTTCTGATCTCAACTATAAGAAAAAACGTGCTTTAAGATTAAAAGCTATTAAATATGAGATCATTGATAATGTGTTTTTTAGAAAAAATTATGATTCAATTTTATTAAGATGTCTTGAAAAGACTGAAGCTGAAAAGGTTTTGCAGGAGTTGCATGATGGACCAACAGGAGGTCATTTTGGAGGTGATACCACAGCTCACAAAATAATTCGTGTTGGCTATTATTGGCCTACCCTTTTTAAAGATACACATGACTATGTAAGGAAGTGTAGAATCTGTCAAACTGCAAGTGGAAGACAAAAGAAACCAGCTTTTCCTTTGCAACCAGTAAATATTGAGCAGCCATTTGAACAATGGGGGCTTGACATTATTGGTGAAATAGTACCTCATTCTTCCAAACAGCACAAGTACATTCTTACTGCAACCGATTACTTTACAAAATGGGTAGAGGCAATCCCTTTGAAGGTAGCCAATTCTGATTCAATTATTGATTTCATAGATCAATTTATCATAACCAGGTTTGGTGTACCTCAAGCTCTTGTATTTGATAATGCATCTTATTTTTCTGGAAAAAGTTTAATAGAATTTGCAGTCAAAAGAGGTTTTAAACTCAAATATTCAGCAAATTATTACCCACAAGGTAATGGTTTGGCTGAATCCACTAACAAAAATCTTATCAAAATTATTAAAAGGACTATTGATCAAAATCAAAAGAATTGGCATAAATCTTTAATCTTTGCATTATGGGCTGATCGTATTACTGAAAAAGCTTCAATAGGAACTTCACATTTTAATTTAGTTTATGGAAAAGAAGTTGTGATACCATCAAATTTAACTCTTCCATCATTAGCCCTAGTACAATTTATTGAAGAAAATCCTTCTTCATCCATTCAATTGAGATATGATCAAATCCTTAAATTAGAAGAAGAAAGAGATAAAGATAAAATTGTTCATGAAAAACATCAGCAGCTTGTAAAATCTTCTTTTGATGCAAGTTCTACCGGCTCAAAAATTTTGTCAATTGGTGATCTTGTTCTAAAATGGGATAAGGCACATGAAGAAAAAGGTAAGCATACCAAATTTCAGAAAATGTGGCTTGGACCATTTCAAATCATTGAAAAGATAGGCTCAAATACATTCATGCTCCAAGATCTAATAGGTAAGAGAGAATCTCTTCCTGTAAATGGGCTTATCTTGAAGAAATTCTTTTCATAAGGAGGTAACCCCTTCTTAAACTGTACATATTCCTTTCTGCAAAGTTTTTAATTGTTTTTGAAAATAAAGGTTGTTAGTAAGTCTCTAATTGACTGTTTACTTGATGGAAAAAATTCTTAAGAAGAATATTATAAATATTTATTTGGTGTAAATGAGAATTTTTAAAGAAATGATTATATGATTTTGATAGTTTTAAATAAGGTGTTAAACTTTGAAAGATTATACCAATTATTTGCATGATCTTTTTGAAAAACTTGAGGGAAATGTAAATAATTATAAGTTTATTAAGCAGAGAAAGTTTATCTATAAAAGTAAAGATTATTCAAGTCTTGGTACTCAAAAAACTCAGAAAATTGTCATCCATTGATTCTTAAGGATAAAACTAGTTCACCCCATTCATTTAGGTTGTGATTTTTTAGAATATAATTCTAAGAAATTATGTTAAAAATTTTAAGAGATAAGAGGTCTCATCATGAGCCGACTTACCATATTCATAAGAAATAATAAAACTGACATTACCAATACTGCATATCAAAACAGGGTAATGGCTTATAAATATAAGACAAGGGGTCTCATCACGAGCCAACTTGTTTAGTTTAATTATAACTATTGAATGGCATTGTTATCAACTGGCTACCAAACTAGAACAATGGCTCTTAAAAAATAAAAAAATAAATAAAAGACAAAAACATGAGATAATATGTCTTATGAATTTATCTTTTAAAAAGTCATAATCTTAGTTGAATGGGACAATGAATAGTTAATGGTTAAAAGGTAACCCTGTCGAGACTATGAACGTTTGCAGGCAGCAGAGGAAATACCTATGACAATAGAGTATATTATAAAACCAAACTTGAAGAAATCCACTTACTTCATTACTAATACCAATCAAAGCTTAAGATAACTCAAAATGTTTTTATTCTCAAGAAACTAGAAAGAAATTGTTAATAATTTTTATTATTTTTCATAAGTTAGATTTTATTTCCGATTATCCTAGGATAGTTTTTATTACCTTTAAAAATATTTACTTACTTAAAATATAGTATTCATTTTATTTTTCAGAGATAACTGGTTCTTTCAGTGAATCGCCAATTGTTGTACTATACAACAACCCTCCCTTTTTCTTAAAAAATCTTAGAAATAAAATTCATTTAGAAATAGGGTCCCCTTCTTTTTCTTATAGAAATAAAACACTTAGAAATAAAAATTCATTGTTTTGAAAAAACTCATCTTTTGTTTACTAAACAAATTCAACATTCAAAACTTATGATCCGATCCAATATACAAGGCCTTATCATAAAAAAACAAATCAAGTTTAAAAGTCCAATCGCAATCGGAGAATCGGAGATAACCCTTAAAAGAAGTTTCATATACTTATTTCAAATCCTTTGATGCAATTAGTTCGATCGGAAATCTTCAATCGCTAAGAGTTTAAATTGTTTATTTATATAACTTCCGATGCGATGCGTCCAGTCGCAATCGAATAATTGGGATATTCTTTAATAAACTCTTTACGGTCAATTAAAATTCCCCGATCCGATGCGCGTTATTACAATAAATTCTTTCAAAAGAAAATCAAACATTTGTTCGTTTAAAATCTTATATGGTAGACCCCACCATTAGAAATCGAAAAAGTTTTCAATCGGAATCGGCCAATCGAGAAAAACGTATTGTGATGTTTATGCGCCATTTGAAAAATTTCGATGCGATTGATAAATGTCATTTATTACATGCGAAAAGTTCAGAATGGATGAATATTTTAATATTTCACAAGAGCCAAATCTCAATTTGTACGAGGGCATTCAATAACAAATCAAATGAATATTGTTAATGATTTGGTTTTTAATACGTGAGTGTGACCCAAAAGGAACATTTACGCGGTATACGAAACAAATAAATAAGAAATCATAAGTTCATAAATCATCCCGTTTGAGTTTCTTGTTTGTCATGACTGAGAGTTTATTGTCTTGCAGAGCCAAAGAACACTAAGCCCTTTCATTCACAGACAAAGGGAAGCAATAGCAAACGCAGAAATGTCGAAGAGAGCAAGAAGAAACAAGACTGTCGTTCCAGTTAAGTTTGTTGAGACTCCTACAGTTTCAAAAGAAAAGCCCACAAAACTAAGATTAGTCACAAATAAATCATGCCAGGGGCTTGGGAGTATGACGTGGGAAGGAGTCTACAACCTATTAGAAAGAGAAAACCCTAAGGTCACAGTGGAAAAGGCATCGGTTCCAGATGAAGATAGCTCAGATTCTGACTCTGAGATCACTGAAAAAACACTTGCAAATTCATTTTTGCATCGAATTGCAGCCAGAGCGAGCATCATGCCTTATTATGATGCAATTCGATGGGTTATTTACAGTGTAAAGATACAAGACAAAATGTTTGTTTCAGCACCTGGAGTGTCTTCTGGCTTGTTTAAAGCAGAAGACCTAAAGGCAATGTATCACCTTCCAGACCCGCAGAAGGTGTATAACAAGGAGTTTATCAAAGACTTTGCCGATAATAACAAAGTCCAATCTGACCCTATCAGAGATTGGAAGAAAAATCCAGAGAAGCACCGAAATGAAGCATCCGGTATGTATTCTGTAGATTCCCTTTTACCTCCATATTACTATGCCGCTGCCATGATGTGTAGATTATTTGGCAATGATAATTCAGCTAGGTTTTCTATACAAATGGTCCCATTAATCCTAGCTGTTGTCAATTCCGACATCATGGATTGGGCTGTTATTCTTTCTGATAGAATGGCCAATAGGATACTTGAGTACAGATAAGAAAAAACCGCTGGAAATTCCACTCCCTTTTTCTTTTGTGCCTATATTCTTGATGCTCTTTGTTTTAATTCCGAGTTTCCCTTATTTGGATGGAAATGGACTCCCAAAGACCCTACCCCAATTCATATTTATCATAAACTACTTTGGAAGGTTCATTTCCAAGATAATGTATATAGAATCTGCCATGGTTTCCTTATCCTTGTTTTCAAAACCATTTTCAATCGCTTTCCTCCTAGATTCTTTGATAAAGCTAAGTCCGACTTATCTACAATAGGAGATTGGTTTGGGGAGGAGAAATTTACATACATCAGGGTTTTTGGTAGTATTGTGGAACCACATGTTCTTCCTCTTATTGTTCCAGACAAACTTCTTGCTCAAGAAATTTCCTATCAATTAACAGTTGAAGGAATATCCAGGTCTTTGAATAACAGTAAGAAGAGAATGTGGCCTCAATTCCCATTCAATTGTGGTCAGTTTACTTTAAATGACTTCAAGCATGCTGAAAAAGAAGTCACCAAGATAAAAGGTTGTAAATTTGCGACCATTCCTGGAAGACAATATGATCCGCGACAGATAGCCTTTAATGTTACTGCTTCAGTTTCAATTGCTCGATTTGAGCATGAGCCAGATCCGTTTGATGATTTGTTTGTTTCTTTGGATAATTTTTCTCAAATTTATGACTTAGCCAAGTCTAAATTCCAAAAGGAGGAAATGAATAAATTTTTGTTATTCAGAAGCCAGAGATTGTTAAGAGTTCCTCTGGACCAACTAAGAATTCCAACACAAGGGTCAGAGACAGAAGGTACATCCAGCAAAACGCCAGTAGAAACATCTACTGGCAAATTCATTACACAATCGGCTGTTAACCAGCCAACTGTACATACTCAAAAGGTGGTCGCTGTTGGCAATCCTGATGCCCAAAAGGGAAATACTGATGATAAATCCGATCAAAATACTGGTCAGCAGTCTACTGCTCAAACAACGGAAAAATGCACAAGTACCGATGATGATGTGCATAATCAAAAAGGTGGATCGGATGGCAAAAGCACTGAGCAGAACATAGATATAGAAAAAGGAAAAGAAACAACTAAGGAGATTATAGTTTCTGCTGATCTTAATGTTTCTTCTCAGTTATTAAAACAATATGATCAATTCGCTCAACAGCTGGGATTGCAAGATAAAGATAAAGAACAAATAGAGCAGGATGTTGAAATCATTCTTGAACATCCGACAGGGCATATTGTATTAAAGGTCGAGGAAATCCCTCCTTTAGATGTATTTTACAGCCCCAAACATAAGGCTGTTGTTAGAAGACAAAGAAAAAGAAGAAGGACAGAACATGACATATTTTCTACCCCATCAGAGGAGTTTATGAATATTATTTACAAAAACAATGAGGTGAATCCATCTGAAGACCTCACAAAATTATCCCAGTATGCAGGAGCTTATAGTGCTGCGACAGTTGATAAAGCTGTAGAAGTTTCTCAGCTGATAACTCAGAAAGATCTCCACATAGCTTCACTTGAAGAGCAAGCTAAGGAAAGTCAGCAACAGATTACCCAATTGCAACAACAACTGCAAAGTCAGACACTCGGGTCCGAAGAGTTGAAAAAACAGCTTGCTGAAGAAAAGAAGAAAGTTGATGAACAGCTTTTGGGCAAACAACAACAACTAAATGAAGAAATTTATAAGTTACAAAGTCTGTTACAAAATGAGAAAAATGCAAAAATGATTCAAGAAAAGGAATTTCAAGCAACTTTGGATAAGTTTAAAGATTTCCCGAAGTTAAGTGAATTCAAAACAGAAGCCCTTGAGGCTAATAAACTATTGTCTCAGCAATTGAATGAATTTTGTACAAAGCTGTCACAGGCAGAACCTTTTTGTGATATTACTTCATCTTTGATCCAAAATGTTATTACTCTCAGACAAGAAATAGATGATGCTGATGAAAATATTTCCGAATTTCTCAATTGGCAAGACACAGAAAAAGGAAAAGAAGCCAATCTTCCTAGAATAGAGGAAAGACACAAAGAAGTCTTGTTTACAAAATGGGAACATCAAATAATGAAAGCTGAGAGAGCAATATCAAGGGCCAGAAGTATGATGAATAATATCACGCAATTCATAAATGACAGCTTGTACTCAATCAATCTCATTTCAGACTGTGTTCCTGGCAGTTTGCCTAAAGTGAAAGAAACTGAAAACAGATGGAGAGAAGAAATGGTGAAGAAAAGTCAACAAATCGACAAACTTCAAGCAATATCCTGGGACAGTATGTGGACTCATTTAATTAAGCCAAACAATCAACAAATGGCTATTAAATTTCTTTCAAATGCTGTCGATTGTTTAATTCCAGAATTTTCCGATGCCACCTACGCTGGACAGCTGCATTCCGAGATGAGTCATCCACCGAGGCTCCAAGATATGCTGAAGATTTTCAACTTGGCTACATCAAGCGAGAAAGAAAAGCAATGAATTAGTTTCATTTAAGATAGCAGTTCTGTTTTTAATTTGATAGATTGTAGCAGTAGTAGTAGGATTTTGTTATGTAATTTCTTATTTAAATCCCTCTCATGCATTTAGAGAGGGATCTGAAGTTGTAATATTTTTTGGACTTGGAGCTAACATTTCTGTACTCCATTCCTTATTATATTTTATGAAGGATCACATCTGGTGATTTTTATGCTGAAATTATCTTTGAAGTGTTGCATTTATGTACCTTTGGATTTAATTTTACATCGGAGTTACTAGATCAGAGTATCACATTTCATTTGACAGTCTTCAAGATGAATGAGGTATTTCTATCTGTTCACTGTTGATTTTCTTTGTTATATGGTATTCGTTTGAACAATTTTCTATCATTTATATATTTGGTCCTCGTAACGTTTCCTTTTATATATCATTTCTGAGTATAATTGAAATGTTATCTTTTATAAGCATATATAAATGGTATACAATGATGAATGCAATATGCTAATATAACTCTGTTTAATTTCTTAAACAGAGTTATCTTTATTCGTTTCTGCATATTTCAATTTGATTAATAATACATTTTCATGGTTATTATTAGATTGAAACAATCTTAAATTGTATTCACATATAATTACCTTGGTTAGTATTAGAATTTCTTTATCAGTATTTAGCTTAGATTAGATAGTTTTATTTCTGTTAATTTAGTCCCATTTCCACCCATCCAATCCAATCCACTCATTTTATAAGGAAACTGGTCCTTTAAATCCAGTCGGAGCCACCATCCCAAACGGAAAAGGAGCTGTCTTAAGGTCCCGACCGGGTGGTTTTCCCCAATGTTTGAAGCAGATATTTTCTAGGCTTCAACACTTAGCCACCAACCTTATTCTACCTTCCTCAACCATTGATCCTTGCCTATTCCTTTAACCCTAGCCCACTCCCCCCTCCACCATCAGTTCCTGCCTCCACCATCAATCCCTTCCTCAGCCATCGACCTTATTTTTCATTTCTTCACTATTAATACCTTCCTATTCCTTTAATCCTACAGTGTGCCCCTCCACCATCGATCCCTACCTCCGCAATCAACCCTATTATTTTAACCCTATCCTATTGAATTAATACCTCTACTTCATTAGGTGGGGCATGTGGATTTTCCCATTTTCCTTTTGATATGCTCTTTAATATATGGTTTCCCCACTGACTGTCTAGTGCCTCATTTTTCCTATTCCACATGTTCCTTATTTTCTATACATGGATTTGATTAATGGTTGATGTGATTTTTCTAATGTAAGTTAATGGAAAAAACTTTATTATTCAATAATCATTAGCTCATGGAAAGCTAGCTCGAAGGCTTGAGAGAGAGAAGAGAATAAGGATAATGACTATGCATTAACAAAATCAGGAATGAATGAATAGGGCCTAACTCAACCATAGTCTTGTGACACCCAATCCCTGAAACTCCATTATGAGAAGCGATAAATGAAGGGGACACCACCTAGGCAGGGGAAGAGGATGTGTTCATCCCCCCACAACTCTGGATGACACCTCCATTGCAACACAATTTGATAATAACATATCTAAGCACATCAGAAGAAGAATGGTTGAGATGGAAGAGGAGGAGACACACAACGGGTGCACATCCCTTTAGGCTCTTCACAATATCCTGGCTCGTTAGCTGAAAGATAGGGATGATGAAAATTCTAAAGCCAGTAACTGGATAACAAATATTTCTGCACATCTCAACCATTCCACCTCCTCTCTAAAATTAATTTCCAAATACCTAAAAAATGACTACCACCCCCCCCCCCTCCCCCCTGCCCCCCCGCCCCAACCTCTCATCCCTTTCTATGTCTCCCTCAAATTCCCCTCATGCCAGCTTGTCCCCTCTACCTCCTCATAGATATCCTCCTCCCTCCCCTCTTATACCAACCCTTATGGGTGCTACATTGTGTAATAGGCCCATGAGGATTCCATCAATTTGTATTCTCATGGTAGTGCTCAGGTAGAAGGAGGCACCAGCAGATACAATGAAGCTCTAGTGCAGCATGCACTAGCCACCAGTGACTTGGTGAGAAGAAGGTTGGTAATCGAAATTTCATTTTGATTGATGAATATTAGAGTGAATCTATTTTGTCTTAATGGACATCATAGCAACTTGACCTCTTTTGTTAGGCCTAAGTACACATGGTCTAAGCTTGAGAATCTCCTAGCACCATTAGAATTCACAACTATCCTTGATTTACAATCATCGGTCATGTCATCACAAGGCTCAATCCTCCACTGTGAGTTGAATGTTAATATATTTCACATTTTAAACTCTCTTGAAAACTTAGACTCTGGTTTCCCCTCGTAGGGGAAAATATTTTTTTATCACACACTGTGGTACATTTTTTACATGTCTATAAATTGTGTAAATTTTCCTCTGTTAATATAATGTGCTTCTCATTCATGGTCCTATTTCCACATGTCTGTGTTAGTGAATTCTCTTGAATGAAAATAGAATATATCAAATAACTCATGTCCTTATTACACTAGTCAACTAACTAAGTGTGCTTGCAAAACTATCATTGTTAACCAGAACTTTATAATTTCAGTCTTCTTATTATGTAAGAAATACCCCAAATGGAGGTGTGTTGAGTTGACAAACTTGTAATGAGAAACAGAAAGCTTGGAGTGAGAGAAATTATGTGAACCACATTATACTTGAGCTTACATGCATATATGCATTTTTGGGTAATTCTTGGGCATCGAACCCACTATGTGTCAGTTACAAGACATCAACATAACTGATAAGGAATACCAAACCACTTATTTCTAGTTATTGCCATAAGAAGGATAAGATGAAGATAGTCTTATTCCACCTAGTTTATCATGTTGTTATATTTAAGAACCATATCTGTATAGGTAAGATATGCATATTAAATATCAATCCTATATGTAATCATCATGCTTGTTATCAACTTCTTCTTTGTTGTTTTCCCATATGCAAAATCATGTATTTATTCTAATTAATCACATTGAATTAACTAGTACAATAGAATCAATAGTATAACATGATTAGATATGATGAATACTAGAACAAGCATGCTTAAGCTAAATAATATAGAACAATTATGTTTGAACAATATTTATTACTCATCTCCTTTTTTTACATAATGATATTGTATTAATAGTAATTACAATGATAAGGTTTAAGCTCTATCAAACTATTCATAGCACACATAATTTCAAAATCTATCTTAAGGCTCATCTTCATAAGGTGGCATAAGTCATTACATTATGGCCAAGCCACACAATCCAAAGCTCATTGTCTCCTTACATGTATTTCCTTATATTCCTCATCTTATTCCATACAAGTTTCATATATATGCATCTACTTTCTTTGTGTCAATGTAACTCTTGTTGGAATGAAATAAGTTGAGTGGCCCATTGCACCATTTGGTCTAGGTGAGTTGCAAAAAGTCCACCAGTTTTCTCATTTGTGTGCTCTAAGTCATTCCATCACAAGTAACCATTTTATTCTATGACCAAATTTTTTTATCCATTGCAATTCCCTCATCCACACATATGCCCAAGGACTATATGCCTTAGTATGTATGCACGATGAGTTTTCCTAGTGGTTTAGATTTTCATTAATGTGCGCCTTAAGGCACCTTATCTACCCATCAAAATCCACCAAACATATAACACTCCACTAATTTTTTCTGTACATGATCTTAGCATGGCTCCTCAAGCCATATAGAGCAGATTCTACTGTCATAGTGCATACAATTTGGTTGTTCCATTGCATCATGTATCCAACTGTAAGCATGATATATGTATAGATTACGTCAACAATCCCAAAAAAATTCATATATGTCAATTTAGCAAAGGTGCATCATTGTGCATGACCAATTGTAACACCGTAATATTTAATTCCCAAGGTGTATGTGCTACCTACCCATTTTTGAGACTCTTTATTAACTACATATTGCAAGGAGGGACCCAAATAAATTCTCAAGTTGGGAGAATATGTGGGGGTGGTGAAACATAGAGAAAAAAATAGTGGAATGGGAATGTGTGCAAGTGATAGGAAGGTGATTACAAGTGAACTAGCGGAGTAATCTAGGTGGATATTGGTGGCCAATCACCTATGCCACTTGGACCCCCACCAATGTTTCTTTTAGTTTTCAGTTTCCTTAAGTATAGCACAGTTTACTATTTTTAGCAGTTTTTTGGGTCCTCAACTTTTAGAGGCATTTTTAGGCCCTAAACGATGTTTTTTGGGAAAACCGAGAGCAACATGGAAGTTCCTTCTATTTTTCTCACTCAAAATTTGTAGTCCTCAAATAGATATTTCTAATGATGTATTGTCTAACGAGGTACTCACATGCTAAATATCTCATTAGAAATATATATATGATGAGTATAACTTTTCAATGAGAAACATTAAAGGAACTTCCATGTTTCTCCCGATTTTTCCCAAAAAAACGTCATTTAGGGCCTCAAAATGGCTCTGGAAGTTCAGGACCAGAAAAACTACTAAAAATAGTATATTGTGCTATAATTAAGGAAACTAAAAAAATGAAAGAAAAAAGGGTCGAGGTCCAAGTGGCATAGGCAAGTGGCCACCAAAATCCACTTGGATCACAAAACTTGTGAGATAAAATTGAACCACACACGATGTTGAAATTGTGACCTTCAATCAGAGTGACAAAGAACCTCTAAGTAATAGAATATCCATGTGTAATTATGGACTACCTAATTGGTGAGGACATCTGGTGTTGAATCCATCAACCTAAACTAAAGGGCCAGATGAAAAGGCTAAGTAATCTTCTTGAATTTATGGAAAATCAGCACGAAGAAATGGAAGTATTGAGGGACTTTAGGCTTACTGAAGGGTTCAATTTGTGCTATGTAGGCCCATATTGGTCACATGATGAATATAATAGGCCATATATTTTGGCTAAAGGTAGCATACTAAATCTCTGTGTATGGAGGAGATTAGGCTTCATGTTCTCTATATTTATTTTGAAGTTATGTTGAACCATGGGTGAAGCTTCCTCTGTTGGTCAGCGGTTGTCATTGATGTCAACCCAAGCAGCACCAGGGGCTACCCAAATATTGCATGGGATTTTTTACCTACCAACTTACTATATTCTTGGTCAAGAATGCTTTTGATTGTTTCTTCTTGTCGAGATGTTTCCGTTGATATATGGCATGCCACATAATTCTTCATGGTTTGAGAGATATTCATGTTTGAATTTTGTAACCCTAGTTAATGGGCTAAAACCCCATGGGGTTGTGGCATGGGTCATTGAAAATTCATAATTAATATTTTTTAAGCTCCTAAAATCCCTCCCACATTCACTTGTTGAATCCCCTCTCAACCTATGCATTTATATAAATTTTGATCCTCATATCCTCCTTATGCAAGGGATTTCACCATCTAAAATAGGGCATCATGGAGTTTTCACTCTAACTGTTTTTCTACGAAGGTTCAAAAGCTGAAATTCTTATGAGGCAAAGATAAAATCTTGAGGAAGCTACTGTGAAAATTTAAGATCAAGGTGCGTAATATTTTCAGAGATATGATCTGTGGAATTCAGTGTTTTTGCATGCTCCTGAAATTAATCTCAAAGAAGTGACCTTGGGAAAATCGTCATAACTCTCTCTCTAAGTATAGGATTGGAATTATGTAAAATGTGGAAGATATTGCACGGACTTTAGTTTTTTCTCTATCAATTTCAGAGCCGAATGAAGAAACAGTGGAACATGACATTACATACAAGTTCTCCCTACTGAAATAGTCCATAATTATGGAATTATGAGAGATTGAGCATAAATCTCCCTTGAAGAATCCAAATTGGGTCATACCTATGGCATTGGAAAGACGACTTAGAGGAATATTATAGGACCGAAAATCATATATTGGGGATCTGAAATAACAGAGATATACCATATTCAATATCGAGCTCCTAGAAGGCAAGAAAAAGCTAGATCATGTGTTGTCAAGGCTGAAAAGGACTAGACGTTATAGGGTAGAAAAGAAAAGAAAGGTGCAGTAGAGGGTAGCATGACAAGAGTAGCAACCAAGTTACAAAACAATAGCTAGGATCATCATTAGTTGGTTGTGTCATATTTGGGGTTATGGTCTAGTGTGTCTTCTTCTTCTACATCATTATATATCATTGTAAAGTGGACCATTTTCCCTGGTACGGGAGTCCATTCTTCTTTTATTCTTATATAGGGTGGTAGGGTGGTGCTAGGGTGAGTTGTAGCTCATTGGGTGTTGGGGAATCCATTCAGTTGACTACTGAAGAATCTCGGGCGTTGGAGCATCCATCCAGTGGGAGCTGGAGAAAAATTCTTTTCTAGATTCTAGCAAGTTCGAGCTTTATTTTCAATTGGAGTTGAATATTAAAGAATTATTACAAATTCATTAGGTGGTTTTTGTCCTGGAGTGGGTTTCCACCTTAAAAACTATGTGCATTTGTGTTCCTTTTGTTTGCTACTATCATTGTACAAACACTAATAATAATTGAAGATTAAATAATGATCTAATTGAAAGGAATACTGATTCTCCCCACCCCCCCCCAAATATTTCCAACAACTTGTATCGTAGGTTGATCCTTCAATAGCGCTTTATCGCACCTGGAAGGAAATGCGGAGCATACCAAGAACAGTGCAATTTGTTCAATGAAAATAATTATGCACTCTGGAAAGGAAGAATGGAGGTCTATCTCTTGGTGCAAGGTTACGAAGTATGGGACATTGTTCAAAATGGATTTACATCAACTGCAGATGAACAAGGCAATAAGAATTTGGTAAATGATGCAAAAGCAAAGAATATTATTATCAGTGGACTTATAATCTGCTTATCATAAAGTGTTGGGTTGTAAAACCACCAAAAATGTATGGGACAAGCTTGAGAATATATATGCAGGTGACTCAAATGTCAAAGAAGCAAATCTTAAAATCTATAGAGAAAAATTTGAGCAACTCAGAATGAAAGACTATTACAACATTGTTGCATAATTCCAATACGTTGATGAAATAACCAATACTCTCGAAGGATTGGGAGAGCCAATTGATGAGAAGACTATTATACGAAAGCTTCTTAGAACGTTACCAGGGAGATTCAACCCAAAGGTATCGGTCTTAGAATATAGTGCAAATCTAGACAAACTCAGCAAAGAGTAATTACAAGGAGTTCTCATAGCATATGAAATGAGACTTGATGAAGAAGAGGGCACTTCGCATCTAGAAACTACATTCGTTGCATCTAAGAAAGCCAATAAGGACAAACAACCTTCAATTGAAAAGACATGCACCTGCAAGTGTGAAGAAAAGGGAGATGATGGAGAAGGTCTTTCATATGAAGAATATGCTTACTTTACGAGAAAACTAAAAATTGGTAAGGAAAAATTCAAAGGTAAACTTCCATTGATATGTTTTGGCCGTGGTGAGGTTGGGCATTTCGCAGCAAAATGTCTGAACAGAAGTGATGGAAACTCAAAAAGAAAGAGAGGCTTTAAGAAATTCAAAAAGCAAAGATCCAAAAGGAAATTTCTCTCTAAAGAAGATATCCCACCATCCGATAAAGACAATGACAGCAAAGAAGAAGCCAATGAGAGAGTATTGTTTATGGCCAAGCACAATAAACAAGAGGTATCAAACAACAAAGAATAAGGATTGACCATAGAATAATTCTGTAAGGAAGTAGTCAAGCTTATAAAAGAGCTCAAGGCAGAGAAGATCCATTCCAATACTCTTGAAGAACAAGTTCAAGGTCTCAAAATTGAAGTTGAAGAACACAAATGTTTTGAAGAGTCGCTTCAAAAGAACATGGAAGAATGAAACCAAGAAAGGGAAGCATTAGAAGCCGAAGTAGTCTCGCTACGTAAGGAAGTGAAGAAGGGAAAAAAATATCCAAAACTATGCTAATATCTCAAGGGCATTGGAAGAAATCATCAACAATCAACGATCTTACAACGACAGAACTGACATCGGTTACAAAGAAGAAGAAGAAGGACCTTCTACAAAAAAAATACAATGAACCTATGAGATCTGACATTCATGTAGACTTCATTGGACAAGATTTGCAAGCACATCCTTGGAAGACGATTCCACGACAAAGAATTCCATCCAAGTACCAACATATGTTTCATGGCTATTGTTATTCATGTGGAAAATTTGGTCATAAAGGTGTAGAATGTTGCACGTACCCTAGGAACCAATACAATTCGAGGAGATCCTTCAAATATGAACCTCCTAGGGCTCAACGAAACATAAATAGATTTGAACATTTTAGAAATAATATGGAATGATACAAATGTCACAACTTTAGACACATAGTCAGAGACTGCAGACTTGAAAATCCTCTAGAAGAATCTTCGAAGCCACAGAATGAATGAACATGGAAGAAGAAGAAGACTGATAATTATGATCTCGCTCTCAAGGCTAAAAAAAACAAAGATGTGTGGTATGTTGATAGCGGTTTCTCAACGCATATGAATAGAGATAGAAGGAAAATTGTATCTCTAAAAGAGAAGAAGGATGGAACTGTATCCTTTGGAAATGATGGATCTTCAAATGTTATAGGATCAGGTACCGTCACTCCCGGAAGCAAAGATGTTATAGCAAATAATGTTCTATTGGTTGAAAACATGAATCACAATCTTCTTAGTGTTGGACAAATGTGTGATCAAGGACACACAATGCTATTCAACTCCACAAAATGTGAAATCAGGAAAGGCATGTATGGTAAAATTGTGGCTACAGCAAGTCGATCTCTAAATGACATATATGTTCTGGATGAAGCAAATAAAGCATGTCTACTAGCTAAAGAAGATGAAAGCTGGTTATGGCACAAACGAATGGGTCACATAAAATTTTACAATCTTGTCAGGATAAGAAAAAATGTAGTACGAGAAATGTCGAAAATCTCAAAACCTTCCAACACACTATGTGAGGCCTATTGTCACAGCAAGAAGACAAAGCTCCAATTTAAAGAAAAAGAACACTTTGCATCACATCCATTGGAGTTGATACATACTGATCTATGTGGTCCTATGAGAACAAAAGGATTATATGGAGAATTATATTTCATGTTAATCATAGATGACTATGCAAGGATGAGAGCCGTAAGTTTCCTAAAGAAAAAATTTGAAGCATTTAAGTGCTTTAAGATCTACAAGGATTTGGTCAAAAATGAGACTGATTTGAAAATAAAGTGTCTAAGATCATATAATGGCGGAGAATTCACTTCCAAATTATTTCAACAATGTTGTGACGAAAATGGAATAAAAAAAAAAATTTCAACAGCACGAACACCTTAGCAAAATGGAGTTGTTGAAAGAAAGAACATAACTATACACGAAATGGGTAGAATAATGTTGAAGGACTCAAAATTATGGGTTCAAGCAATTGATATGATAGTCTTCATTATCAACTGAATTATTCTCTGAAATAATTGCAACAAGACCCCATATGAATTATGGAAAGGAAAACCAGCTAATGTAAAATATTTCATAATCTTCGGAAGAAAATGTTATATCAAAAGAGAAGATCAAAATTTGGGTAAGTTTGAATCATGTGTTGATGAACATATCTTTCTTGGTTACTCATGCAAAAGAAGGCCTATAAATGTTATAATCTAATAGGAAAATAGATAGTGGAGAGCATAAATGTTACATTTGACGAAGATGGTGTTCTAGAGAATAATGATGAGGATCTAGAATCTTTGAAACTTGAGATAGAGGTTGAAAAAGACACAGATAAAATTCTAGAACAAGAAGAAACTATCAACCAGGAAGAAGTAAATAATTATCATCAAGATATACTAGAACAACAATAAGAAGCTCCTCCAAGGAGAACAAAAGAATGGATTCAAACGAACCATCCATCAAATCAAATCATTGGTGACATAAATGAAGGTCTACAGCTTCGTTCATCACAACAAGCTCACATTGATTTTCTAGCAACCTTTGAGCCTAGTAGTTTCGAGGAAGCCAGCCAGAATGAACATTGGGTAGCAGCTATGAATGAAGAATTGGATCAAATCGAGAGGAATAACATCTAGGAATTAGTTCCATGACCAAAAGATAAAAATGTCATTGGGACTAAATGGGTGTTCAAGAACAAATTGAATGAAAATGGACAGGTTACCAGAAACAAAGCAAGATTGGTTTGCAAAGGCTATGCACAAGTGGAAGGAATTTATTTCGATGAAACATTTGCACTAGTTGCTAGAATGGAAGCCATCCGAATGTTTCTGGCATATGCATGTTCAAGAAAAATAAAAGTCTACCAAATTGATGTTGAGTCAGCATTTTTGAATGGAGAATTAGAAGAAGAAGTTTACATAGAACAACCTGAAGGTTTTCTACTATCAGAAAAATAAGACTATGTTTGCAAGTTAAAGAAGGCTCTATATGGTCTCAATCAGGCTCCCAGAGCAGGTATGCTCATCTTGATGGATATCTATGTTATCAAGTGTTCAGGAAAGGTACTGTTGATAACAATCTTTATGTACAAATAGATAAAGATAATTTAACAATCGTTGAGGTATATGTGGATGATATAATATTTGGTAGCAATGATGATCGACTAAGAACTTTTCTACAAAGATGCAAAGTGAGTTCAAGATGTATTTACTTGGTGAGCTGACATACTTGTTAGGGCTTCAAATATCTCAGCAAGAGAAGGGAATATTTATATGTCAAGCCAAGTACATCAAGGAAATTCTCAAGAAATTCAAAATGGAAGATTACAAACCCATCCTTACTCCGATGTTGTGACAGGTTGCAAATTGAGCATAGGAGACTCATATAAGGATGTGGATCAGAGGTTGTACAGATCTATGATTGGTAGTCTTCTATATGTAACAGTCTCCCGGGCAGATGTTATGCAAGCAGTTGGACAAGTAGCAAGATTCCAAGAAGCACCAAAAGAATCACATATTATTGTTGTTAAAATAATTCCTCGATATCTAAAGGGCAGAGAAGAATATGGCTTGTGGTATCCCAAGGGTAAAAATCTCATTATTCAAGCCTTTACAGATGTATATTGGGCAAGAAGCGTTGATGATCGTAAGAGTACTAGTGGAGCAGCATTCTATCTAGCTGGTTGTCTCGTATCATGGTTGAGAAAAAAGAAAACCTCAAACTCGTTATCTACAGCAGAAGCAAAATTCATTGGAGTGACACCATGTTATACTCATGTCCTTTGGATGAAACAAAATTTGCAAGATATTCGAGTACAATAAAGTGAGCTTATTCCCATATTCTGTGACAACACTAGTGCCATCAGCATCTCCACGAATCCTGTCATGCATTCAAAAACAAAACACATTCCCATCAAATATCATTTTGTTAGAGAACAAGTCACTGAAAAGAATATCAAACTTGAGTATGTTGGTACAAAAGAACAAATTGATGATATCTTCACTAAACCTTTACCTCGTGAAGCATTTGAATATCTTCTCCAAAAGCTTGGGATTCTCACAATTTATCATTAGATTTTCCTTATTCGTAATATAAAGGGGGAGTGGAAGTGTGTACAGGTCCGTAGGATGGCTGTGTGTCAAGGGGAGTTACCCTTTTCCATTGATGTCAAAGGGGGAGAGAATGTTGTAGGAAGAGGTGTCATGATCGCAGGGGGAGTACTTGTGTTGCCATTAATTCCAAAGGGGGAGATTTTTGGTCAGCGGTTGTCATTGATGTCAACCCAAGCAGCACCAGGGGCTACCCCAATATTGCGTGGTATTTTTGACCTACCAAATTACTATATTCTGGGTCAATAATTATTTTGATGGTTTCTTCTTTTCGATATGTTTTTGTTGATAAATGGCATGCCACGTAATTCTTCATGGTTTGAGATATATTCATGTTTGAATTTTGTAACCCCAGTTAGTGGGCTAAAACCCCATGGGGTTGTGGCATGGGTCATTGAAAATTCATAATTAATATTTTTTAAGCTTCTAAAATCGCTCCCACATTCACTTGTCGAATCCCCTCTCAACCTAAGCATTTATATAAATTGTGATCCTCATATCCTCATGCAAGGGATTTTTCCATGTGAAATAGGTCATCGTGGAATTTTCGCTCTAAATTTTTTTCTACGAAGATTCAGAAGCTTAAATTTTTATGAGGTGAAGCTGAAATCCCGAGGAAGCTTCTGTGAAAAAATTAGATCAATATGCACAACATTTTCGGAGATATGATATGTGGCAATTAGTGTTTTTGCAGGCTCCTAAAATTCATCTCAAAGAAGTGACCTTGGGAAAATCATCATAACTCTCTCTCTGAGTATTGGATTGGGATTTTGTATAATGTGACAGATAGTGCACAGACTGTAGTTTTTTCTCTATAAATTTTAGGGCCGAATGAAGAAACAGTGACATGTTGCATGTTGTACAAGTTCGCTCTACTAAAATAGTCCATAATTAGGGAATTGTGAGAGATTGAGAATAACTCTCCCTTGAAGAATCAAAATTGGGTCAGACCTATGGCATTGGAAAGATGACTCAGAGGAATAAAACAGGACTGAAAATCAGATATTGGGGACCCAAAATAACATAGATACACCAGATTCAATATCGAGCTACTACAAGGCAAGAAAAAGCTAGATCATGTGTTGTCAAGGCTGCAAAGGACCAGAATTTCTACGGAAACAAAGCAAAGCAAGGTGCAAAAGAGGGTAGCATCACAAGAGTAGAAAACAAGGTGAAAAAAAACAACAAGAAGTTCATCACATGAAGTCTTCAAGTGGGCAGCACTGCATACAATCACTATAAAGGTATCATTGTACTAAGTCATTGTAAATACATTTTTGTAAAAATTGTACTAGTGTCTATCTACCAAGAGTTGAAGAGGCACTGTCGGGAGGTCTAGGATCATCATTGTTTGGTTGTGTCATAGTTGGGGTTATGGTCTAGTGTGTCTTCTTCTTCTACATCCTTCTATATCATTGTAAAGTGGAACATTTTCCCTGGTACGGGAGTCCATTCTTCTTTTATTCTTCTAGAGGGTGGTGGGGTGGTGCTAGGGTGAGTTGTAGCTCATTGGGTGTTGGGGCATCCATTTAGTTGACTACTGAAGAATCTCGAGCATTGGAGCGTCCATCCAGTGGCAGCTGGAGAAAAATGATTTTAGATTCTAGGAAGTTGGAGCTTTATTTTCAATTGGAGTTGAATATTAAAGAATTATTAGAAAATCCTTCTAAAAGTTGGTCCATAGCTCTCAGCCTAAAAACTGTGTGCATTTGTGTTCCTTTTGTTTGTTGCTATCATTTTACAAACACTGATAATAAGTGAAGGTTAAATAATGCTCTAATTGAAAGGAATACTGATTCACCCCCCCCCCAAGTATTTCCAACATCCTCTTAATGCATCAAATCTATATTGTGGGTGGCTAGCTACAAGAAATATTGTTGTGTACATCCTCCTATGGTTGGGTGAAGAGTGGTTATCTCTTATTCAATTTCCACCATCTTGTTGTGAACTAGATAAGTGCATAATTCTATTTCTATTAATGAATGGTACTATTATGCAGGGAGTGTGTAAGATTCTTGTGAAATTAATTTGAGACCATTAAATATGGTCAAACAAATATTGCTAATTAATCTATAGTAGACCAATGAATCAACAATTGTTTTTGAGTAATTCTTAGTATAGAAATGGAGCATAATTCATGTTCACGCTCGGAAGCTTGGATAACTTTGATCTATCATAAATTTTAAGGGCCATATGTGGATATAGTGAATCCCATAATTATTATGCATATTTAATGGTATGTAGTGATAGTTAAATTGTGTGATCAACAAAATTAAATATGGGTGTAAATTTCCTTAGATAGCTTGGATGATTTATAATAATTACGAGCCTCAATCCATATAAACTCCATATCTACCAAGCAGTAATAGGGATAAAAAAAAAATCTCTAAAATAGGTCTTCACCTCAAGGGATTTGATCCAACCCAGTATGTGATTAATTAGGATAAATAGAGAACAATTATCTTTGAACAATATTGATTAATTATCTCCTTTGTTTACAGAATGATCTTTTATTTATAGTAATTACAATGATAAGGTATAATCTCTATCACCAATTTATTATCCTAATATAATACATATCATACTATTCATAACATACTTGTTATTTCCATATTCACCTCATGATGGTTCTCATCCAAATGATGCCCATTCCAATTATGAAAACATATTTTTGATGATAAAAATTTTTGAGATGAAGTTTTTGTGTATATGATTAATGAATGAATGAATGAATGTTATACGTTAATGAATATTTTCTATATGTTTCTTTATGTATATGACATTGTTTCATATTATGTAAACATATTTTTTACAATAAAATTTATTGAGATGAAATATTTTGTGGATTTACGAATGAATGAATGAATGTTTTCTATTTGATTTTTTATGTAACTTAATGTATTGCTTTCAAATATTTCATATATAGTAGATAGATTGGGTATTGGGGAATTGAGAGTGATGTGAGGGGGTGAGGGGCCATGAGAGCTTTCTTGTTCATGTGGTTGGCCCTATTTAGGAGAGAATAAATTAGGCTTTGGATAATCTTGGAGAAAAACATCATCGATCTGACAGAGAAACAACAAATTCAATGTTGAATTTGTTGTTGCTTCATTGAGTGGAGGGAGGTTTGCTCCAAGATTAAACTACTCCAACAATTTATTCTCGAAACCAATAGGAGATCATTCAAGTATTCATGCATTCAAGTATTTTAAATTATTATTTATTCATTTGATTAAATTTAATATTTGTTCAAATTTAATCTATGTTTTCCTCATTGGTCTCATGAATATGTGTAGGACAACTAGCTTTGATTCAAATGTTGAAGGGGAACATGTATATGAAGCAAATAGCTCAAATGGTAGGGGTTTAGGTGAGACAACATTTATTTATTTATTTTAATATCTGTGTTGAATTTCTTGGTCGAGTGGGAGTTACATAAATTTTTATAAGAAATAACAAATTTTTCCACAAAAAAAAATCATGTACTATTTGTCTTTGTTTGACAATTGTGTTTGTATTTGAGTGAAATACCATAAACTGTCATTTTTCATGTAGGGAAGTAGGAGAAACTCTTACTCTATTAATTGGGCATAAGGCACTAGTATAGTTATTCTTCTATTTTATTAATTATTTATTGCATCTAACTTCTCCTCCTTCCTTCATTTTGAAGGTACTTTCATTCACATATATGGATTTGAAACATTAACTAAAGTTGGAGTCATATATGCAAAAAAAACTTATCGAAGTACTACTTAACTTTAGCCAGCCAAGCACTTAGGTACCACGTGCATGATTTAGTTTTGCATTGCATTTTATTTCAAGAAATTTTTTATTTCTACATTGCAAATCTTTGAAGACAATAGATGTTTAGAAAAACTAGGGAAAACATAATTAGGTTTTCTTTTATAATGTTTTCTCTTGTTATATTGAAAATTCTTATGATATAATGTTATCTAATCATCATCACAAGTAGTCAGAATTTCATAGGTTAAACTTAAATAATATTTCATATCCATCTCAAGATCTCGGCTAGGGTTTTTGACATAATCCCTAGATTCCAAAGTCAAATATTAGGTATTAACAATTTAATAATAAATAAATTCTTTAATTCCCAGAAACTAGACTCAACACCAAAAACATAAAATATTGTGCATCTAGGGTTTCAACAATATTCTTTTTATAATTTCATGACAAACGTTACTAGGTTTCATTACAAACCCTAGAACTAGCAATTTTACATCAAGGGTTTCATTCATACTAATATTCTACATGGATAAAAACATTAAACCTTAGAAACTATGACTTGGGTTTCAATAAGTCACCAAATCCTAAAGCTTTATTTTTTTATGACAACTCTAAGAGATTATTGTTTTACGAAAGTATTACCAAAAAACCTAAATATTGTTAGATTTACAAACCCTAATTAGCCTAAGGTTTCAATATTATCAACAATATATTGTAATCATCAACAAGTTAGAGTTTTATAGTGAACCCTAAACATTAGGGTTTCCACAAAAATGAACAAATGACAAGAGATATGATAGGGGTACATTCAATCTAGTGATTGATATTTGTATCCCTGGTAAAAATACATGTAAAAATATATATAAGAACATAGTGATGGGACATGTATTCCAAGTTGAATGGTGGGAAAAACAACCCAGTGGGTGTTATTTTTGGTTATTATGGCTAACAAAATTGGCAAAGGAAAATGAAAAGGCTTTGGAAAGGCATGAGACATTAATTGGAATTTTATTTATGGAAATTATGGAAATTAGGAGAAAAGGAAGGTGAATGGTCACATGTTGCATGTGAGGAGGAAATGGAAGGAAAATAATGGAAAATGAATAAATTAGAGGCCTTATTAATAAAAAGGCTTCTGAGGATCAGGGGAAAAGTATCGGTCAGTTTAGTTTTGAATTTATCATTATTCTCTCTCTCTCTTTCTCATACTCTTGAGAACTTAATGTATTCTTGGAGCACTCTTATAGAGTGTGACATACTTGGAGATTTGGATCAATAAATCAAAGGAAAAGAAGTAAATCGGAAGAGGAAGAGGAAATTAGGATCAACATCTATAATAGGTTCTGAGTGCAGATACTAGGTTGCATGCATAGGTATGCATGTGGATTTTCTTAGCCTTGCTATTTCGCATATAGCCATGGTGATTGTAGGTTTATTTCCATTGCTTGTTTTTTGGTTGGTTCTCATTAATCCTTTAGTTTTTGGGTTGATTTATTATTTCCAGAATCCTTGGTTTGAAAAATGCTCTTGAGCTTTGGTTTGGAAAATTCTCAAGAGCCTGGTGGACGGTTGTTAGGTTGAGTTACTAGTCCTTGAGCCTTGGTTGGACAAATGCTCTGGAGCCCTAGGTGGGTTGAGTTACTAGCTTTGGAGCCTTGGTTGTACAGACACTCTAGAGCCCGAGAAAAAATGGGGTTGATTTACTGTTCCTGGAGCCTTGGTTGGAACAAACACTCTACAACCTTGGAGCATCTTGCATACAGATTAATCTGTGGCAGTTAGTGATGTCCGACCATGAGGTGGAATCACTAGTTTTGGGTTGAGACAATTTAGTCTCTGGAGCCCTAGTTTGGTGGTGATTTATGTGTTTGATAAATTCCCACATTCATGCTTGGAATATTGCATGGGGGTGATTGATTGAAATGAGGCTTGGCTAATCTAACCTATGGTTAGGTGGAACATGGATGTCCCATCTATGGTTTTTTTTTACATCCAGTAATTAAGAGCCCATTCCTCGGGTATTTGGCATCCAAATATACTAGTTTATGTATGGATTTCATTGATATTGTACCCATGGTATTTATTTTGTTATTATGATGGTTATGAACATGTATTCGATCATTGATGATGTATGCCTCTATTCATGTTTTTTCCTATTAATTAATATCCCATGTATTCGTGGTAAAATTTATTGTATGATATCTTATGATGTAGGGGGGCAATTTTTCTTATCCATTCTCATATAAGAAAGAGACCCCTTTGTTTAAATTTGTTGTTCATACCTGTAGACGCTATGTTTGTGACATGTTTGATGAAATTCTTGTCCTGGCTAGGTGGGGTTGGATGAGTTCTGGTTGATGTGATTGCTTCCATATATTTGTTTTATTGTAATTTACCCTCTCCTAAAGTTGTAGGAAGTTATGGGTAGTGACCTAGGCTCAGGGGCTGAAAATGTTGCACAAATCCTAGAGTCGAGCACATTTATTTTTTTGGGCCTGAGACGCTAGCTTGACAAGGCTAACCCATGGCTCTAGGGTCTATATCCACTCCATTTCCTTTATAATCCCACACTCAACGTGAAGGGGGAAAAAAATCAGTTCCCCCTCGGGGAACACGACCATGGGAGGTTGGGTTACCCCTGGGGGTGTCAATGATGTAGTGTACAAAATGTTTCCATCGGTTGTACTTCCTTAAGGTTGTCTAGGAGGTTGAATCTCATATTAGTAGCCTCTCGTCACATTTTTACCCTAGTTGGATGGTTACTTGGGTAGATGTGGGAAGAGGGCATTACAAAGTGGTATTAGAGAGTGGTTTCTCTCTCTTATGATGTGTGTGTTTGTTTTGAATACATGTAAATTGCATATATGTTCCTCATTCTTATGTTCTATGTGCTTGTTGTATATGCATGATGGTGGTTTTTTTTTATGTTCTATTTGTGTATATCTGATACCACCGAGTGGTATCAAAGCATTGTTCAACCCTGGGATTGGATGGGAAGTATGTTCATCATGCATTTATGTTCATGTAAGTTGTCTAGGAGGTTGAATCTCATATTAGTAGCCTCTCGTCACATTTTTACCCTAGTTGGATGGTTACTTGGGTAGATGTGGGAAGAGGGCGTTACAAAGTGGTATTAGAGAGTGGTTTCTCTCTCTTGTGATGTGTTTGCTTGTTGTGCATACATGTAAATTGCATATATGTTCCTCATTCTTATGTTCTATGTGCTTGTTGTATATGCATGATGGTGGTTTTTTTTTTATGTTCTATTTGTGTATATCTGATACCACCGGGTGGTATCAAAGCATTGTTCAACCCTGGGATTGGATGGGAAGTATGTTCATCATGCATTTATGTTCATGTAATATGTGTTTAGTATGCTTTTGGTCTATATGTGGTTTTTGCATCTATGTTGTGTTTTCCATGGTGGTAGTGGTGTCACCATGGAAGTGTTGATGATGTTTTTTTCAACATGTTGTCATGAGTGTATACTGGTTATGTGTTTCTATTTCTTATGTATTATCTGTGCATACTTGTGTACATGTTTCTACATTTTTAACATGCTTTTATTTCTTATGCTAGGGTTACATATTGGTCATGCTTCAGTGTTATCCATGTATCCTTGCTTGTGAGATGTCATCTTTTGAACATGCATTGGTCATTGATGATTGGTTATACATGTCAAGAGGGTTCATATGGTCAAGTTTGCATTGGTTTGGTTGAGGTTTTTGTGCATAAGGTCATTGTTTGCAATTAGGCCATCATGATGATATTGGTATGTTATGATGCTAATTTGTTGGATGAGATAGACTAGGATATACATATCATCAAAGAGAAGTTGCAGCATTGGACCTCGAGGCAATAGAAGATTGTCAGACAAGTTGTACGCTTGGCATGTAGGTATGTGATCCATAGATTGTTATATGAATTAGGGTTACTTATATATATATATTTGTAATTTTATTATTGTTATGGTTACATACATGAAAGATGTTATTTGATCAGTTTAGTTATTTGTACATGCATGGGTTAGTCATGCATGGTAGATGCTAGTTGATTAGTGTAGTTACATGCACATGCATCAGATAGTCATGAGTGATGGTAACATGTGGTTATATGCATTTCTACTATTGTTTTTTAATGAGATAAATGGATGAGTATGTTATATTTGGTTAATGAGAATGATATCTAAATTTTTGTTGTTATATGCTAGTAACTTGACGATTAGGGTTATCGCATTAAGATCTCGATCTTATATGTATCATTGATTTAGATTGGCATATGCAGTTGGTTAGGGTTAAGACATTCAGGCATGATTTGACCTAATTATGATATTGTGTTGCACTAATCTAGACTAATTGTGCATATGTGATTGATATGCATGAATGACATATATTTATGAGTCTATGATGTGAACATGTTAGCTAGTTACTATTATGGATATGATGAGCTTATTTAGGTTGAGTTGATGTATCATGAAGTTATATTGTGCTAATCCAGATTGATTGTGCAGATAAGATAGCCTCCCCTAAGATACATCAAGGTATGTGTTTGCTTATGTCATGTACTTGATGCTTAATTGTTTGAGTATGTCATCTATTTCATGCTTGAGTGATTTGATGTCTATTACATCATCTAGTGGATTTATTTAGCATGGTATGTTTGCAAGTTGTTTGAATGTTGATTAATTACATGATATGAGTATATGTGTCTGTAAGATTCATGAAGAAATGGTCTTGTTTTAAGATGGTTTCACTAACACACATCTGTTGGGATGGATGATATGTACCTAATTTTAAGTAGGTGATAGTTGTAGCATTAGGTATTGTGACCGATGAATGTGAATTGATTATGGACTATCACAAGGTTGTTAGTGTTGGTAAAAGATTGATTTTGAATTGATAGATATTTTTTCATGATGCTTGGTACATATGGCTGAGATGTGTGTTCACTTATAGGTCAGTGTACTTGGAACATAAAGATGAGATAGTTAGTATATTTCTATATTTATTTAGGAGCTGACATTTATGTGCTTATGGAAGTATGATGCAGGGGATTTCATGGCAAAAGGAGACTGCCATCAATTATGGAAAAAGGCTTGGGCTGAGCTTTCCCTTAGAAGTATTGGCAACCATGGGGATTACGTCATGGTGTTTGCTGCTAAGTCTTGTGCTTCAAATATTTTTTATTTGGTTGCACTTGATTTGTTGTTTTTCCTATGTCTTGTGCAAGGACTTGCCATTTTTTTGCAATGTCGTATTTATTTTTGTTTCCATGTATTTCTTCTTGTTTGTTTCTTGTTCTTGCATTTTGTTTTAAATTCTTGGGGATCGGTTGGGAAAGATGAAAATTTATGGATATCTAGGAGAGCTTTGTGGTACCCAACAAGTAATGAAAGACTTGGATGAAGCTCTATGCATGATTAAGCACAACAAAAGATAATATTATAACAGTTGGTTGGACTGGTTGGGACCATTGTGGTAAATGGATGGTCACAGTATAGACATTAGTAAGGAAACAAAAAGGATAAAATGAATGAGGTATTAGATGCCTTGGCTATGTTTTGAATGGTTTTTCTCAACGTTGTGCATGTTATGCACAAATAACGAAGTTCTCTTAGCTTATGATATATAGCAATGGCGTTGAGATCATGATTTTTTTGATGTTTATATATGCATGCATTTATGTGAGTATGTATGTCATTGTCTAACAGGATCATGATTGTTTATGATAATGATATTTATGTATGTATATATGTATCTATGTCACTGTATGAAAGGGTTTTCAAGGATCATTCTTGTGGAGGAATGATTTCTTATGTAGGTGAATGGCATGAAGAAGTTCTTGGTCTTATGAGGAATCAAGTGGGAAGAGTAACTCTGACAAATCCATGAGGTCATTATCATGTGGAAATGAATTGATAGTACATGATTGTACTATGCCTATGCTTATGTTATGGATAGGTAATGTTGAGGATTACATCGATGAAGTGAAAGTAATGTGATATACAACATGCTAGGGTGAGCATGGATAGTGAAAATGCACTAGAAGCAAGGCTTCTTGTGGGGTCAGCATGTGGTCTATGGATGTGCAGTGCTATTTTTGTGTATATCTTGTGCATGTTGTATATTTAGTGATTATATCTATGGTGGTGTAATGTTGCATATGTAGTATTGTGCACATATGATGTTGTATTCATGTTGTATATATGACGTTGCATATGAAATTCCATGTATAGATGGTGTTATGTACATGTTGGATATGTGGTGTTGTGTACGTATGGTGCTATGTACATATTTAATATGTAGTGTTACGTACATATGGTGTTGTGTGCGTGATGTACATATGGTGCTATGTGCATTTGGTGTTGTGTGCACAATTATACACATGGTGTTGTGTGCATGTGGTGCTATGTACATGTTTTACATGTGGTGTTGTTTGTAGGCAGTTTCATGTACATGTCATGCATGTGGTGCTATGTACATATGGTGTCGTGTACATGGCATGCATGTGGTGTTGTGTACATGTGGTATTGTGTACGCATTGTAGACATGGTGTGGTGTACATTTGGCATTGTGTGCACATTGTGTAGTTGGTGTCATGTACATGTGATGTTATGCACATGTTGTGCAGGTAGTGTGTGTACAGGTGGTACTATGTACATGTTGTTTATATGGTACTAGTATACATTTGGTATTGGGTGCATGTTGTACATGTTTTTTTGCGGGCATGCGGTACTATGTATGTGCATGGTGTAGTCGTGATATCATGATATATGTATTTGTTGTGTTGTACTTTTTATATGTATATGTATTGGGTTGTGTTGTACACCAGGTTTCGGTGTATGTATTATATAGTGTGGCATGCCTTGTGTGGATGTATGTGTTGAAAATTGTGTCTGCGTTCTTTCCGGGTGTGGCAACCGATACGGTATGTGTAAAGAAAGAACAAAGGTAGAAGTAAGGACCGATGAAAGATAAGTATCAATATTTTATTATGTATGTGATATGCGATTATGACTTATGATAGCTACATGTGATTTATGATTATGGTTTATGCTAATTTCATGTGATTTATGATTTTGATCTATGATGGTTTCATTTTGAGCTAACCAGATATGATATTTTTATACATGATGATTTGATCAAACATCTGGTTTGACTTGTGTGAAAATAAGTGAACACAATTATAAGTGTTCCTTATTGATGAGTTACCAATGAGGTATGATGTGAATGTATTTCAATTTTATTTGAGTATAATGGCAGTTATGTGCTTGGCATAGGAAGCATGTAAATTCTTGGTTGGGTGGTTGAAACCTACTACAAGAACTAGCAACATCAACAAAAGGCATTGAAACAAGTAGGAGATACTCTTGGTAAATCACTTCAGGAGTAGAGACATTGTGGGAAATTGGTGCCCAATAGTGTCCATTGATTTCCATGAGCATGATGACTGGTATGATAGTTTTGAGTCAGATATATTCCATTTTTGTTCGAAATTCTGATGTAAGGAAGCCTTGCCAAGGGATGGACTACCCGGGATGGGGGTGCCAATAGAACTTGGACGGTGAGTGACTACATAGAAGGCGTGACCAGATTTCCTGAGGAACTATGTTGTAGAGTAGGGAAGGCCAGGATGGATTTGTTTTTTTCATTAGCATTTTCAGATGGAAGCAAATGCACATCAGGAGTGGGCCCTAGAAAAATGAGCTGGTAGTTATTCACTGAGTGGAAAAGTGGGACAGGATTGTAGCACTAGACATTGGATGCAAATTTCACTTTGACAGTGGATTCTGGACTTCCTAGGAAGGAGGTGAATCCTGGTACTACTTTGAGGGTGGAGGTGTGAGCATTTGGATTCCCTTTTGTTGATACGAGAATTTTATACTTCTATTTTCTAGTTGAGAAAATGTGTATATGTGTATATATGTATATTATTGTAAATACTGTATCGAGTTGGTTTATGAAGCTCCAAAATTAGTGTGGTTTTTTTTGGTTGAATAGAATGTGCATAAGTATATGTGGTTGTGATTTTAAATACCATAATGAGTTGTGTTATAAAGCTCTATTAAATTATATGATTATCATGTTTTGTAAGGTTATTCATTATAAATACTACAATGAGTTGTGTTATAAAGCTCCATAGGCAGTATATTTTTTTTCAGTAATTTGTTGGTTTGTAGGTATCATTAAACACCGAGGATGGTGTTCCTCCAAGGGGGAGGGTTATATAATATCCCTGGAAAAAATACATGTAAAAATATATATAAGACCACGGTGATGGGAAATGTATTCCAAGTTGAATGGTGGGAAAATCATTCTAGTGGTTTTTCATTTCAGTTATTATGGTTGAGGAAATTGGAAAAGGAAAAGTCAAATGATTTGGAAAGGCATGAGGCATTAATTGGCATTTTATTTATGAAAATAATGGAAATTAGGAGAAAATGAAAGTGAAAGGTCACAGGTTTCATGTGCGGAGGAAATGGAAGGAAAATAATTAAAAATGCAGAAATTAGAGGCCTCATTAATAAAAAATATTACACCATTTTTTGGTCATCTAACCTATTATCATTAGATGAACCCAAGTACGCCATGTAAGACCAATTTTACCCTAAGTAAAATTGCTTTCACTTTGTGAAATAACTTAGTAAAACATCTTTATTAAGTTGTTTATGGTCTAAACAGGAAACCCCAAAAGGAAATAATAAACAAACCTATATTTGTTTATATTTCCTGGTCATATTTAACCCAAAACAAGGAAATCAATTAAATAAATCCTTATTTATTTGATTATTTCCTAGGAATAAGTTATTTAAATCCTTATTTAAATAATATTCCTAGTTAAATTTGACTAAATAATTTATAAATAATTAAATAAATCAGTATTTATTTAATTATATTCCCACCATTTCCTTAAAATAATAAATAAATCATTTATTTATTTATTATTTATAAATAAAGGAACTGACCGAAGTTAAAAATCCTTTTCCCTCCAACAAATATAATAAAATATCCCTAAAGGGTGGTTCTAGAATTTGATTAATCATATTTTATTCATACACCAAGTTCTAGACCGCCCTAATATTTTGTTATAAATAGAAGGGTTTTCCCCATTCATTAGTCACCTTCCATTGCATTAGATCACTCTAGATCTATAATTTTGGTCACATTATCCATTTTTTCCTTGTGAGCTCCCTTTGAGTTCTATGTTTGTCTAGGTTTTCTACACCAACAAGAGAGAGAAATTTTAGATCTGAAATGCTGAGGACTTTCAAGAACCCATCCCATTGAGGAGAATCAGAAACACCTTTCTTTTTTTCCTCTCAGGTGCCCCCTTTTAATATAAAAAATTCTTTCAAATACATCGTTCTTGTCTTTTCTATTGGATGCATGGAGTGACATTTTATTTTCACTGCTTAATGCCTTTTATGCTTAGATCTAGATTTTTGCAGCTTTATTTGGATCACCTAACTGCATATTTAAAGATATTGGCAGCCATAATTGAGTTAGGGCTATTTTTTATGAGTAGCTAAAGTGGTATTTTTCCAATGAAATATTCATACTAACAATTGGCGACTCCACACGGGTTTTCTTTTGTGATCGTTGTCATTTTATATATTCCTGCATATCCAACTATTTTATACCCTAGGGTTTCTCTTCAGTTTTCTGTTTTTCCTATTTTTATGGTTCTTTTCACCTCTAAAACCCTCAAACATTAAAATTTTTAACTTCCATGTGTTTCTGGCCCTATTGTGTAGGTGACAGACATCAGCCGCAGCTGAGACGACAACTTTTTCTGAAATTTTCCGCTGAGAGATCCGGATTTGCAGGTTGCACTTATCGGCCCAAAAACTGTGACCTAGACTTGAGCGTGCACTTTTCTGCCCCAAAACTGCAACCTGGACTGAAAACAGGTCAGAACTTGCGACCTGCACTTTTTTCTGCAATATTCCAACAATTTTTTTGGGTTTGTCTGAAGCTTCTGTTAGGGTTTTCCAGCCTCCGTCTCTGCTCGTTTCGACCTGTTTCTGATCTGTTTCACTCAACTAAGTGGGAATATTTCCCCTTAGGGCTTTAGTACCCTCCACTTTTTGTGGGTGAGTTTTAGCTGTTTGAGACATCTGAATTTTCAGATTTTTAGCCTTCTTCTTTTCAGATCTGATACCTCATTTTCAGATCCCTCCAGATAAGCTCTTCTCCCTTTCAAATCACCTCATATATTTTTGTTTGGGTTCACCTCTAGGGCCACCTCCTTGTCCCTTCTACCTCTAGCTGATTCTTACCTTGTAGCAGCAACCTTGCCTCTGCCTCTTTGCTTTTTTCTGCACCTCTTTTCAGCAGATTTCTCCTTTAGATCCCTATCCCTCCCGACCTTATATCTGCCTCTTTTCAGCATGTTTTGATTAGATTTTCCCTCTTCTAGACTAGTTTTGAGAGACTCGCCTTCTTGGGTTAGATTGATGCATTTTTAGCTGTTAATTTTCTATTATTTCAGACTTATTTACTATTCTCTACATATTTATTTTTAGTTACACAGCACACTTTTTCTTTTACTCTCAAAACGTATGGGTTTAAAAATTAAAATTAACACACACCACACACTAACCCTAAGTGAAGAAGAGCCTGGTTAACACTGCCTGGAAAAGACTTTAAAATCAATTGACACTGCACCTCTCTGCCCTTATTTCGGCATTGACCTCACTTGATTTTGCACCTCCCTACCCTTGTCGGTTTTTCTTCTTCCTATCCTCATTGCACCTCCAAGGCATTTATCCCAGAGACTTCTTGGCCTTCACCCTCAGTTTCCGGTTGGTCGACTTCCTCCTTCCCGTCGTCATCGAGTAAGTACTGCCCCGACTCCGCACTCCAACTCTTCTCCCCCTACCCCTGGTTCTGCCCCTGTTACCTTCACCATAGCTAGTTTAGGGCCTAGTGCTAGCGGCAACCCCAGTTCTACTGCTGGGTCCGTTTCCAATGGAACCACTATGGGAGCTACCTCGACTGTCCCTTTGCTCCCTTATATGGCTGGTCTCAGTCTCCCCAGTTTCAATCAGTTGATCAAAGATCCTATCTGCCATGATGTTTGTTGGCCTGCTCTGCCAACCAAGCTCCCCTCCTACATTCCCAAGTTCGAAGGTCTTGCTAGTGAAGATCCCTCCAACCATATCTGATCTTTCCATATGTGGTGTTCATCTAATGCCATTACTGATGACTCCATCCGTCTTAGATTATTCCAATGCACGCTTACCGGCGAAGCTTCTAAATGGTATGTTGATCAGGCCGCCTCTTCCCATACCACCTTTGCGACCATTGCCCAAGCCTTTTTATCTTATTTCCAGCTCCCTCTCTGATACGACACTGGTATAGAACTCTTGACTTCTTTCCGTCAATCCTCTTCGACCCACCTTTCCACTCACGTCCAGGAATGGAAGAGAAGAAGGAGCTTATGTAGAGCTCCCACCTTTGAAGATCGGATTTATATGGACTGTTTCCTTCACTCTCTCTTACCTCCCATCGGCAAAGATGTCGCATCCCAGTTCCCTCAAACTGAAGAAGCCGCCCTCCAAGCAGCCTTGAAATATGACCTTATATATGCTCAATCTAGTTATGTCTATACCGTCCTTCCTGACCTCCCCAAACCCGATGGCGCTAACACCCTGGGGGCATCTCACTCTACTGACGGTATCGTTGGAGCTCTTTCACATACTACTGCTCAACCTCTTATGGGCTATGGTTTCCCTCCAGGAGGGGCCAGCACCTCCAGCACTTTTCCCCCTCCAAGTAGCATGTATACAGGATATGGCATGCCTCCTCTTTTTTCCCACCCTCCTGCTTACCTCAATGTTTCCCATCCTAACCCTTATCCTTACCCGCAGCCTGGTGTCCCAGCTCCTCCAGCATTTGGACCTCTCCCTCCCTTTCCTTCTCAACCCCCGTAGCCGCACTTACTACCCCCTCCAGGGCAAGTATTTGCACAGCAGGGCGTGACTAACTCTCTTCCTTCTCAAAGAAAGAGGAAAGGAAATCAATCTGCCTCTGGTAATTGTGGACCCCATCCTCCAAGTATTGATTATAACACTGCTAACCAGCCACAGGGCTCTCATCCCAAGCTGAACAGGCCTCTTCAGACCAATAAGTCCTATTCATGTTGTGGTGTTTATGGTCATTACACTCACGATTTTCCCCTATTACCACAGATGCAGCAGATGTGGGAGTCTCAGGCCACAGTGTGGGGACAGCATTCCTCCCCTACTTTCCTTCCCCATCCAGCCACTTCTCAACCCACTGTGTTTATCGATCCTTTACCTCAACAAGGATTCATGGCCACTGAACCACCTCATGCCCCGGTAACCACTCAACCTTCCCCTTCTGGTTCCTCCGATTACCAAATTATGATGATGGCCTCCGACCAACCTCTCACCATCGACCTTAACCTTCAAACTCGGTCTCATCAGTACTCCACGCCTTCCACTCTGTCTATCCCCGAGTCCCCATATTCAGGTCCTACAGAGCCTCTGTCGACACCCAATGGTCCCTTAAAAATCCCTCCACCCAAAGTTGAGGTTCATACTAAGATTCCTAAGGGCCCATTACGTCGAAATGCTACCTCTGGTTGGGCTGCCCATTCATATAGCATAGTAGATGATCTGGCACAATCTCCTGCGGCCATTTCAGCACTAAAACTCCTCCAGTTGTGTCCTTCTCAAAAGAAGGCTCTACTATCTGCCATGGGTGTTGTAGATCCTGATGATGACCAATTGATTATTTTTTATGCCCGTCAATCAGACCATCCCCCTCTTCCTGCTTTCGTTGCTTTCCAAATCCTAGTCAATATCTGAAATGCCAACATCGCTCGGTGTATTATTGATGAGGGGGCATCTACCTGTGTGATGTCCGCTTTGGTTTGGAAACAACTCGGATCTCTTGAACTGGCCCCTTCCACAATCACCCTTCGTGCGTGGGATGGACATGCCTCCCAACCCATTGGCCTATTCCGTAACTATCCTATCACCCTTGCGGGAAAGACTGTTTGTGTCGACGTTGAAGTTATCGACACCCCTCTTGACTATAACATTATTTTGGGGTGTAGTTACACCTATGCCATGTCTGTCATCCTATCCGTAGTCCACCGCAAGATTTTCTTCCCTCATAATGTAAATATTGTCACCATTGACCAGCTGACATATCATGAACCAAAATCTCAGACCTCCCCTTAGTCCACCATCTCTGCTGTCACCAATAAGAAAGCTATTGATTCTTTGACCATCTTTTCCCCTGGTATCTAAAAAGACTCCTCCTTGCTTGGAACCTTCCTGGGTCCTCCCCCTCCTCCTATCTCTGATCCCAGCTTAGCGAATGTTTGCATGATGCACTCATCTCAGGCTGACCTTCCACAGCCTGCTTTGGCTAGTCAACAACCTCAATATCGCCTGCCACAACCTGCTCCTAGCCCTTCATCTCAGTTGACCGAACCTCTTCCGTCTGGACCTTCCAATGCACCTAGCACTCCAGAACCTCCCTACCCTCCTGATTCGGTTCCCCTAGGTCTCCACCATATGGGAACCATCCCTCTTGGCCATTACCCCACCGATTAGATACCTTTTCTTGCTCCCCCTCTGGGAGTCTATTCGATTCCCATCATGGCCACCCTTTCCCTCCCTAATTTTACCTTGGGAATACCGGTATGATATCTTAATCCTCCAGCCGAGACCCCACTCGGCCACCCCAAACCATACCTTGCTGTGACATCGGTTCAACCGATTCCCTTCGCTCCTTCCATCGCTATGGTGCCCCTAGCCCCTTCACAAGACATCCTCATGTTGTGACAGCTACGGGAAAGAAAAGAAAAGCTCACAAGGGGGCATCCAAAGACAAGGCCACCGCACTCGACCCTACCCCTCCTCCACCCACCAAGCCTTGTGCCTTGTGTGATGGTGTCGGTCATGCCACCCATACTTGCCCTGAGTTACCCTGTATCCAAACCATGGTTAAGGTCGTGTTCCTTGAATCTATGGTCCCCAAAACCTCTGTTTCTTCCTCATCCGCAACCAAGAACCCAAATACTCTTCGCACCAACAAACCCTCTGCTCTATGTGGTGTCCATGGCCATTATTCTCACCATTGTCCTCACCTCACGCATTACCGAGCCTCTTTAGAGGTCATTCGCATGTACGAGGTTGAAAAAAATAAATCCACCTCTCCCATCCTTGCTCAGTATGTGTCAGGCTTACTCAAGGATCCACTGCTACCATTGACATTCCTCCCCCTGATGTTGAGATGTCAGAACCTGCTGCCCCCCTCCTATACCTATCATCATCTGCACGACCCTCGGAGTAAATTCCCTCTGAATCCACTCCATCTATTTTTCTTGATTCCCCTTCAACAACATTCTTGGGCTCTACATTCTTTGACCATCTTTTTACTTGTTCTTCTGTCATCCCCCGTGACGATCCGTATGTGCACCTTTCTTCCCATACTGATGATTTAGGTAGCTTTGCAGTGTCATGTGGTTTCCTTGACCTTTCCCTTTCCTCCCATAAATAGGATGATCCCATCCGTATCTATGATGTCCTTCGTAGCATGAGCTCCTACTTTTCCTTCCATAGTCCTCATTCATCACCCTCTAGTCGATCTATGAGTCCTAGCCATCCTACCCAAACTACTCCCTCCCATAGTTGTCGTTTGATGTCTACCTATACTCATACTGCCATCATTATTCTCCTTCCTCCCATTACTTATCTTGTGACACTATTCCGTCGGACCTCTCGTCCATACATTATATTGGCTATGCCAATGGGGCAAGTCGCTATTCCCGGAATCTCACCTCGGCCGCATGGGCCATCTTTACCCCCTTTCATACCCTCATTCTTTTGAATGGGGTCTGCATTGGTAATGCCACCCATAATCAGGCTAAATATGATGTAGTACGTGGTCTCTTAGCCGATGCCCTCTCTCATTGCATCCTCCATCTACACGTTCATTTAGATTCCCTGCTTCTTGTCTTACAACTCAATGGTGTCTATCGTGTGCATAACCCTATCCTATTTAGCCAATATTTACGAGTGGAAATTTTGATACATGACTTTAGATTCATTACTTTCAACCATGTACCTAGAAGTCAAAATCACTACGTAGATAGAATTGCAAATCATGTTCTAGACTAGAATTTATCACACACTAGACAATAACATTTCAAACCATCAACACAATGCATATACATAATATATATCATATAACATGTTTTTAGAGTCCATCTACTCTGAAATGTATGACATGCCCATAACATGTTACAAAAAACAAAACTCAAAAACTGGGGGGCACCACTTGCCCCTACATACACACTGGGGGGCACCACCTGTCCTACATCTAATCACTCTCTAGAGGATATCGAGTCAATGGCTCTGCTCCCGTAGCTCGTAGATCACACATAGTATGACCATCCATCATCATGCGTTGCATGATACCTCACCATTCCGAGGGTAGCCCAATACATAACTCTATGTATTGGTCGTCTAAATCCTGCCAACCCCACTCCGACACACCAGTCAGTAGCCCCTCACATCTACAATGAATGTCCTCCAAAAGAGCATCCATATCCTTGTTCTATGCCATCCTTGATCCACTAGCACCTGTAGTTTCGGATGCTGCAGATCATCCCATATATCTAGCCGGTTTCACTGAAGCTATATCTGCATTCCAAAAAGTATAAGGATCAGTACCATAAATACTATTCACAAACTTTAACATGCACATAACAGATTAGTTACTTGTCACTTACCATCAGGCCCCCATACTCGACTAAGCGAAAGTGGCAAGTCCGGATCTCCCCAATAACTCATCCCACTATAGGGATAGTCATCTATGTACAATGGCATCTGATCCCAATGGGCGAAGAACTCTGGTTGGAACACCCATCTGACCGCCCCTCCCCCTCCTCTACAAAGTAGTCGTCCCCATCGACGCATCCTGGGTTCTCTCGGACCCCCATCAGGTAGCTGTACACGAGGTCGCAAGGTTGGGATCTTCTAAAAAAAGGAGCAAAATACAGTCCCATAAGCAAAATCATGGTTCACTTGTCGCTTACACAGTGACAGCTATCGTTTCAACAACACCAACATCATCTAGGCCCACCCATAGTAGGTCCCACTCAACACACTTTCTACAATCATCATCTACCCTCCAGTGATGTGATGGAGTGCCTAGCTGCCCAAGATTCGCAACACTGCTGCCGCCACTACCCGATTCTCCAACTATCGATATCCAAGTCCCTTTGACTTAGACACCTGTTTGACAATGTCGCTCTATGAACTCCAATATGTTACGCCCTCGTGGTAACACTGGCTGTGTATTTCCCACTGTCCCTAATGGTGGGAGACCAGTCAGGAAATACAGATCCTAGACTATCAGCTCAATCTTGTGACCCTGCACTATAAAAACCTCATGGTATGGATCCCAATAACTGACAATCCGGGCCAACAATGGCTCCCCAGCCCTCATCAAATGGTTCTCCACAAATTTCAAAACCCCAAACCTAGCCAATGCATGACGGACACCCTAATCTACTTGGATTTTCGTCCGTAATGTACCTTGGTATCTCTCTCTCCACTTGATCCGTATATCTGCCATATCTCCACAAAACCATCATCTTTGTTAGTCTACAGATACGTAAAACTACATTCAATTACACAAAAACTGAATCTCAACTCACAACAGCACTAGACCCACCTCCATCTGACAGGTCGCACTTTTTGGCCAAATACTGGGACAGGTCGCACTTTTCAGGCCCAAACCTGCATCCCAGGTCACAGTTTTTTCCCCAAAAAGTGTGACCCATTCTTAATGATGAGGTAGGGGTTGTTACTGAGATTTTGGATCCTAATCTGAACTTTTAATCCATCAAAAACAAAGAGTAGGATTAGGCCTCTTACCTGCAACTGACGAATCTCAATTCCAACGGTCGGTTTGTCCGCTACAATCGCCGCAAGATTTAGGGCCTTCTCTCCTCTCCACATTCACCACAGCTACACAAGCAAATGAATGTATTTGGAGGGAAAATGCCTTATTATAAGAAAAACCCCTGTTTTTTCTTTCACCCACTATGACCAAACCATAGCCCCGTTTGACACACCGTCTACACCATTGGAAAGCTCTCACCAAGCGTTCAAATGGGTATCTATTATTTTTTCATGTTTTTATACTTCACCATGACACATTTTTTCCACAAAGGGTCTATTCACCTCTCCTCCAAATCGAATTTCTTCACTTACAACACTTGTACTTGGGGCACCACTTTGCCTCCTTACTTGTCTTTGTTCATGTTGATTTTCGTCATGAGATACCCTATTGTACTGATGTTTTTATGGTCCCCCATTGGACCTTTACTGTGTGGCATCACCATCGAGTCACCCTTGTTTAGAGCATTCGAGTTGAGTCATCATCAGTCATGGAGTCTATCTCGAGTCCCTTTGTATCCCGCTATAGTCTTCCATCCTTCATTGCTTGGTCCCTCTCTCATGTTGCACATTATGGCCTTCAATACCATTGTTCCCTATCCCTCATGATATTTTGTTAGTCACTACCAAGCCATCCATGCCTTTTATGCTCTAACAAGGGAAGTCATCCATCCGCTACTCAGTATCCCTCATTTCATCATCATCATTAGTGTTTGTCTGTTAGTTGCTCTACTATTTTCTCCCGTGCTTTAGTTGGGGATCCCTTATTGCCTCACCTATGGCGGACCACATTCTGTCGACATCAGCTCATTTACTCCAAAAGCCAGGTCTAGAGGGCGGTGTACCTTGGTTTGAGCTCCTTTCAACATGATTGTGATCTCTATACTTGATGGTACAGTGATGCAGCAGTAGCTATTGGTGATTCCTGGGTGTTTGTGAGATGTCTCAACCATCATGAGGGGGTGGCCTTGCAGGTAGTCCCTCAGATGCCCGGATGACTCCTTCATTTCAGCCTTTGATGCAGCTCCTTACATTTGATGATGTCGGCCTCAGCCGCTTGCAATGCCTTTTCGATTTGCATGTATTAGTCAGATTTTGCGAGCCCTTCCCCGTGTATAGGGGGCATTTGGGTTGTATTTATCTCATGTACTAAAATATTATTGTATAAGTCCTGACTGTTATTTCAGGCACAACATGTATTTGGGATTCATCATTGTATTTTTCTGGCTCGTATTTATGCCAGCATGTACTTTATAGTTCGGTTCCTTGTTTACTGGACATACTATTCTTTTGTACTTTTTCTCGACAGGCATAGGTATGCCTCCCCTGCTTCCTTTAGCATAGGTACCACTTCATAAATTAGAGACTTGTTGCACCTGTAAGTCTCGTCTCCTCAGGGTCTAGTCCTTTAGCACATTAGACTACCTTACATTTTTCTCTCTGACTTCCCTCTTGATGTCTAGTGATTGAGTTCTTACAACGTACTTCGGTCATATGATTTTCTCCTAACACTCATACGTTGGGGGGCAATCTGTTACACCATTTTTTGGTCATCTAACCTATTATCATTAGATGAACCCAAGTACACCATGTAAGACCAATTTTACCCTGAGTAAAATTGCTTTCACTATGTGAAATAACTTAGTAAAACATCTTTATTAAGTTGTTTATGGTCTAAACAGGAAACCCCAAAAGGAAATAATAAACAAACCTATATTTGTTTGTATTTCCTGGTCATATTTAACCCAAAACAAGGAAATCAATTAAATAAATCCTTAATTATTTGATTATTTCCTAGGAATAAGTTATTTAAATCCTTATTTAAATAATATTCCTAGTTAAATTTGACTAAATCATTTATAAATAATTAAATAAATCATTATTTATTTAATTATATTCTCGCCATTTCCTTAAAATAATAAATAAATCATTTACTTATTTATTATTTATAAATAAAGGAATTGACCCAAGTCAAAAATCCTTTTCCCTCCAACAAATATAATAAAATATTCCTAAAGGGTGGTTCTAGAATTTGATTAATAATATTTTATTCATACACCAAGTTTTAGACCGCCCTAATATTTTATTATAAATAGAAGGTTTTTCCCCATTCATTAGTCACCTTCCATTGCATGAGATCACTCTAGATCTATACTTTTGGTCACATTCTCCATTTTTGCCTTGTGAGCTCCCTTTTCAGTTCTATGTTTTTCTGGGTTTTCTACACCAACAAGAGAGAGAAATTTTAGATCTGAAATGCCGAGGACTTTCAAGAACCCATCCCATTGAGGAGAATCGGATACACCTTTCTTGTTTTCCTCTCATGTGCCCCCTTTTAATATAAAAAATTCTTTCAAATACATCATTCTTGTTTTGTCTATTGGATGCATGGATTGACATTTTATTTTCACTGCTTAATGTCTTTTATGCTTAGATCTGGATTTTTGCAGCTTTATTTGCCTAACTGCAGATTTAAAGATATTGGCAGCCATAATTGATGTTAGGGCTATTTGTTATGTGTAGCTAAAGTGGTATTTTTCCAACGAAAGATTCATACTAACAAAAAGGATTTTGAGGATCAGTGGGCAAGGCTTGGCCAGTTCAGTTTCAGATTTCTCATTATTCTCTCTCCCTCTCATACTCTTGAGCACTTATTTTATTCTTATATAACTCTTGTGGAGTGTGGAATACTTGGATATTTGGATCAAGAAATCGAAGGAAAAGAATGAAAGTGGAAGAGGACATCAGGATCAACATCTACAACATGTTCTGAGTTGCACGTATGTTTTCCTCACTAGTTTTAGATTGCATGGGTATTTATGTGGATTTTAATAGCCTTTCCATTTCTTGGATAGCCATGGTGATTGTGTGCTTATTTCCATTGATTTTTTTCTGGTTGGTTCGCATGATTCCTATAGTTGTTGGACTGATTTATTAGTTCCTGGAGCTTTAGTTGGACAAATGCTCTAAAGCCCGATGGATAGCTATTGGGTTGAGTTACTAGTCATGGAGCCTTGGTTGGAAAACCGCTCTGGAGCCCTAGGTGTGTTGAGTTACTAGTCCTAGAGCCTTGGTTTGAAAAATGCTCTTGAGCTCGAGAATAGCTAGGGTTGAGTTACTAGTCTTGGAGCCTTGGTTGGAACAAACACTCTAGAGCCCTGGAGGAGCTTGGATAGAGACTAATTCGTGATGTTTAGTGATGTTCGACCGTGAGGTGGAATCACTAGTTTCAAGTTAAGACATTTTGGTCTCTAGAGCCCCAGTTTGGTGTTGATTGATGTGTTTGATAAAGTCCCACATTCATGCTTGGAATATGGCATGCGGGTAATTGGTTGAAGTGAGACTTTTATTAGAAAATCTATGTCCAGGTGGAATGTGGAAGTCCCATATTCATTTTGTTTTTACATTCAATAATGAAGAGCTCATTCCTCCAGTATTTGGTATGCAAATATACTATTTTATGTAACGATTTCATTGCTATTGTATCCATGGTATTTTTGTTGTTATTATGTTGGTTATGAGCATGCATTCGATTAGTGATGATGTATGGCTCTATTCATGTTTTTTCCTATAAATGAATATCCCTATATATATGGTAAAATTTATTGTATGATAGCTTACGATGTAGGGGAGAAATGCTTATTAGCCATTCTCAAATAAGAAATAGACCCCTTTGCTTAAATTGGTTCTTTATACTTGTAGACACTATGTTTGTGACATGTTTGAAGAAATTCATTTCCTGGCTGGGTGGGGTTGGATGAGTTATGGTTGATGTGATTGCTTCCATTTTTTTTTAATGTTATTTACCCTCTCCTTAAGTTACAAGAAGTTATGGGCAAACACCTCGGCACAAGGGCTGAAAATTTGGCACAAATCTTGGAGTTGAGCTGAAAACTTTGTTAACCTTTGTTAACCTTTCTTAACCTAATTAATTACATTTTTGTCAATTAAATTATTTCTAATAATAAAATAAATTAATGGTAATTATTATTAATCAATTGACATAATTAATAATCATTTAAATAAAAATAATTATATATTAAATAAACTATAATACAATATTTTGATTCCTTGGTATTTTTTTGATTGACTCCTTCTTTCTCCTTATTCACTCCTTTCACTCCAGCTTGTAATTATTAAATAAATCCTCCTCTCTTCTTGGTAGGTTTGTCTTGATGATGAGTCTTCTTTTATACTTTAAACATAGACGTAAAAATGGATACTGTGGAGATTATGAATTCCCCATATCAAAACTTTGTTGTTTGGGCATGAGTCGCTAGGTTGGCAAGGCTTTCCCATGGCTCTAGGGTCTATAGCCACTCCCTTGCTTTAATAAGCCCATGGATCAGCCTCAAGGGGGTAGAAAATCAATCCCCCCTCAAGGAATAGGGCCCTGGGAGGTTGGGTTACCTCTAGGGGGGTCAATGATGTAGTGTAGGGTGTGTTTTTGGTGTTTCCTTTGGTTCCACTTCCTTAAGGCCATCTAGGACGTTGAATATCATATTGGTAGCCTCTCATCACATGTTTACCTTGGTTGGTTGGTTACTTGGGTAGATGTGGGAAGAGGGTGATTCAATATTTCAAATAAGAATCTTTTACGATTCAAAATCCTAAACATAAAATAGTTAGTAATACTGAGAAAATTTTAAAATAATTTTAATAAATAAGGTTTTACAAATATACATAAGGTTTTACAAATATACATACATGGAGTTTCTCATTTTAAAAACCTTATATGGTTTTCCCTTGGATTTATCTCTTTCATGAATCATAATTTATACCTGTAATGCTTAATGAAAAGTACAAAAAAGAAAACTATATGATACGAGAAACTATGAATTCAATCTAGGATTTCCGAGGCAATTAAAGTTTCCATGTTACAAACTTTGGAAATCAAAATATATTTTACAAATCCTATGATTATGGCACCTCATGAGTTACCTAGGGTTTTACACTATTGGATAGAAAATACCAATCTTAAATTTGCTAAACCCTAAGATGACTAAAATCTTGATCATACATATCTTATAAATACATACCTTTGCCTTTGTTTGTTTCATTGATATTGTTTTCCTTTGAAAACTAAAGACAAGTTGTTTGATAAATGAATCATCAAAGATAAAGGTAATACTTACCTAATATAGATGAGGTCTTGGTGCCAAGGATGCTAGAGAGAATTCCTCATAAAGTTTTCATTATCTACATCGATTTCTTGTAAACTTTGATCCTTCTGATTGTTTGTTCCATGGTGATTTATGCATATTTATATAAATAAGCATGTATTATTCACTACTGATTAGAATTCGGTGAAGGTGAATGTAATAGGCATTTTTTGTTAGCATATCTTTACTGCTACAGAACTTGAAGTTTCCCATCATTGAAAAAGGAGATAGTTCCTTCTTAGAGACTATATTTTTTTATTTTATGATCATGTAGACTATTGTTAGGAATGTTCGTGCATGTCATGATCATAAAAACTATATTCAAGGGGTATAGTGACTTTTATTAATGTCATGTGAATAATTCTAACTGTATACATCCTTCATGTTTTGTTATTTGGTGTACATGTATTAAGATATCGATTTCTTTCATCAAAACTTCTTTGTGTAGATATTCAAGAGAGACACTTGTAGATTTTCTTGGTTCCCTGACTTGTATGGGCTTAAGTTGTGTATAAATATATACCAATATTGACATTACAACTTTGCATAGGAATTATACTACAAATTTTATCTTCTAAGGTGATTGTGGCTAATTTTATCTTCATATCTGTTTAGGACTTCTGTTTGGTACTTCCAGCTATAAGTTCGTTGGATTTTGTAAATAAATTTCTATGGAGCACTAGCACATGTGATTCTAGTTAGGGAATCCAACTACTAGGAGTACCCTTCCTCTTCATTTCTAATAGTCTCCCACAACTATTCCAACCTAGACCCACATCCTCTAGCAAATCAACATCAACAAGAGGGAACAAAATCCAACACATTATTGGTCACCTCTTTTCCTTGGGATCTGTGCTTATAGAAGTCTGGTTAGGACTGAAGTAACACTAATACAACACCGAAAAACATAGCTCCTATCACTATATTATCTTGTCCAATCATGTTGATACCATTGATTTCCTACATGGAATTCAAGGAACTTTTTGTAGGGCCTAAGGCTCCTCCTCAATGCATCCTACAAAAAATTTTCCACCAATATAAATATATGCAGCCTCTATGACATTTATAGTTGTGTTCTACCATTTTTCTCCTCCGTTATCCATGTTGGAGCGGGGTCCCCTGAGGCACAAGTTCCAAAGACAATTTTGTATGATTTTTTATGTGTGAAATGCGCAAATAGAGTCAAGGGGCTTTAGAGTGGGTCAAATTCCCCAAATTTTGATGTAATCTAGCTTAAATTTAATTTGTGGGCCTTAAACCATGGTTTCAGACCATAGTATCTGTGCGCTAGGCATATATAAATAGATAGAGTGTGTCTAAGATAAGTAGTCAGTAAGATATATGTGTTATGAGATATTGATGTTCTGATAGTTGATGCATCTATAAGGGTTTTGGGTTGGGTTGAAAGGCTCTTGCTGGCTATGTGCATGGAGACCTAATCTTGCTTATGTGCGGACTTTGATGTATATGTGCTCGGAAGGGTTTGTAAGGTTTTTTTAAATAACAGTTGATGTATTGATAGATATGACAGATAACAAGAACAACAGTTTTGGCGAATCTCTTTGTGTTATGCATCTATATTACTTACAGTTTCTGATCTGTTAAGGTCGCATTGAATATTTACTTGTTAATGATTACGCAAGGATATCAGAACTAATTATGCATGAGTATTGATAGATATGTTAAGTGTTTACATTACTTAATTTTTGGATTGGATTTGGTTCTGTTTTGTTTATCTATGTTGAAGCGAACAATATTTCTGTGCTATTATGTTGATACATGTGCATTCTCTGCAATTCTATTATAAAATATTGCACACATCTATATAAGCTCACTTTTGGTTTTTTTGAGTGCCACTTCATTAAATTCTCTCTCAGGGTGCAAAAAAATGGTTCCAACACCCCCCCATACTGCTTCAGGTGAGACTTTATTCTACACAAGCAGATCACTGCTGAAATGGCTAGTAGTTGTAGGGTTTGTTGGTTTATCCATAAAATCCGAACCAAGGTCAAGACCCCTCAAGCCAACAAATGGTTCCATTGTCAGGACCAGGATCATCATTTTGAGGGAGAATTGATGTTGTGGCATCCATCGCGCAACAAATTATAAGATTGGCTAGATAGAAAGATACTTGGATTTGCGCTACATGAGAATAGAAGCACTAAGATGTTTGATGAATAATGGGTAAATAAGTATATTTATACAGAAGTGCATGAGATTTTATTTTTTTCCTTTACACACGAACTACAAGAGTGGTTGTCGCGATTAGTTGAGTTCCATCACTGCATAAATGTTGACTTAGTCACTGAGTGGACTCCTGAATTTATCCAGCAAGTAGAAAAGTTTTATAATAAGATCACTCGTGCATTAGATCACTGGATTGATCACCTCTTGGGTGGATTTGTGACTAAATTTTCTGTTGACCAATTTTTGTCATATTCTGAAGCAGAAAGAAGGTTTTTCGAAGGCTCTAGAGGTAAGTTCTTATGCTCATTGAAATTATTACTGAAAATGATATTGTGTGAATGGGGTTGTTTATGCAAACATACTTCTGAATGCATCAAAGAGGTTCAGTTACGTGTAGTGGAATAATTTACTGTGAAGACTCTGGAAAATTCATGTATAGCCTCTGAAGCCTAGATTTGATAGTGGATCAGATACTACTAGCTCAAGTGACTCGAAAGAAAAAAATATTGTCATATTAGAAACCCTTGAATTTGTTTTCCACTCCATCCACCCATATTATGCGCTCACATCACAGATCACCTACTCCACCACGCATTCCATGTCCATCTCCACCTCCACCTCCCACCGAAGTAGAGATGGTTGCATCCACGAAGTTACCTAATTTCAAATGCATTGGAAATGAGGACACTGATCACTTCTAGTTTGTGACTGAGGTCGTATAGTAGGCTCAACAGATTAAAAATATTGACATTAGAAAAGCGCAGTTGACTGCTGCATTTCAAGATCATGCACTAGACTAGTATATTAGGTATGCGCAAGAAAAACCTAATGCTACCTTGGAAGAAATTAAGGCAGCCCTAAAAGAGAAATTTAAGAAACCTAAGTCATATGTGTAGATGGTGACAGAAATGAAGGTTATTCATCAATAACCTAATGAATACGTATGGGATGCTGATCAAAGTTTAAAGCACACCATCAGAGATGGTGGATTCATGATTGATGATACTCAACATAAAGAATGGTTCATTTCTATGTTTATCCCACATTTGTGCCAACCCTTAGGTAAGAAAAATACTGACACACAAGATGAGGTTGTATAAGTTGCAATGAAACTAGAAGCCACCCTAGCATCTATTTTTTTGGGACCTCAACAGATTCAGAGTTAGTTGGAAGCCATGCATCTAGAAATTCAAAGTCTGAGAAAAGATAAAGGTAAGGAATTCTGCGCAGAGGTACGATGTATAAAATGCAAAGATTTAGGGCACCATAAATACCAATGTCCTATTTTCAACAATTATCTGAATGTCAGAGGTCCTATTCCATTGAAGCATCCTGTATGGTGTATTATCTATCAAATTTTTGGACTACATGACACAAATTCTTTCCCAAGGATAGGAAAATATCAGCCTAATTTGAAGCAATTATTTTGCAAGTTTTGTTTGTCATTAGGGCATGATGAGAAGAATTTTCATACCTATGACATGATGTTGGATAAACAAGAGATATATAGAATTTAGGTTGAGCCTACATCACCATTATCCCCTTATGGGCACAGAGGATTTCAAGCCTCAGAGGAAGAGGCCGATGAGGTGGATCAGCTGGTCGAGGGATAGGACAAGTGATTTGATATAACTATGGTGATGTTTGTCATTATGCACGCGACTTTCCAAATCTAGTGCAATAGTCTTGTAGGTACCGTAGACAATTTGATAATGGTATAGAATATTTCCCCATCTTGATTGCTAAAATGCAGGAAAATAAGACTCCAACGCAAAATATTTAGATGGTTCATGAAAAAACTTTTGAATAAGATCCTTATGTGAATGTAGTTATTTTTATCACTCTCCCCAAATTCCAAATGCTTCCAATAGGATTGGAGAAAGGTAACGACATACCAACTTTAGGTCAGGTATCTAGCCCTACCCAAACTAGAGAGGGCTCTCTCTCTGTCACTTTAAACAATCAAATGAATGGTTGAGTATCATAAGAATTTAGGCTAGATATGTAAGCTTAAATGAGTAAAATTTGTTTGATATTTTGAATGCTGGATAGGAAATTTAGTGACTGAATTGTAAATGAGGCTTTTAGGTATAAACTTTGAGGTGAACATGTAGAGGGTGTGTGAGGTAAGGTAGGTAGTTTGGAAAAATATTAATCAGTCATTGAGTATAGGATGAGGATAGAGTAGATATTGAATGAGAACTAAGGTGAATTCATTCAATTTAAGAAGCAAATCAACATAATATGGTGAATCTTGTATAAAACAAAGCATGCATAACATGAATTATGCTCTCAAACTAACAAGATATAAATGTATGAAAAAATAGACATGGAATTAAGCTTAAGATAATAATAAAACATGAGAAACACATATGTTCCAAATCATACCACAAGTATCTCACAATATTTCCTACAAATTTGTCTATGATTTCATTCCACAAACTAATTACAAGAGCTCGAAAACAAAATATGAGACTATGCAACCGCAAAAAAGACAAAAGAGAGTCTACTTATATAAAATATATACCATGACACCTCACTAGGTTGAAATTCCATCCAAAATGGATCATAAGTTCAAAATCTAATTCATTTCCAAGTTTCTAAGGAGGTTAGAAACCATTCCCTGAATTTTAGATACAAACTAGGAATGTTTTTCCCTTACATTAGTTACAAATTCCATCATAATAGGAAAAAAAAATACAACCTAATAAATATAATGACAACTCATAGCCTCTAATTTTTAACCATCGAAACTTGAAAAGTGTCCTAAGGGAATCAAATGCTAATCCGTGACAATTCTGACTAAAGATTTTAAAAACAATTTGTAGAAGCGTAATTGAACTTTGGGGGCACTTTTGAGGCACTTTGAGAAGTCTAAATCCACTTCTTAAAGAACGGCCAACTAGCCCTGTGTGTCTAGTTTCTATAACATCTTTAATGTTTCAAAATGGACCACGGGAATGCCTTCAAAAATCCATTATCCCAGGGTCACTCAAAAGTGTAACAAAGGATCCAAAATGGAGGTAGAAACATGAAAAATAGGTGGCTTTTTAGCTTTTTCTCCAAAATTGTAGATTTTCATGCCAAGAGTGTTACTTATCTATGATTTAATAATCAAAATACATCCATCCATTTAAATAAATCACCATTTGGATGCCTCCAAAACAAAAATTCATGTGTCTGTTACCCTTCTGCAATGAGAAATTTCCAGAATTTTTCCAAAAATCATGTAAAATACCAAAATTGATCCAAATCCTTCAAAATTTGTTATTTAACACTTGAAATATATATGCTACACAAATAATGAAGCTTCAACTAAAAAATCAAATTTTTCCTTCTCCTTGAGCTTCATTTGTGCCTCTTTAAGCCTCTCTTTCACTTGTTTCAGCCTTACTTGAGCAATGTTATCCTTGGTACGATAATGATTTTCCATGTTCCTTTGTAGCTTGCTATCCCTTTTAGCCATCTTCATTAACTTCTCTATATGCTCATTAACTCTTGATAGCCAAATCTCTCTATCCTCATTGATCTCCATGGCAATGAGCTCATCAAATGTTAACTCTTTAGATTGATGAATTTGTTGTTTCTCTTTCTCCAATGCCCTTTTTAAGCCTCTTGTTCTTGGTATTTTTGCATGCACTTCATACTCCATCTCCTACACTTGGTTAACAACAACAATACTCTTTCCTTTACCTATGTTTTCCTGCATGTCTGATTTTTATTTACTTTGGAGGATCTGATTCATTTGCAATTGAAGATTTTCTCGTTCAAGGAAATTAATTCAGGATTAGGCAATGGATAAGGCCTCTTTCAATTCTGAAATCTATTTATCCTTATCTTTTATGATGTATTCAACTAATTTGACCTCCTCATGTTCTGATACCTTAGGCTCCATTGGCAGTGACTCATTATGTTGATGCAAAAGAAGATGCTCCTCTATCTGACATTGCTCATCATGGGTGCCAAGTGTAAGAAATCTTCTGGTAGACTTAGGCACAAAAAATTGCCTCCTCCCTCTCTCATATGTGTGAGAAAATTCCACAACCTTAGGAACATTTGAAATCTAAATAGGCATGCTAGAAGAGCGAATCACCATTGGTTTTGGTGATGCTGTAATATGTAAGACATAAAGCGTTGTTGACAACCTCTCCAAGAATTCTTCCCATGTCATGTTTATGGAGGACAAGTGATGCAACACAATGAGCTTGATAAGGCCATGATGAAAGAGACTAGTATGATTATCTTCTCTTTTTATATGAACCTTCCCGGCCATCTTAATCAAGTTCCTCTATAAATAATGAGGAAAATCAAGTGTTTTGACTCTGGTAAAGAGCATCAAAAGCCTGATGTGATACCTGTATATCCTGAAGAATCTTCCTTCACATTTAAAGTACTTCATTATAAAAATCATCGGTTTAGAGTACTTGTTTCTAAGGTTTTTAAAAGGAAAAATAAATTATGGATCATCTCTAGCATGAAGCTTTAGAAATTGCTTGTAGTTCTCAATGTCAAGATCCATACCCTTGAACCACTGCTCTCCTTGAGAAGGGATACCTGTAGCTAAATCAATTAGGCCATATGATAAGCTTATCTCCATACCTACAATAGTGACCTTTCCCATATTATAGTTGGTTGCAAAAAGGATGGAAAACTGAAGACAATACCCTCCTTCCATAAACCTTTCACAAAATTTTAAGCACAATGTTCTTTGAAAACATCTTCTGGCCAATGGTGAAGCATTAATCTCGTGCATGGTGAATGGTTCAAGTTTGATATGGTGCCCTCCTTTGAAACTATTATTTTCACTTTCCATGGTGTTGTTCATTGGAATGAAAAAAATCCTACGATGTCAATGAAATGAGTGGATAAGGATGGAAATTTGGAAAATGGAGTGTATGAAGGTGTGAGTTTGGTGGATGAAATGGAGGGTCTTGAAGATGAGAAAAAATATATAAAAAATTGAGTGGGTAATGTTGTGTTTCAGCTTCAATTTTAAGGAGGAATGAGAGAAAATGGATGAGTAGGAGGTGTCAAAATGTCTAAAACACAGTAAATTCATAGTTTTTACTATGAAAATAGCCTGTGCAACAATAAGACAAGTTTGGGAGGTGAAAAGGGGGTAATAGGGTTGAGTAATTTTTTTGAAAAACTTTCAGTGAGTAGGATTGTGTCTTGTCTCCATAATGAAGGTGAAATGAAGGCAAATGAATGAGTGGAAGAAATTCAAATCCTCAAAATAGAGTAATTTCCTAATTTTGGTTGTGGGAAAAACTAGTGAAGAAGTGTTTTGATTTTTGAGGGTTATGGAGCTAGACAAAAATTTGATAAAATTTTAGAAGTTATGTTGGAAACTTAGCTCCACAATTCTAGTGGAATGGATGAAAAGGGATAAGTATAAGTCCCTAAAAATCCTAAAACACATTCTTATACGTTTTCACTGTTTTCACTCCTCTCACTGTGCAAAATAGCCTTAAATTAGAATTTTTATAGTTTGATTTGATGTCCTGGATGATGTGTGGGAATAGGTATATGTAGATGGGAATGGAGGATGTAGGTTTGCAGTTTGTGTGATATGACAGTGTTTGGGTTTGAATAGGGTAGGGTTTTGACTAAAAAAAATAAAAATATGTGGATAGTAGAGATATGGAGAAGGCTTTTAATGACATGAAATGATTAAAAAGAAATATTCAAGCTGTGACCAAAACAATAATGAGGTATTTTCTTACATTGTGGAGAAGCCACACCAAGAAATTATCTTGACGGATAGAGGTTTTCGGGCTTTAATTAACACCAGAGGCTACCACAGAAGCATACCATTGTTTTCTTCAATATTCAGAAATGTAACAAAAATATTCTTGAATACCGAGGAGTGTAACAACGTTTTATACACTACCCAGGAGTGTAACAAAACAACTTATTATCACCAAAAAGAATGTAACAAAGAGGTTTTTACACTACTACAAAAGCGTAACAACACCTTTTCCCTTACCCACAGGAGCGTAACACAGTTTTTCTACCTCCACATAAGCGTAACAACACTATTCTCGACACTGATAGGAGCATAACACAGTTTTACTCCCTCCACGGGAGCATAACAACACTATTTTTCACTCCCATAAGCATAACAAGGTACTTTCCTTCACAGACAGAAACGTAACAACAGAGGTTTTCACTCACCACAACAATGTAGAATTGTGGTTTTCCCAAGAGTTTATGAGAGAATATTGAGAGTGAAGAGAGATAATCAAAGTGGATCTCACATATATGAAAGGATAAGACTAAAAGAAGAATGAAGTTTCCTTTCCATTTATAATATTTGACAACCTTTACCTTTTCCCCTTTGACATTTACAAAAACATTTTTGACCTTTTTATGCTTTTGAAAGTGAATTTTTACTCCTTCACATGGGATGAAAGAAAAAAAATGTGATTTCATTCACTCTTCTTGACTTTGAACTGACCTTTTTTAACCTTTTGGGCAACTCGGAGGATGACATGCTGACTTTTTCTAATGAGGTAAGAAGACAAAAAAACACTTTTTGAGCCCTTTGACATGAAAGGTGACTCTTTGGCTCTTTGAGTAAGATGAGAGGACAGAGTTAACCTCTTTTACATTCCTTGAAACTTTAGATGACCTTCTTAGGCTTTTAAATTAAGACCTTCAGACATATTTTCTCCTTTTCATGAGATAGTGAGACTGCTTTTGAACACTTTTTAACTTTAACATTGGACATGACTTCTTAAAATAAATAAGATGTATTTGAAGCTTTAAATGACACTATTTTTCTTTTTACTAGGAAATTAGGTCAAAATGACCTCCTTTGGAGCTCTGACAGTGGATGATGACTTTTTGATCCTTTAAAAGAAATAATGAGACAAAGTTCTTCAATTTTCATGAAACAATGAGACAACGATGAGATATTTTAAGAATTTTTGAATATTGAGCCATATGAAACAAGAGAGATGGACTTATTTGAACTTCATGAGCATGCCTACTCTTTCAATAGGTTTTTATAGATTAAGTGGAGGGCCCTTGCCTTATTTTTAGTGAATTTTATGATTTTTCCAGAGGCAAGGCTGAACCCAGACTTGACCTAAATGAAATGAAGTGACATAACTCTAGACCTTTTGAATAATGATGATGGAGATGGTGACCTTGAAAATAATGATGGAGATGACCTTGACAATGGTGATTATAAGTGAAATGAAGGAGAAACATACATGTTTTATCCTTATTCAGTGACCAAATTTATTTTTGAGAACTGGTTTGAAAAAGTAAAAAAATTGACCTATGACCTAATGCAAAAAAACTGAAAGAGTCATTTTATCACTAACATATTTGTGCTAATAGTTATGAGGAGTGGTGTAGCTACCAATGAATACAAGGGAAATAAACCTACCACTAATGTATTTATTCGAAAATCACATCAAAACAACGAAGGCTTTAATCTTCAGTGCATCAAAGACACCTTTATTGAAGCAAGGAAAGAATTTGTGGAAGGAGGTACTTCAACAAGTGGTAGAAAATTGGAGGAAGAAAGAGAAGAAGAGGAGATTAAGCTATTTTTATAGGAATGCATAATTTTTTTTCACAACAAGAAGGAAGTTAAAAATTTGCAGGCATTGATAGATAATTGTGCAGAGAGAGAATAACCCACAGTAGAACAATGAGTAGTCAACTAGATTTACAAGAACAAGAAGAGAATGGGTAGAGAGATGCGTATGACTGCACATATTCATGCTTATTTAATGGACCAATTCATTCTATATTTGGGATCAGATTCTAATGTTCTACCTAAACAAACATGGCAGTGCATGGGAGAGCCGAAGTTGGAATGGTCTACTATCCAACTGCGCATGGCTAACCAACAGAAGATCATTCTTATGGAGAGGTTATCAAGATTTGTGGTAAATATAGAAGTTTTTAGGGGGTTGGTAGAATTTGAAGTCATATAGATTGTAGATGATACTAATCCCTACCCTATGCTGCTAGGATTGGATTGGGCCATTCAAATGGATGGTGTTATCAATCTGAAGAGAAGGAGAATGGAATTTGATAGTGATGGAGTTAGGGTGATCATTCCTATTATCACCCAAAAAAATTTCAAAACATCATTGTGTCAATTTTGTTTTTTATCATGGGTCAAAATAGGGTCTTAGGAATCTTTTCTTGAATTTGACCAAAAGGAAGTATTAGAATTTTAGGTTTGAAACTTAGTGTTAACAAATCCATTTTAAAGGTTTTTCATGTCAATTCATTCATCATTTAATTTCCATATTTTTTTTCATATAAATTGGCAAATTAGCTAGGAAACCTTACTTTCGTAGTGCCACTAGTTCAAAAAAGTTGATTTGCACTACGAAACTGCTGAAAGACATGAAGAAAAAAAACTTTGTTTTCTGGTTTTGAGCAGTCAAATTCCAAGGAGGTTTCTCAGTAACTGAAAACGAATTTAGGAAAAATGAAAGCGGTTTTTCTTCCTAAGAGACCTAAATAAAAACACCTCTCTCTTTTTCTTCAATTTCATTAGGAGGTAGGAGAAATTTATAACTTAAAATGCGCTATGAAACTATTGTTACAAAACTGTCTTGTACATGATTGTTTAGCAGTCAAATTAAAGTTCATTTTCTAGCCAAATGAAAAAGTATTTTGGAATACTGAATGAGGTTTATCTTCATCACAGCCCCAGTTACAATAAAACCTCTCACTTTTCTGACAAGTGTTATCAGTTGGTATATACAAGGCTTTCTTTGAAGCCCTATTTTCAGAAATAGAGTTTTCCTATTTTACACATGTTTTGCGAAGGAACGTTATGGACAGTAGGAGATGTGTTCCAAAAAAAAAAAGAGTGGTATTTATTAAAAACATCATGGCCTACAAAATCCTCCTTCCATTTCTCAAAATATATCATGGAGTAGGAGATATAGTCTTTGTCCCAAGACTTAGTATTCAGGAAAAAACAGGAAAAACCAATAGGCCAACCAATTGCAAATGAAGAAGGGACCTTAAGAAGGCAAGAATGACTCTGTTTTTCAAGTGATATTATGAAATCAGATTTATTTTGAGTTTTTAGCACATTTAAAATTTTCATTTTGGAAAATTTTGGACAAAACTGCTCACTCAGCAGTTTCGTAGCGCAAACAGCGTAAAAGGGGAGAAAAGCACTACAAAACTGTTGTAGCAGCTTTTCTTGCCCTTTTTCATCACATTTTGGGGGGTAAAAATATGAATTAAGGTTTGAAATTTCTAAGGAGGATATTTCTAAAGGTAGTGAAGATGATTTTGAAGGAAAGAAGTCAATATTTTGAAGAAAAAAGGGTTAAAGGGTAGTGCTACGAAATTGTCTTGTTTTCATACCGCAGTCTATTTTTAGCTCATTTGAATAGTTTGATGATGGTTTTGGATAGTTGGAATATAGGGAGGAGTTTTTGCATGTTTTAATTCAAATTTCAATAAAAAATGACCATGAAATGAAGAGTACATGATGGTCAGAATGTTCAATGAATGCAAAAGACCATGTGCCTAAAAAACAGGGTTTGGTTTCCTGCTTTTGAGGAGGTCAGTAAAGTGGTCATGAGAGCTCAAGCCCATCATCCAAATATGACCATGTGATGACATACTTGTCAATGATGTAATTTAAAATAGATAAGGTTTTTAGGATAAGGTTATTAAAGATAGTAATAAGGAGTTTGAGTCCTAGCTGAAATAGGACTGTCAAGTACAATAGGTGTATGTTTGTCATAAATTTCATGTTTTATAGTTGTGCAAGGTGTTAGTAGTTAGAGATTCGATGTATCTAGCCTAAGAGGATATAATATGATGTTGTGAGATGTATATTAAAGGGCAAGAGGTCGAATTATCAAAGGGTTGGAGACTTTTTGGCAAAACTGGTGCATATTGTAAAAACACTATTTCAGCTAATGCAGAGAGCTTCTACTTGACAAAATTGAGATTCAGAAGGGGTTTTTAGTGTTTTCCTGTTCTATCAGTGTTTCTTATATATATTATTTGCAGTGGTGTTCATCTATATTACTCAGAACTCATCTTTAGATGCTCTGACTTCCTTTATAAATGGACTGACCGTGTTTTTACATGTTTCAAGTGTATGTCTCATGACTAAAAACCTTGATATGCCTCAACTTCCATGTCAATTAGATTCACTGATTTTCTTAGATTGATTTGACTCCACAATACCAATGTATACATGCTAATGTTGGTTTCAACCTAAAGGTTGGAAAATTTTATTGGAGGAGACTAATTTTGTAAATCTTGGGATTGACTGATATATACAAAATTAATTTAACTTTTCTGGACCTGAGATTCTTAGTGTATTTCTATGAGTTTGTATCTTATCTTTGAAATGTTTCCCTTTCATAGTTGTAATGCTTATTACTCATAATTCATGGTTAGTCATGCTCTGACTTCCTTTAAGTGTTGAACTATGGTCAAATGAGTTTTTGGGTCCTATCTTTGGAAGGTTTTCTTCAATGTTTTAATGCTTATTACTCAGAATTCGTGGTTATTCATGCTTTGACTTCCTTTAAGTGTTAAGCTTTGATGAATCTCTTTTAATAATTTCCTTTTCAATACCTTGATGTATCTTTACTTAGAATTGTATCACATGCTCTGACTTCCTTTGAACCTCAAGTTATTGAGATTTTCTTGAATGTGTCATTTTTTTCATTGAAGTATATACAAGCCTCAGTTTCTACAAGAAGAGCTATTGTTATCTTTATCCCTGTCACTAACTCCATAGCCCAATGGTAGCAAGCCTCCATCTTTTCAACATATAAACATACAAAATCAACACACATAGAGTTAGCCATCTATCTACATCTTTACTCAATATCATTAACCTTTGAGAGAGCCCTCTCAGGTTGAGGAGGCTAATCCTCAATCAAAAGATTGGTTTGAAAAAGTTACACTGAAGCTGCCTGATCAGTAGCCAATCAGGTATGATTTTGGTGATAGCAATTCCTCTCAATCCTGAAGAAGGCCAAATCTATACTGAACTAGTGTGTGTTGAGGACGATATTGATCAAATATATAAGCTAATTGTGCGCGAGGAAGATTGGATTAATCCAACATTAGATGGTAATATTAACTTGGAGAAGGGTAGCTCTTGCTTTTCAGACTCTGATGAAGAACTAGAGAATTGTCAGAACTGACTACATGAGATGTCTGCGTTGCACTGTAATCATGTGACCTAATATCTACATTGTATAACATCTAAGGTATGTGATTTACCAAACTATGATGGCTCAACCGATTTAAACATGTTTATAGGAGAGTTGTAAATGATTGTTAATGAAGGAAAGATATTCCGTGCTTTGGATCTTGGCTTGTGCACTACTCCAGAAAGATGGTGGAAAACTCCTAAGGAGAATATGGGAAACTGGGAAAAATGTGCACGCATGATGAGGCTATGGTTTGAATGCCCAGTAATTAAAATAGAGGGTGTATACTCTAGAAAAGAAAATCTACACAACCATGTGGCCAAGTGGAATCAAGTATGAGGTGTAGAATCAAGAACTGATGGGTGCATATGTTTATTCACATGTTGGGAAAAGTGCCAACTAACTGGTACATAGAGACAGAGATGCGCAAAGGCACTAGTGAATGGTCTATGTTGGTAGAAAATTTTATTCTTACCTTTAGCTTTGAAAGTGGGTTTGAGATAGTTGGTCGAGCTTCGATCCAAGAAATTATTAATGTGCCGATAAGGGAGACTGTGCATTGCAGACAATTGGCACTTGTGGAACTTAGGGACCTGTGTGTGCTCAAAGGAACCTAGATCCCCTTTAATATCAAACAAATGCACTCCATGCTAAGCCTTGTAGGATATTACAGAAAGCACATTTCCAAGTATGAATTGATAACTGTGCCCATGACGAAATTACTCAAAATAATTGTGACATTCCATTGGCATGTTTAATGCCAGAGAAGTTTACAGTTATTGATGGATATGATGGGCACTACTTGATATGCTTTGAATTAGTTGGTCAACAAGCCTATGTTGGGGGGGTCAGTCTGTAGATGGTTATCCTTAGCACTGGATTATATGCATAATAAGGTGCGACACACACGTGAGATCTGTTCCAAGAGGTTGAATGGCACACCAAAAGTGTCAAAAAATAGCCATTGGAACAGTAAAACTAGATAAGACAAATTTATTACCATTTTTAGGTGCATCCAAGATGCATTTAATGAAGGGATTTTTCTAAATTTAGGACCGTTTTGTCAGTAATGGAGCCTCATTAATTCACAAGAAGATGTTGAAGATGTGCCACAGGTACAAATATGACCTATGGGATTGTAATAGTTCACTTTGTGTTCTGAGATATTTTTATGCTTTGAGATCTTTGTTTTCCATTGCATTTGATGTGTCTATGTCTGTTTTTGAACTAGGGTTTGAGGACACATTGTGTCGTGTAGGGTCAGGGTACGTAATTCTGAGCGCAATGAAAACCACAAGACCGGGTGATGACCCTACCATGACAGAAGTACCTATTGTTGAAACACTTGCACCATAAATGAAGAAGGGGAAATCCTCTGAGACACACAGATCTCCCAGATAAAAGACCCTGAGACTATGCCATTCTGTGAGAGATAAAATGAAATGACCCACGGAAGAAGTTTCGGAGACTATTGAGGAATGGGACGAAGAAGTTGTTTAATTATCCCCATTATCATGGCTTGGGGGCATGGTGGAACCCCTGGCCACCTTCTCACTTAATTAACCAAAGTCTCAGCCTAGACACACTCGATCAATGTATGGTCAATTATCCTCCCATTCGTTGGATAGTTAGACCTACCGGCCTCTCCGGCAAGCCATATATCATAGATGTTTGATACCCTATATTAAAATATTATACTTTGTGTGATACCATACTTACCACTTGGTCCCTCTATTTCACTTGGTGGGCAGGGATGATTCTAGACCTTCTCTAAAAATTCATTCTCGTATTATTTTCTTACCTTAATTCTTCACTAGGACCATCCTTCCAAGAAGCATTAAGGCCACATTTAGACAAGTAATGTCACCTACATAAAGTTGTATATCTCGATTCCAATGGTCGGTTTTTTGCTATGATCACCAAAATATTTATGGCCTTTTCCTCCTCTCCACATTCACCATAGCTACACTTGAAAATGAATCAAATTGGAGGGAAATTGCCTTATTAAAAGAAAAACCCAAATTTTTCTTTTTCCAATTGCAACCAAACCATAGCTCAGTTTGACAAACCTTCAGCACATTTGGAAAGCCCTCACCGAGCACTCAAATAGGTATCCTTTCATTTTTGGTGATTGTATACTTCACCCGGAAGCCTTTTTTCCAAGAAGGGTCACTTCGCTACTTCTCAAAATCAATTTTCTTCACTTACGAAACTTGTACTCACCTTCATACTTGTTGATTCTTGTGTTGATTTTCATCATGAGTAACCATATTTTACTCATGTTTTTATGGTCTCTATCGTACCTACTCTCTGTGGCAACATCATCAAGTCGCCCTTGTTTAGAGCATCAGAGTTGAGTCATCATTGCATCCATGGAGTCTGCCCCAAGTTCATTTTGTCTTCCATCCTTCATTTCTTTCTACCACTCTCGTGTCGCATGTTTTTTCCTTCAGTCACTCTGTCCCCTATTCCCTCCGAAGTTGAGTTAGTATTTTTCAGGTCATTCATGCCCTTTATGCTCTAACAAGGGAAGTCGCCAGCTCACTACTTAGTCCCCCCCATTCCACCATCATCCCTGTTGTGAGTCCATCAGTCATTATACTATTATATCTCATGCCTTAGTTGATGATTCCTTATTTCCTCACCTATGGTGAACCTCTTTCTATCAACATCATATTATTCATTCTAGAATATAGGTCTAGAGGGTAGTGTACCTTGGTTCCAACTTCCATTCTTGTTCGGTGTTGTGAAACCAGCTCCAAAAAGAGAATAAGAGAGATATCAATGCCTTATAAATAAGCCACTTCGAAGGGGCAACCTCCAATACATTACATGAATGAAAAATTCTTGGATGATACAAATGACCAAAACCTCCTTCTATATATAGGAGTCCATGGGGCCACAATATAATCCTAGTGGGGCCACAATGTAATCCTAGCCGACCTAACAATAATAATGTAAGGGCACAATAATAAAAATATGGGGGTTACAGGGGTACAACGATAACAATAAGGGGGGCTAAACTAACATAATAAGGGACTACACTATTAATATAGGGACTTAACATGCCCCTCTCCTTCAAACAAGTGTTGTCCTCAATGCTTGATTATTTCTTGATGCTTCTGTATAAAATTATCATCCTCCCATGTGGAATCTTCTACAGGAAAGTTCTTCCACTTGCTGAGATACTCTGAAATTGATCGTACTTGTTGAGTTCTTTTTTCTATGATTGCTTCAGAAATTCTTTCGATGTGATGTTGATCTTCCTGTTGTTTCATTAGATTCTGCACCAAAGTTAGGTTATCCTTTGAGAGTTGGAGAACTTGTTGTTGATGCTCGATGTGATCTTCCACTAATTTATCATCCATATTAGCTATTACTTGATCCTTCAAACCATCCAACTTAGCCTTCATTTCTTATTTTAAACCATCTATGTCATCTTCGGTTTCTCTTCGTAAGATCAAATTTTGTTGTATTTGGTACCATAATTTTGATATCTCATACTGCAATTCTTCCTCTTCATGCGTCATAGCATAGCTTTATAAAGGCTTAATGGATGTTGAATTCTTTTTAGGGGCCATTTAGAATCCAATACTAATATCTATTCTACAATATTCCCTTGGAATCAATTCAACTTAATTCTTCAAACAAGACTTATGCAATTTGGGAAAAAAATACACAACTTTTACTTGCTTTTGAGGAGCTCTACATTGAAATTGAATTATCTATATAATTTCGGATCTTAAATATCTTAAATTTGGCCTTGTAGTAGCCCTCTGAAGCTTCTTTAAAATTTCACAAGTCTGACCTTATTTGGTTTCTTCAAGGCAAAGATATGTCCAATCTCTCACAATGACCCAATTATGGACTAGTTCAGTAGGGCGAACTTGTACGACTTGGCACACCTTCCTATTTCCTCCTTTGGCTCTGAAATTGATAGAAAGGAAACTATAGTCTGTGTGCTTGTGGAAAATTTTTACAGCATTCTAATCTGATGCTTAGAGAGAGAGTTATGAAGATTTTCCCATGATCACCTCTTTGAGATGAAATTCAGAAGCCTCAAAAAGCCCTAACTTCCATAGATCATATCTCCGAAAATATTGTGAAACAATATTTTAAATTTTGTGACGATGTTCCTCAGGATCGTGGCTTCTCACTCTAAAAATATCAGCTTTTGAATCTTCGTATAAAAACCGTTATTACAAAAATACCATGATGACTTGTTTAGGTTAAATTTAGGAGCCTGCAAAATGACCTAACTTGCACAGATCATATCTACGACAATATTGTGAACCAAGTTCTGAAATTTTGCGACGATGTTCCTCAGGATTGTCGCTTCGGACTCTAAAAATTTCATATTTTTAACCTTTGTAGAAAAAAATTTATAGAGAAAATGCCACGATGACTTGTTTGGAGCAGCGAAACCCTAGAATCTCAAAGCTCTGATAGCAATTGTTGTGAAGCCAACTCCAAAAAGAGAAGAAAAGAGATATCAACACCTTAGAAATAAGCCACTTTGAGGGGGAAAACTCCAATACATTACATGAATGAACAATTATTGGATGATACAAATGACCAAAACCTCCTTCTATATATAGGAGTCCATGGGGCCACAATATAATCCTAGTGGGGCCACAATGTAATCCTAGTCGACCTAACAATAATAATGTAAGGGCACAATAATAACAATATGGGGGTTACAGGGGTACAACAATAAAAATAAGGGGGGATACACTAATATAATAAGGGACTACACTATTAATATAGGGAATTAACATTCGATGCCTCAGATCATGCAAAGGGACCCTTTATTTCCCTTTGACTTGATTGTCTCTCAGTTCCAGCTCCTTATGGCATCATCGAGATCCATATACTTGATGGTTAAGTGATGCAACAGATTGTACGAGTGATTCCCAGGTGTGTGTGAGATGTTTTAGACCTCATGAGGTGGTGGCCCTTTAGGTATCCCCCCACATACGCGAAAGACCTATTCACTATAGCCTTGGATGCAGCTCTACAGATTTGATGATTCCAGCCTCAGCTGCTTGGAGTACCTTTTTAGTTTGCATGTATCATTTATATTTTCAAAGCCCTTTCCTGTTTTATAGGGAATATTTGGTTGTTATTATATCTCATGTACTCAAATATTATTGTATAAATCGTGGCTGCTGTCCTAGGCATGGTAAGTGTGTGGGATCCATTATGTTTTTTTTATCTGGCCCATGTTTATTCCAACATGTACTATATAGCTCAGTCCCATGTTTTCTTGGTGCACCATTATTATTTTTACTTTGTCATCTCGGCAGGCATAAGTATCCCTCCCCCACCTCATTAAGAACAGGTACTCACTCATAAAAGAAACTTGTCATGTCTATAAGTCTTGCCTCCTCAGGGTCTTGTCCTCTCGCTCTTTAGTTAGTCTTATATTTCTCTCTCTCTCACTCCCCTTCAGTGTGTAGTGATTGTGTTCTTACAACGTACTTTTTTCATACGATTAGCTCCTAACACTCGCACATTGGGGGGAAATATTTTACACCAATTGTTTTTCATCTAACCTATTACTATTAGATGGACTAAAGTACACCATGTAAGACCAATTTTACCATAGTAGAATTGCTTTCACTATGAGAAATAATTTAATAACCCATAGTTTATTAAATTATTTTTTGTCTCAACGGGAAACCCCATGAGGAATAATTAAATAAATCGTTATTTTTTTAATTTTCCTCTAGGGATAATTAACTAAACAACTATTTAATTAATATTCCTAGTCATATTTAACCCAAAACATGATAATTAATTAGATAAATTATTATTTATCTTATTATTCTATAGGAATAATTATTTAAATCATTATTTATTTAATTATTCCTTAACCTCATCCTTGAAATAGTAAATAAATCATTTATTTATTTAATATTTCTAAATAAAGGGATTTAACAAATTATAAATTCCTTTTCCCTCATCCAAAAATAATAAAATATTCCAAGTAAGTTGGATCTAGATTTGGTTAATAATATTTTAACTATGCACCAATATCTAGACTAACTCAATATTTTGTTATAAATAGAAGGGTTTCCCATTCATTCACTACCTTTTTTATCACCTTTTGATCTATAATTTTGGTTTGACTTTGATCCTCCATCATTGTCATATTTTTCTACTTTTTATTGTGAGCTCCCTTTGAGTTCTATTTTGTTTGGGTTTTATGCACCATCCAGAGAGAAAGATATTGGATCTGAAGCCCTGAGGACATACACGAACCCATCCCATTGAAGGGGACTGGTAACATCTTTATCTGTTCCCTTTCCAGGTGTCATAATACAAAATATTCTTTATAAATTATTGTCTTTTCTATTATATGTATGGAGAAACTCTTGTTTATTTTCATTGTTTAATGTCTTTAACTACATAGATCTAGATTTTTGTAGAATTTATTATAATTACCTACTACAGATCTAAGGAAATTGACAGCCACATTTAATGTTAGGGTTATTTTTTATGCATAGCTAAAGTGAGTTTTTTTCGTGCGCTTGTGATTAGAATTCACACTAACAACGCCACCCACTATCAAAGTGCCAAAGGACTTGGATAAGGTGCGCGCGAGAATCCAAGTCCCTCTGATCTCGGAGAATGTCCCTATGGAAGGGGATATGCTTGAAAAACCTCAAAAATTGTGGTTTGATGACTGGGACATCACAGATGTCGAGAATTTTCTCGAGCTCACACCAAAGCTCTATTTAGATCAAATTTCCTATGAAGGAGGTGTGGTGCACCTCAAACCAAAGAGGGGAATGTTAGGTCTGTACAAGTTTGGCCTACTCAATTTGCTACAAATCCCTCATTTTGGGTGAAATCCCATCAATGATATATGCGTTAGGCAGTTGCTGGCATTGGTCTATGATGATGCGCTCTGATTGGGAGAGCGCATCCTGATTGATGAAAATTTTATCCATAGGATAATGGGTCTACTAGCTAAGGGGGCGACCATGTTTCTAATTTTGGAGGTAAAGCACAGGAGAAAGTGGTGGCTGATGAGATCAAGATAAAATACAATTTCATGTGCAAGACCGGGGGTTCATTGTGAATGAGATTAATGACCCATTCATCCATTTTGGTACACTCATCTTGGCCTGAAAGATGATATGCAAGTGCAGGCCAAGGATTTTCCTACGCATGTGATTCTGCTAGCCGGAAGGTGTGAGAAGGGTTTCATATACAACTAGTGTGGGTACCTATGCAAGGAATTTCTTGAGAATGTGCTCGAAGCACAAGAGGAAGGAAATCCCTTCCAATATGCGTGGCTCCTCTTATTGATTTCACTAATTGGATGGAGAACCCTTGAAGATATGCAATTCCCCGAAATTGAAGAAACAATGTGCAAAGATGCGCCATACGCAACACTCTGGAACTCATCTGACTTGGTGTGTGCGAAGGAGAATAAAATATTTTGGGTTTTATATAATGCAACACTGAACCAAGCGATGCAAAACAAGCCTTGATTGTCACCCTATGATCAATACAAAATGGTAGCAAACTTTAAGGCTGTGTTTCATAACTTTTATATCCATGAAAAAGGCACTGTAGAGGGAGTGTGGTATGAGCTTCCTTATTTGGTGAGTGAAGATGATCTTATTAGAGTTACAGAAAAATGTTCACTGACCTCATTGACTCTTCCTACACAAACAAAACAACACACTCTGATAAGAAAATTCATGGAAAAAGCTACTAAAAAACCTGTAGAAACTGCGACAGTGACTGTTACAGAGAAACCTACTGAGAAGGAATCGACCCAAACTAAAATGGGAGGCTCTATGCTTAAGGAGACTGGAGAAGTGGAAACATCAAAAGGCACTCAAGTCTTTGGTGGCTCATGAAAGGAGAAAAACGGATATAAGAAAGCAAGACAGGAGGTCCTGCCACTCATAGAGGATGACCTCAATGAGATCGTGAATAGAGTTACATCTGCAACCGAAGATCGATGGACATACATGGAGGTCCAATACAAATCCATGCTAGATATTTTCCAAGTTGGGTTGCAAGAATTAAAATTTCAAGCGAGTCAGATTCAATAGAGCATGATTCGGGCGAGCCTGACTAGTGCGCATGTTACCAGCACGCAACCATTGGATGTTGCTTTTCCAGCATCAAGGGGATGCGCGATTTGTCGACATAACCCTACCCGTGATACAAATGGACGCTAAGCAGCATGTTAAATTTACTATTAAAGGAGATGTACATGATAATATTTCGGTGTTTCTTGTAGGTAAGCTCCATCTTCTTCATTCAGTGATTGAAGACAAACTTCAATACTGAGAAGAAATTGCATAAACGAAGACCAAAGATGCACAAAAATAGGTTTCACAAGCACATCAGCAACAAAAATGAGCTGAATCAACTTGCAGAGAAGCAGAGGCCTAGCGTGCTGTGCTGGAGGTGGAGATCAATCAGGTTTGTTGTGACATCACAGTTGTATTGGCCATAGTTACACCCACTGAGAAGTTAGAAGGGTTGGTTGTTGTAGTGAAAGCAGTGTGCGTAGAAGTACACACCATTCGAATGGAGTATGAGCAGCAAATCGTTGACCTCTAGACAAAATTTTAGTTGTAGACACCGCCAGAGGTTCACATGAAGAGGGAAATGGAATTAAAGAAAACATGGGATAATTGCCATGTTCACCCAATGTGACAGTTCATTGAACAAGGCCATGGATATTTTGGCCTCTGTCCAGAATGATCCAGTCATGCAGCAGCTGCTTGATGCACTCAATTAGAAGGAGCAATAGTTTTAAGAGGCTAGAACAGTTTCATACATTAGTCCTTATCCAACGAATTTTTCGTCTACAAGAAGGTCACAAAATTCATACAAAGATCATTGACTTGCATAGGAAGGAATAAGTGTTGAAGGAGCGCATGCAATTGTGGGCAAAGGAAGCATTGTAATTATCCTAGACATTGGACAACACTCTGACGATCATTCAGTAGACTCAGGGTAGCATAGAGATGGTTGTTAAGGACCCTACTATAGACATGGTTCAGTAAGTGGTGAGAAGGTAAATCCCCTCTAAGGACAGAGGCAATTCCTCTTGCCCTGGAGTGGGTATAGCAACAAGGGAACAAGCTGGACTTTCAGACTCCTAGCTTATAAATTAAAATGAGTTGGGATAGATGGCCTACCTTGGTCCAACGCTTCTTTTGAAGTTTGCAGTAGTGATCCATTGATCTTTGTCTTCACACACTGCGGTATTTAAGTGGTAATATCTGTGTACCTACACAAGGATCAAGTGAACAGTGACAGCATACAAAAACATAATTTCATTCACAGATATTCGATTGGTCAAGGAGAATCAAACATTTTTCATATGATCAAACACAAAATTGGAACCAAAAAACCAGTCATTTATTAATGATAGAGAAAATAAGTTTACAACCTTAATGCCTTGATTTTTCATCCTCCTTCGATGAGTTCATTCAATGGCCCTAAACTCTCTCTCGACAAGCAATGGCCCTAAACTCTCTCTCGACAATGGATTCCTCTCTGTCTTGTTCTTCACACCAGCTATAGTAAGGATTGTTTTGCTAGCTTTTCCATGTAAGGATGTATTTATAGGAGATGAGGAGGTGGTTTGGGATCCCTCATAAGGTGGAAGAGAGGTCCTATCCCTTTGGTGAGTTGCACAAATGTAGGAAACAAGAATCTAAAGGGAGGATTTCGACATTATTTAGTCAAACAAACCACGATGACTCTGCTCACGAAGTAGTTAGGGATGGAAACTTCACTTCTATTTTTTTTTTAAATCCAAAACAACTCGACATGGGTAATACACTGAGACAGAGATCCAATAGGCACGAGGTCCAGTATTAATTTCCCCATCAGCATGAGGCCATAACTGCCTACCAGCGCTGACCCAAAAACATATGTTTTTGAGAGTCTACTTGAGGAGTGATCAACAAAGGAAATTTTTTTGACATGCTAAGGGATGTAATGACACTTTTTTCAAGGTATTACAATACACAGAAGTCATTGAAATGGTCTTCCAATGTGCGGGATGGGGATTGCAGGGATGGTGACAAAATACTATGTAACATATGCCCCCTAAAGCATGAGGTCCAAGAGAGAGGGAGGAGTGAAATCCTTTATGAGAACGTAACCATACCAAACACCACCATCGGAAGACCTACAAGAACAAGTACAACTGATATCTCTAATACATGAACATGTGGCATGGGCACAACGATCCATAATAGAGTACATATAAAAATAAGATCTAAGGTATGGACATAGCCATCCAACAAGAAGGATCAATAAATAGACTTAGGTATGGTCGTAGCCATCCAATCAGAAGATTCATGTGTATAGTCATGATAAACCAAAATGTCCCACAGCTTGGATTTTATCAGACAAAACCAAGGGTCTTCCGCTCCATCTCGACCCGAACAAGTACAAATTCTAGCATGCGAATGAGTAAGCTTAAGTCGAACATGCAAGAAAATCTCCTAATTACTAGCCAATGATGAAATTTGTTAACAGGCATGAGAGAAATCATAAATAATGACAATGGCTATCAAGGTACAACTAGTACAATTCACAGAATGTGAACAATGATCTGGAGTTGAACACCCATGAAATCACTTGACCAAAGGCCAATGATGAGGAGCTATCGTCAAATGCGAAGAACTTGCCATTGAGGCATGTAAGCTCCAAGCTACCGGAAGGAAGTCTCTACGTCAGTTTTCTAGATAATGAGCTGAAGTCGACAAGAAGTGACCTGGTCGAAGGAGGGCCATAATTTTTCACACATTATTGACACTAGACAGAAGAACAAGATGATAGTGAATCAGGACCAAACAAAGGATCAGAGGTTGAAAATTGTAGAAGGAAACTTATCTTGAACATATTGGCAACACGACTCCAAAATTCAACACTATTTCACATTGGGGGATCTGAGGTCATGATGATGTGGCAAAGAGTAGATGAGAGGTCAAAACAGATAACCAAAACCCATGGAGGCAAAAAATGGTGAAATGGCATGTCCCAAACCTGACACGAATTGCAAACAAGTGTCATGTTCAAGAGTGACATACTGCTGACAAAACTAAAAAAATTGGTTCCATTTTCCCCCACCAATGTTGGCGAGTACCCCAATTATTTTTGGAAACAAGCTTGAAGGTGATAGCATATGCTTGTCATATAAGTTTGTCCTTCGGACAAATCCATCCTAGTATATTTTACGCGCCCTAGGAAGGAGGAACACGAATTCCAATGTCATGTAAATTTTAACGAGTCTGACAAAGGAAGAACTCGACATTTTTTCATGCTTAGAGAGTTTGAAAAGAAATAGAAAATAAAACTCCAACAAGTCCCTTTTCGTAGATAGTCTCACAGATCCGAAAAGCTAGAAAACAATATATGAGAGAACATCCTAGTCGCGATAGGCTAAGGTATTCCTTTTTCATAAATAATTTTTCCCAGCCACAAAAGGGGTAAATGTATACTGGGTAGATGTCATTTTGCAACCTTTAATGAGTTCAAAACGACAAGAGTCTCAGTAATATTTTCAATTTTTTAGAGTCAGAAAAGAGCTGAAACATGATTCTAGGGGGTGACTTTTTCGTGTTTTTACCGAGTCCGAAAAAGTAATAAAATACAACTCGTCACTTCATTGCCATCACGTTGAGGGCTTTTTGTTGCACACGAAATGCACGTAAAACCATTTTCTGAGAAAAAATATTAAAATAATAAAAAAATGTGCTCAAAAACCTAATTAGGGTTCTGAAAAGTTTATAAAATGCCAAAAATAGTAAAAATAAATTACTTTTTAACTTTTACCTCTTGTGAGCAATTTTTACCCTTTTTCACTGTGATTTTGTGGAGCTGCCAGTGGAAAATCCAGAATACCACTCATGAATTTGTCTCTTACAGGTGAGAGCTCATATCCTTAACTACATTTTGATCTATTTTTATTTTCCCGCATTTCATTTTTACCACCCTTGTGGGGGATTTTGGTTCAATTTAGGGCGTGGTGGTCGGCGCGGGTTCTGGGCACGGACTCGCGCTAACCATCTTTGAATCCAAATGGGGGCGTGCCAACCACGAGCATGAATTTTTCTTATAAATTCAACTAATCTGTCCATTTTAAACCCTTCAATAGTAAATAATTTAACTAATGATGGTCCCATTGATGATTTTGTAGGTGTGTGAGAGAAAAATGGTGATCGAATGGAAGGAAAGAGAACATAGAGATGAAGATGAGGAAGGCATGGTAAATTTAAGATGCATGGATATTCTCAGGGACCACGGGCTTCTAAAATTCTTCATGACACCATGTCTTTCATCTCAACTGGAGCTACTATAGTACCTGATCAGTGTATGGTACATTGATGAGGAAAGATTCATAATTCACAATCAGGAGCTAGAGATTGAGGTCTCTGATGTATACTTCATAACTAGATTATCATGGAGGGGGGCAGTACCAATCCTGACCAGTACCCGGCCTGCGATGGAAAACATGAGCATGGTCATAGATAGAGTGTGTCGAGGGGTAAGGAAATGATCAAAGAGCGGGAAAGTGGATATTCAAACCATTCTCAATTTTGAACTAAAAGTAGTGCTGCACACCATCACACAAGCTGCCGGATCTCAAGCTCTGCATTAAGCCACAAAAAAACAACTACTACTTGCTATGCATTGTATGACCCCAACTCTTTAAAACTTGGAAGAGGCCATAACAATCAATATGAAATGCTAGTTGACAAAATGCAAGAATGGCAAGCTGTAACAGTTTGGCTATGGGCCCATCTTGGTACCATTCATCTTGGAACAGTTACCAATATTTCAACATTAGGAAGTGATAGTTCCAACACCACCAGCCTAGGAGCCACGGATGGTCTATTGGGTGGCTCTGATGAATAGATCAGGGAGGATCAACAGATGTCCTGGAGACCGGAATTATTTGACTGGCTCCATTGACAACTGATTGTCGTGGATTACTCGCCCTATTATGGCACAGACTTTAATGGTGATTCAAATATACCACTCCCAGTAGGAGAGGATCAGGATGAAGCATTGGGTAAGACTCATTTTTTTATTTTGATGAGTTTTATGATTTTTTTTATTATATATGTTCTAATGTTAATCCATGAATTTGCAGATGTTGGCCCAGAAAGAGCTACAGGAATGTCTCCAATAGCACAGAGAGTTCCTCGTGATTTTGATGTGGCCCCTCATGGTGAGGGAAGCAAGGAGGAGGAAATCGTATGCAACCTGGAGGGACTCACCAGTAGAATCCCATATTATGCGATATTTGACAATGTTCCTCGTGCATACCAAAGGCACACTGTGGGGGTGTCGAACCGTGTTCACTGCTTATTGAGGTGGCTTGTATGGGCAATGATATGCTACTATGAGCATCATGCCGACTAGACACCTAGGCTTTTATTTCCGCATATTTTTGAGAGACATGATGTCTCGGGATGTAACCAAAGAATACATATTTTTTGAACTTATGATGCACATGGATGCAAACACTCGATATATATATATATATATATATATATATATATATATATATATATATATATATATATATATATATATATATGCCTCTTTTCCTGTATGAATCTTATTATGTGATGATGTTGTTTTAAAAATTACGCAAAGGTTTATCTAATACAGTATTGGCTACTATATCAGTTAACACATTCATTTATTTGGGAATATGTTTATATGTGATGTAATCAAATTCCTTTCTAATAAATGAACACACAAATACAACCTTAAGATTTGAGGATTTTATACCAGGGTTCTGCTATAAAATAGATACTAGCATATAAAAGAGTGCATGCTTCCTTCTTCATCAAAATACTTAAGAAAAATCTTCATTAAAACTACATTTGATTCATCTTAAAATGTACATAAAGAAAAGAGAGCCATACAAAAAAAAAATACTGATATATAAATACACAAGAAATTCCTTGGCCGAATATTACAATTGATGGCCTCTCGGCTCTTGGCCCTTTTACAAAAGCTCCCAAACCATCTCTCTCTCTCTCTCTCTCTCTCTCTCTCTCTCTATTCCTCACTGTACTCCATCCTCACGCACTCCTTATATTTATAAATAATAATGAATTTATTCTAATCCATAATTTTCTCCACACAAATATCAACTAAAATCTAAATTAGATTTATCCTTTTTTTGGACTCAACTAAGTCTCATTTAAGGAATTCCTAATCCCTAAATTATCCACCTAACTCACTCCACTAATATCCTAAATTAATTTAAGAAAATATTTACAATAAATATTACATTCATATTTTTCTCTCAATTTATTAAAAATGAGAAAAATACTCTATAAAATAATTAAGAACCTCACCCCCTAAATCACACAAATGAATAATGAAAATTAAGCTTTATGCTCCTGCATCAGACTCCCAAGGTTGAAAATAATCATGATCTCCTGATCATGTGTTTCAGATCTTTTTATTCCTAGATCCCATACCTTGTTCTGTAGTTTTCCATTTGTTGCTGCTTTTGTTTGTTGTTTTTCTCCAGGTACCCACACTTTATGTTGCATTGCCCCTCTGGTTATGCTTTCATAGTCTTCTGTTGTCTTCCTCTTGCTACTTCTTCTTTTTTTTACTGTTGTTGTCTTCTTATGGGACAATTTCATTATTTTTTCCTTATCAGTTCAATTTCTCTGTCCAAAAGACCTTTTTTTGTTGTTTACTTTCACCTCTTGATTGCTAAACTTTTATACTTATTGTCGCTCTTTCATCCTTGCCCTCTTGTTTACTATTGTTTTTCACCTTCACATTCTTAATTTCCCAATATTGAAATTGAGATTCCTCTTCATGCCTTTAATCCTGATTCTTCAACATAGGTTCCAACAATCTAATCTCTTGTTTCCATGGATTACATATTTCCATAGAAATTTCTTCCTCTTCTTTTACTTGACTATTCACTTGTGTCAAATTTTCTCCAACATTTTCAATAAAACCTATACTCACAAAACAATTAGTAAAATAAAAAACATAAGGCCTCAGTGCCTCTTTCTCCTCTGGCAACATTTCAATATCTTGCTCTGAAATTTCCTCTTCCATCATCACATTAGTATGCTAATTTAAATTCTCTATGAGACTGTTAGCTAGTCCCTCCTCTATATCATATGTTTCAAGAATGTCTCCCTATTCTGTTTCACAATAACGAACTTCTTTGATTTTCTGAATCATTCCTGAATCCTTATCCTTTGTTTTCTGATTACCATTCTGGACAATTTCTTTGTCTTTCTCTTTCAGCAACTCACCCTGAGTATAGATCCTCTGCTTTTCCAGCTTTCTTCTTTGAAGATATAACTTTCTATATAACTCAACAATCTCAATTGGGGTAGAACTTGGAAAATTTACATAGCTTTCCATACCTTCACTTGTCGTTGACCAATCGTCAGATGGTCCTTCTTCCTCTGCTTCAATACTCTGCTGTTTATTCCCATGAGACCCCTTTGTCTCCTTTTGTTTCTAAGATCTTGCTATCTCAGCATCACTCTGAACAAATTTCATATTCAACTTCTTCTCCTTAACAAACTTCAAAGTTTTTTCAACATCTTGCGATGTACTTGCAATCACACACAAATCATTAGTTTTAAGAGCATAAGACCTTGTGGTCCCACTTGATGCTTCAGTCATCATATCTCCTTGCTGCTCTGAATCCTTCATTCGATTCAGTTACTATGTAGATTTCTCTTCTGTCACATCATTACCTTCAGAAAGCAATGGCCATATTCTAGCTCACATATCAAACCTTCCTTTATATACTCATTTAAACTGAGTAACTCTTCCTTCAATTGAGCATTCACTCCATGCTCCCACTTCACTTGCAATCTATTCCATTTGACTCTCCTTTTCATACTCCATCCATATCTCTGGTCTACTTTACTTCTCTGTAACATTTCCATCAATAACTCAAGACAAAATTTTATCTCAGCTTTCTCCCACTCATAATCTTCATCAGTCAACTGTTCACATATGCCATTTACCTTGGCATTTTCCTTCTTCTTCCTTCTTCTGTGGTCTTCATCCAATCTTTTGAAATGACTATCAACAGTCATCTTCTCCTCATTTTTGAACTTCATTTGTTCACTTGTGGATTTCATTTGAATCCCCTTTTCAGCAAGCCTTCCTACTTTCCATTCAACAATACAAGCTTTCTTCTTGTGCTTGACCTCTTGTGGTTCTCTGTCTTGGAATCATTTCAGGGCAATTATCTTGCTTCTCTTTGCTGCAAAAAAACACTTTAGTAATGCTTGTGTTATACTGAGCAACTCTTTGGGTGTCAAGCTCTGCCGACCATGCACCCGATTACATTCAAAACTTTGACTAGATTCAATACTCTTTGACCCAAACTTTACATCAAATTCTCATCTTGGATGAAAAATACACCCTCTTGTACAATAACTTAATCTTAAATCAAGCTATCCAAATTTTCATTTGACCCTAAAATATGTTTGACTTGAAATCTTGATCCAATAATTACAATAGTGGATATTTTGACTTAATTCAAATTATACAATCTACCCACAACATCCACCCTTAATACATTTTTATGATGTAAAATATTCACTCTTTCTCATACTCCATTCTTATGAAAATATCACAAGTCACCAATTACATCATCTCCCATTATCATTTACTCACATGATACTTTAGCCTTTAGATTGAAATTCAATTCACTTTTCCCCAAGATTTATTTTAAAATAAAATAAATAATTTAATTTTCACTTTAAAATACCTTTTTGAAATGATGTATCATACCTTATGCTCTCTTCAAGGTTATTTAATAAACCTTTCCTTTGCATTTGCAATTCTCCGAATGTCACTCTTCTGTGCCGTCTTTGTCACAATGAATACTTGCATGCCCATCATTAAAATCATTCATCATCTTAACACAATCAGTTTCCCTGTACTTCCATGAACCATACAACTACATATTATAAATTCACATCCCTTCACCTATGTACAGAGGACAAGGTATTCATGTTTTCAACCTCTTCGATGAATAATGTACAACTCATACATTGTGTCCATCCTGAATAACACCTCCGTAGATTCCGCCACATGATGGTAAAAAAAAATATTCTATAACATCAAGCAATTTGGTTTGTTTGTGTTTCCAATCTTAAAACAAAAATCAAAATATTCTTCCCATTTCCAACTACGAGCTTTGGTCCAAAATGACTTAGTCAAAACAGTGAAGAACCCACATTATGCATAATAAACCCGCTCATATATTATAAAAATGCATGTTTCTCCTTATATCAACAAGATTAGCGCATTCTCCTTTTCCATTCATTTAAGAAAAACTTAAATTTATTTAAAGCTACTATGGTGATAAAACCTTATACCTCCGCATGTACAATATTTTCACTTTAATTTTGAACCGCATGTTGACATATATATAAATCATCTCCACAAAAATACTTATTTATGATTTCGATTTTGGTTAAAAAAACCCAAAATGTCAACACATAACATGCTCAGTCATACCTTTTCCCTTGACCCATAATTTCGTTGCACCACTCCAATTCATATTTTTTGTCTAGGAAAATTGCAAATTTTCAATTTCAGTTTTACTGCCCCATGGCCTCTAACTATTGGAGATCATGATTGTGCTTGCAATCACTGAGATCTCCACCGATATCTGTCTCTCCTCGATGCACAGCTTCAAACAAAACACAGCTATGGCTTCATTTGTTAAGTGAAAACACTTATTCCAAATACATTGGACTCTCCATATGTGATTGAATTCAGGCTTTAATTTTAATGCGCAACAAAAAAAAATTGTACAATCAAAAGGCAACTATTTATATTTTTCAAGCTTTGCAACTTCACTATTTGTAAATGCCATCCCATTATTAGTTCCAACCAATTATAAAACATAGAAAAACGATACTTATAGTCAAGCTCTATAAGTCGTAATGTCCTTTGGGACTACACCAATTCTTAATGTAATTACCATTCCTTTGCGATGTCAACATAACCATTAATGTGAGATGCCAGCACAAGGAAGAGAAAATTCCATACGACATTTCTCTACAATACTAAAATATTTTCCAAATAAGAACCATCGTAATTTGACACGGTATACCTTTCCTCTGCATTTGCAGTTGACTCTTACACCATTGTTAGAGTTCCACACTACCAACGCACTCTTAGACCGAAGTGCCAAGACTATTCTGCCATGAATTCTAGCTCTAGCTTTACAGCATAACCCAACTGCTCCAACATCTGCATCTAACCCATAATTTCACCGCTCTAACATTCATTCCAACTTACCCACTGGTCGTATGTTGTGGTTGAAGCAAACGTTGTGTTTATTTTTAATTAGTTGCTAATATACATCATCACATGGGAAGAAAAACATTGCAACCAAAGTACACGGTGTCAACCGGACTGCATCATATTTGAATACACTGTTAATATTAAAGGCTTACACAACCTCCATAGGCCAATCTGAATTCATTATGTAGCCTCCACGAGTCTTTCAACCACACAAAACCTCATCCAGCCATCAATAAAACGTGACCAAGAAATATTATTTAGTCGTATTCATGCTGTGTATAACATATATGCCATACCCATGGTTATATAACTATGTTAACGTATATGCATTTGTTGATGCCACGAACTCCCATATATTATATCATACCCATGATATAATAATGTGATGTTCACCCATGTGATGAATGTTGTGTTATCTATTACGCATACCTATGATATCATATGGACTGTGATATCATATGATGCACGTTATTCACAGTCATAAAACATGTCACCTATGGTATCTATGTCGTGATATCAATGCCTACGTCCACCGCTTGATGTTGCCTTCACACGTTGCATTAAGGTTGTGGCCTTGGAGAATCATGCCACACTTTCACCTATGCCATTGCTTCACGCAGACTCTGCAAACCTAACGTCGCACACCCAAATCACAAGTCTGTGGTCTTATATTTGTTGTTTTTTCTTCAAACACACCCTCGTTCCTATATTCACACACTCACATATACAACAAATATATATATATATATATATATATATATATATATATATATATATATATATATATATATATATATATAGTTTGTAGAATTAACGCGCAATCCAACCTGCTCTCCTCTCTCACAACAAGCAATCAAAACAAAACAGCCTCAATGTAGGAGAGACTCATCCTCAAACTCATCTCCTTAGGCTCTGATACCAAATGATGCCAGGGTTCTACTATAAATCAGATCCTAGCATATAAAAGAGTGCATGCTTCCTTCTTCATCAAAATACTTAAGAAAACTCTTCATTAAAACTACATTTGATTCAGCTTAAAATGCACATAAATAAAAGAGAGCCATACAAACAAAAATACTTATATATAAATACACAAGAAATTCCTTGGCCGAATATTACAATGGATGGCCTCTCGGCTCTCAGCCCTTTTACAAAAGCTCTCAAGCCATCTCTCTCTCTCACTCTGTATTCCTCACTGTATTCCATCCTCACACACTCCTCATATTTATACATAATAACGAAATTATTCTAATCCATAATTTCCTCCACATAAATCTCAACTAAAATCTAAATTAGATTTATCCTTTTTTTGGACTCAACTAAGTCCCGTTTAAAGAATTACTAATCCCTAAATTATCTACCTAACTCACTCCACTCATATTTGAAATCAATTTAAGAGAATATTTACAATAAATATTACATTCATATTTTTCTCTCAATTTATTAAAAATGAGAAAAATAATTTATAAAATAATTAAAAAACCTCACCCCCTAAATCACACAAATGAATAATGAAAATTAATCTTGATGCTCCTGCATCAGGATTTCTAACAAAATAATTCCCATTAAGTTGAAGAAAAACAAGCTGAGAGTCTAGGTTAACAATTAATGCACTAATGTTGAGAGGAATGGCCTTAGTTAAGAGTTCAATGACAACACTATATTCAATGACATTGTTCATTGTTCAGCCTAGAAAAATACCTTGAAGTTCAATCAACTCACCATTAGGATTATAAATCACCCGGGCTGTAGAAGACAAGTTTCAGGTATTGTGGGAGGCACCATCCGCGAAACCAACATAAGCAGTGATAAACATCTCCACAATAAGAAACAACATAATAAGCATGAAAAAATTCTTGCAAAGTAAGCACACCAAGCCAAAAAATGTACAAAAATGAAAAAACACCAATGTACAAAAGAATCATGCACAAGAAACTCATGCATAGTATTTTTTGAGATACAGCCCATTTTTGGGCTGATCCAAAGGATAGCCTTCATAATCAGTTAGCTCATAAGCCTCATTCTGCAAAACTCGCTTAATGATATAGGGCCCATGCCAGATGGGTTCGAATTTTCCTACCCCCAGCTTATCATGAGCTTGGTCGTACAAGAGGACGAGGTCTTCATCTACAAAGGAACGAGGGGAAACTAACTGGTCAAAATGAGCTTTGACCCACTTTTCTGGGATTCTATGAAAAGAGCAGCAAAGCAGTGAGTTTCATCAAGCCTCTCTAAATATAGAAGATTCTCTTCTTCTGGTGAAGTATTAGACAGCAATTCAATAACTATCTTGAGAGAAGGGATTTCTTATTCAATCGGAAGGGTAGCTTCGAGACCATAGACAAGCTGGAATGGAGTGAATCCGGTCGCATCCTTCATCGAGGTTTGGTAAGCTCAGAGAGCTAAAAACAACATGAGATTCTAGTTGGATTTGTGCATCCCAATCATATGTTGAAGCATAGTGACTAGAACTTTGTTCACGGCTTCAACCTGGCCATTGGCCTGAGGATAGTACGACGTTGAGATGTCGTGACGCAGTCCCAACTTAGAAGACAACTCAGCCATCATGTAATGATGAAAATGAGAACCATGATCGGTAACAATGGCTTGAGGGACACCAAACCTAGTAATTTCATTATTTAACAGGAATTGTACGATTTTTTTACCGTCAGCTGTAAGTGTAGGCATTACCTCGGCCTATTTAGTGAAGCAGTCAATTACTACGTTAATATAAGAATCCCCCCTGTTAAGTCAGGGTTACACGTAATAAAATCAATTCCCCACTTCGCAAAGGGACCAATGGTGATGACAAGATGGAGGTGATTAGGCAGCGCACGCATCTTGGGCTGGTAAATTTGGCAATCGTGACACTTGCAGACAACAACAATGCAATCTTTAAATATGGTAGGAAAAAATAACCAGCACGAATAATATTTTGTGTAGTAGCATGTCCAAACATGTGACTGCCACAGGTGCCAGAGTGGCAATCATTAAGGACTTTTTCAGCCTCCTCGAGAGTCAAACACCAATGGAGAACAAAAGCATCTCTCATGCGGTAGAGAGTATCTCCGACTATGCGATAAGGTTGTGAATGATGGCATATGCATCAACATGCATCCTTCGTCAACTCAGATTGGAAGGTATAAGTCTAAAGATATACAATGATATCATCATACCAAGGATCGAGGGTTCTAATGAGAAAAAGAGTGTCATCTAGAATGTGTTCCTCAGAACCAGATGGAGGAGTATCAGAAGGGAAAGAGGAAATAAAATTGGAAAAAATTAATGATTTCTTCAATTTGGTAGTATTAAACTCAAATCGAACTCTTAGAGGATAACAATCAACTTCAATTTCCCCCCCCATAAATTGACGAGTCAATATGTAGGTCATGGGGTTGCAATCAAAAATCACGGTTGCTATGCATAGCAGGATGTAATGGTGAAAACTTTGGACAGCTTGAACAATAGCCAACGCCAATTTCTCGATATGTGCATAATGTGTTTCAGTATCAAGAAGATTGTGACTCAAATAATAGATTACGCTCTCATCACCACCATCGTTGTCTTGCACCAGAACCATTGCAATAGTGCTAAATGATAAGTGGGAGGACACAACAAAGGAGCATTGATAAGCAATGTCTTCAATGCATTGAAATTTTTTTGGGTGATCTCATCCCATAGGAACGGAACGCCTTTCTTAAGTAATCGCGTGAAGCCTTTGGACACGTCAGCATAGTTTGGTATAAAATGGTGCAGGAAATTATTTTTCCCTTGCAGACTCTACAGCTAATGTAAAGAGGAAGGGGAGGGGAGATTGAAAATGGCTTTGACTTTGAGGGGATTGAGACAAACTCCATATTTTGAGATGATAAACCCTAATATTCTACTGAAATCAACATAGAAGACACACTTATACGGATTGAGTCGAATGTTATAGCATCTACAATAAAAAAAAAATTGACAGAGATGATCCAGGTGGTCCTTACGATGAGCAAAATGAGCCGGAAGGTCATCCAGGTAAGGTTGAACAACACACTTGATATCATGGAAAGCATATGAAATTATTCATTTAAATGTAGCCCCAAAATTATTAAGACAAAAAGGGAGCTTCTTGTAGGCGAAGGTACCCCAAGGATAGATAAATGCAATCTTTTGTTGATCAGCCAGAAGAATATTGATCTGGTTGTATAGAGAAAACCTGTCCATAAGGGAAAATATCTCACTCCCAACACATTCGTCAATGATTTGGTCAATAAAAGGAGTGGGATAATTATCCTTACGGCAAGCACGGTTGATATATTGGTAATATACAAAGACACGAATAATACCCTACTTTTTATCCACAGGAAAAATATTAGAAACCCATTTTGTTAAGGGAATCAGATAAATGAAGCTAGCTTTAAGAATTTTTTCAACTTCACCCTTAATAGCAGCTGCCTTTCTATGGTGCACGGGATGAAGAAGCTGGCGAACAGGCTTTGCACTAGGATAAGTAGGAATCTCATGCACAACTATACTTGTATCGATGTCGGGAATTTCTTCATCTGACCAAGCGAAAACGTCATGAAACTCATAGAAAATACTAGTATAAACCTCAATCTCATTAGGAGAACAAGTCACCCCAATGTAGATGTTCTCGACAACCCCCGGTTTGATGGAGATGTCGATAGGGATCGTTTGCGTAATGTTTCCCAAGTTACCTTCCGCAAATACTTCATGTGTCAGGATGGGTGTTTGAAGCGGATGAGAAGGAGCTTAGGAAGCAAAATTCTCAAGACAAGTAGACATGGCCCCAAGTCTGAGCATGAAAGAGTAATGATGATGACTATCATCCCAAGGAGGATCCTCTAGTGACATAGTTTCCACGATGGCCTCATCAATGTGAAATATCTCGTTTAAGGGATCGGACAAATTTGAAACGTCGAGCCAAGGGGATTGAGAATACGTGTCAAGAGACACACTCATAGAAGTATGATCATAGTGAGGAAGAGTCGAAGCCGAAATAAGTTCATAATAATCAATTTCTATTGGGCTGAATGACATTGAGTCACCAAACGAATCAATCTTCTCGGGTGAAGGGATGATCCATGGATCAGAAGATCTAGAGATCATGTTAGCCTAAGCAGTTTTGGGTGGAGGAAGAGAAAAAATACCCATGAGAGCAAGATCTTTGAAAATACCTAGTCCTATGCACTCATAAGGCATAGGAATGCAATCTAGATATGGGACATTACTCTTGGAAGATGAGGAAGTGAAAAAGTTCAATTGATCGACAGTGATAACCTTTCCTTCGTGTGGGAATCGAAGAACACGAAAGAGATTGGACGGGACGCACAACATGGTGTGAGTTCAAATGCGACCGAGGAGAAGATTGTAATTGAGTTTGGCATGAATGACTTCAACCTCAACATTAACCGTTTTCCCTTCTAACCTAATTGGTAAAATAACAAGAACTCCAAGAGGGTGAGATTCTCTTCCATCAAATGCTTCTAAAGCGTTTGGAGATTGAGTGAGGGCTAGAGAGCCGATGGCTTTCCAACAAGTGGAAGACATGACACACGTAGATGAACCCTCATCCATGACTACTTGATGGAATCATATTCTTTCCATTGATCCCAACTTGAATGATGAGTGCAAGTTGGTGTGGGAGACATGGGATGAAATTTTCCAAATTGAAAGTGATAAGTCTAGAATCGGCAGGATCAATCCCTTCGATGGAAGATAACAAAGCCTTCATTTGTGATGGAAAAATCTGAAGGAATTATAATGCTGACATAGTAGATGGTGCGTGAGCCAAATCCTCAACAATACTGTAATGTTGAGCGGCATGGGCGTTGGGATTGTAGGAAGACTTTTAGAGTACACCTGTAGAAGGTGGTCGTACAACGGGCTCAATATTGGACCTTTCGATATGAAGAGGGCGAGAAGCATGTGGGGGATGTGGACCATCAATGATTTCCTTCCTTGCTTCCTAATGCGGTTCGGTATAATATTTCGATCGGGTAGAAATTGAGACGGATGCAGGACCATTCAGCATGAAAACTTGAGATCCAAATGGGGCAGAGAACTAAGGTTGCTCCACCAACTGAGTTTGCTATGATCATAAAGGTTCTTTAAGAACATCCAAAGTTCCATGGGTGCCCTTGAGAAATCTACTTACTTCGACCCGTCATGGAAAGTCCTTGATGTAGTTCTCATTGTCACAAATCAGGCAAGGGTACTTCGGTTTGAGTTTTGAACCATCATCAGCATTATGTTTCGAAGAATCTTGTTCTGGGGTATCGTCTTTGGCCTTACCTTTACCCTTCTTCTTACCTTTGGAATTTTTATCCACCAGATTGGACTAGATGGCATTCACTTCCACGGTTTTACCAAAATTGGAAGGTGGCTGAGAAGTAGTATCAGTGGAAGGAGTATATTTTTTCTTCACAGGATTTGGAGAATAATTTTGAGAAGTCTAAGACACAGAACCAATGAAATCATCGACATATGGTGTCGTCGGTGCTTTGGTAGCTCCATGTCGTGGAGAATCAGGAAAGAGTTTTTACAATGTGCCAAACTGATAGTACACAAGATCAAGGTACTGGGCACGCACAATGGCTTGTTCCTCAGTAACACATGCCCCCATAGCGATTTCCTTAGCAATCAGACCGATAAAAGAGGTAGTGAACCAATCAGTTAGAATTTGATCAGGAATCACAAACTTGATCAAAGGACGATGCCACCTCCATTCATGAATATGATCAGAGATATGAGTAGCTCGATCCTGTTTCAAGGATGTGAGGAGGTGTGTCCCAGTTTCATAGCGAACTGGTAACTAAAAGTGTGTGAGAAACACCATAGCAAGAGAGTTTAAATCTTGAAAAATGCCACTTGAGAGTTCAATGTACCACTTTACAGCACCACCAGTGAAACTCCTTTGTAAAATATGTAGCTGAATTGAATATTCAACCCAAGAGTTACAGGATCATCAAAAATGATGCATCATAACATGCGCTTGGGGATCTTCTACGAACTTTCCATCAAATTTGGGACAATCTCCAAGGATTTTAGTTGGAACTGGAGGCCAATATGGATTATGAAGGATAGGATCATTTGTTAACTTTGACACATCGGGTAGTTCCAACATAGAGAGAAAAGGTAATTGCAGATTGAAAGGCATTGCAGGCCTTTGATAAAGACCAGTATTAGGATTCAAATTAGGTAGGGAAAAATTATACCCCCATACATTCTGTCCCGGAGGATTTTGTCTGTAAGGGTTATAAGCCTGATAATTAATCTCATACACCAGTTGAGGACCAAGATATTGATTCTAAGCATACCGCTGAGATCTTGTGTAAGCAATATATAGATTTTGTTGTGGAATGTAAGTATTTCCTTGAGGCCCATTATATACCACCTCAGATTGACCTTGAGGAATATAAGTAGTTACCTCGGGTGCACTATACACTAGTTGAGATTGACCTTGAGGAATGTAAGCTATGCCCTGAGGCTGCGTGGGTTGTCCCTGAGGTGTAGGTTGACCCAAATGCTACGGTTGAATAGGCTGCCCCTGCAGCGTAGATTGGCCTGGCTGTTGGGGTTGGAAAGGCTGTCCCTGCAGTGCAGGTTGGCCTGGATGCTGAGAGCCACCAGGTTTCCCTTGTGGAAAAGGTTGGCTTGATGGTTGGAATGAGCCAAGTTTCCCCTGAAGACCAGGTTGAACTAGCTGAGTAGTGGAGGGTTGACATTGTTGTAAAAAAGTTGGGCCTTGCTGAATGTAAGGTTAGTTCTGTTGCACAAAAGGTTATCCATGTGATGGATAAATTTTCCTCTAAGGAATATAAGATACTCCCTATTGAATATAAGGTTGACCTATAGGACCATAGGGTTTTCCTTATTGGACCAAAGGTTGTCCCTGAAAGGGCTTTCCTTGTGTACCATAAGTTGTCCCTGTGAACCATAGGGTTATCCCTGTTGGACTGAAGGTTTTCCCTGAGAGGGTTGTCCTTCTGCACCATATGGTTGTTCCTGTGAGTATGTGAAATGATCCGAGTCAATCAGAGGAAAATAGGCAGTATTTCTGTACTCGTCACAATGATGCGGAGGATTAACAGAAGCTCATGGCTGTTCAGAACCCTAAGGGGTGTAATTCTTCTGCTGAATGGCCAACATATAATGATCGAACGTCAAACCTCCAGGAATGGAAGTAGAAGCGATGGGCGCACTACCAGTAGGTTGGATTCCCAAAACATGAGGCTATGATCCTCTCATGGTGAGCCTAACAGGTATCGTGGGATCGATAAAAATGGACTTAAAAACAACAAAAGATGATGAAAATGATTGAGTTTCACTAACAGACAGAGCGGATGAGGCCACACCGATAGTGGGTCAGACTGTGACAGACATAACAATTGTCGATGAAATGGGAGTCAAGGGTGATGCCCCCCCCCCCCCCGATACGGTAACAAACGAGCTTCCTGAGGGAGTTGATGTACTTAACCGTGTTGGGTTATGATACGTTGATGCAACACCAGATATCATCTCACCTAATGTACGATAACCGGCTGGGAGAGATAGCGGCTGTGAGGAAGGTTGACCTGAGACATAAGGAAAATTATCCTGAGTGACCTGATGTTCTCCTGTAGAAAATTAAATATCTTCACTACTGATGGGACTTGAAGAATCCATGTCATATTAAGCCATGGTATCACCGAAAAGGCGACGAGAAGCAGCAAGGAAATATGGTTTCAAAGTAAGTGGAGGAAACTCTTCCTCGTTTCCAAAACCAACCCAAGTGCCTGAAGGTTTCCAATTGATATCAAATGGCTCCTCAAGAGGAGATCTAGTAGCAAGGGGTAATATACTTAGAATAGGAGCACACCAGTAATCAAGAGGCCTAGTAGGTTGAGTTTCCCCCGAAGAAACTTCAAGAGAAGGATCTCCACTAGGGGTTGATGAAGGGGATGATGAAACAGGTGGTTCCACCACTGGGACTTTGTCTCAAAAACAGGAAAGAACTGAGATGACCAATTCAAGGCTTGAAGGCCAAATGCTAACAAATTACTTCAGAAAAGCCAAGAAAATATCTTTAATAGGCGTGTGATCATAGGAAGTTAATTTTATGAAACTGAAAAAAATATGCCTTTTCATATTTTAAGAGTCAAGAAATAGGCAAAAGATAACTATAGTCACTTTCAAGTTGAGCAAGCACGAAAGGACAAGTGCTCAATGATTTTTTCAATTTTAGAGAGTCACGAAAAGACCAAAATGACTACTTAGGAAATCTAAGTAAGTGGGTGTACCAAGTTTCTGTGAACTGCAATATACACCTTGGTCATCAAATGAAAGAGAAATGACCAAGGACTTAACGTACATGGAGGTAGTCTCCCTAAATGTTGTGTTCGGTGTATCACGGTTACAAGGTGGCAGACTTAGCTTCCTATGGATAAATGATTGCAACCTATGAGGGTCTCCCTTTATATACTTGACGGTACGGGGAACACAAGTCTGTGCTAGTGCTATCTAATGCTAGATGGAGAACAATAGCTACTAGGTTTAACGACGTCAGAACATGTTACTAGCCTAGACCTATAAATGTGTGCTTTAGGTTTCAATGCTTCCTTAGATTGATTGAATCGATTTTAAAGTTGATCTTGAATTAATGTTGCAATTTTAAGGCCTTACTGATTGTGATCTCTAATTCTTAATGCACAACTATATGTGAAATAAAATAATTCCAATTCAATGAATTCTAGCTAAGAGAGGGATAGCAGATCATAACAAAGCAGAAATCAATCAAATACAAGAAGAAACTTTCCTAATGTATCTAATACAACCAAAGCAGAAAATGAAAATATATTTTCTTGTTCACTAAAAGATACTAATGCAAAAGAAATTTTTTCATTTTCAAACTAAGAGAAAGAATGCGAATTTTTTCGTTTTAGATAAACGAGAAACAAAAATTCACTACTACACTAAAAGACAAAATAGATACTAGTTTTGAGAAATTCGAACGAAACAATCTAAAACAAAGAGATCAATCCAAAACGAACATCAAACACAATCAAAACAGAGATGCATTGCTTCAAGAAAAATATGTCTTTCAAACCGATTTAACAACCCAATGATCCGTAGAATCGAAAGGAAAACTAAGACAATCAGTCAATAAACTAAAAATATATAGACAAAACTACTTCAAGAAAAATATGTCTTTCAAAACAATTTAGTGAGCAATGTAATCAATGCTCAGGGCGATAGATGAAGAGCTAAACAAATAGGAAGATGATCATTCAAAAACCCAATGACACGTAGAACCGAAAGGAAAACTAAGACAATAAGTCAACATACTAAAAAGACATAGACCAAACTAACTCAAAATCAATTCAGAAGGTTCAGTGAGGAGATAGTCGGAAAAGCAGTGGAAGTCACCTAGAAACCCTAGGATGACAAAATCCACTGATCATATGAGGGACAAACAGTTGAGAAGAATGAGACAAGAGAGTCAAAGAAATTCTAGTGGACCAATTAAAAGATGAAAATCCAGCCGAGAGGCAATAGAAATGGACAAAACTCAGGAAAAAGGCTAAAATTTTAGCCTACAGGATTCAGTGCATCTGTTAGGCTGTAATCAACACCAAACAGAGGATGGTGCACCTGTGAAAAAAGGAACAAGTGCCAATAGATGTGAATGTTCAAGCAACAGTAGAGCCAAGCCAGAAAACCATGGAAAAAAGAAAAATCACTGAGCAGAGGTCAGACTTGACACTCTGAGGCTGAATGTGATGGCTGAAATTAGTCAGACAGGCAGAACAAAGTAGAAAAACAATGAAACGACAAAATTTGAATAGAAAAGAAAAACAATAGACAAACAACGAGAGACGAAAAACACATTGATCCCCAATATGGTCACAAAATTGTTGAGCAGGTAAATTCCCTCTGTGGACAGAGGTGATCCCTCTAGCCCTGGAGTGGGTCTAGCAGCAAGGGAACAAGCTGGACTTTCGGACTCCTAGATTACAAATGAAAACCAGTTGGGATATATGGCCTACCTTGGTCCAACGATTTTTTTAAAGTTTGCAGCAGCGATCCATTGATCTTTGTCTTCACACATCGTGGTCTTTCTGTGGTAATATCCATGTACCTTCACAAGGATAAATTTAACAGTGACAACATATGAAAACATATTTTCATTCACAGTAATTTGATTGGTTAAGGAGAATAAAACATTTTACATATGATCAAATACAAAATTGGAACCAAAAAGCCAGTCATGTATTAATGATAGAGAAAAGATCTTACAACCTGAATGCCCTGACCTTGCAGCATCCTTCAATGGGTTCAATTAAAAACTTCTCAAGTGTTCGTCGGGGATCGGACTTGGTGAGGCAATGGGCCTAAACTCTCTCTCGACAATGGATTCCTCTCTACCTTGTTCTTCACACCAGCTATAGTAAGGACTGTTCCACCAGCTGAACCATGTGAGAAGGATGTATTTATAGAAGGGGAGGAGGTGGTTTCGAATCCCTCATAAGGTGGAATAGAGGTCATTTCCCTTTGGGGAGTTGCACAAATGTAGGAAACAAGAAGCCAAATGGAGGATTTCAAGATTATTCAGTCGAAAAAACCATGATGACTCCACTAACAAAGTAGTTAGGAATGGAAATTCCACTTCTATTTTAAAAAACATTAGAAAAACATCTCGGAAAGGGCAAGACATTGAGGCAAAAATCCAATGGGCACGGGCTCAATTATTAATTTCCCTATCGATGCGAGACCATAACTGCCTACCAGCGCCGACCCAATAACATACATTTCTGAAAGTCTGCTTGAGGAGTGATCAATAGAGGAATTTTTCTTGACATGCCAAGGGATGCAATGACACTTTTTTCAAGGTATGACAATACACAGAAGTCACTAAAATGGTCTTCCAATGTGCGGGATGGGGATTGCAAGGACGGTGACAAAATACTGTGTAACAACAAGCATAGAGTGTTTCAGTGCAGAGCCTTGAGTTAGTGCTCCCTCTCCCGACTTCTGTTAAGACACTTCAGGCTAAGACTAAGGAAACAATGCCTCAGTGATTCTAGATGAGTCACATGTTTATGTTTGGGTCCTGTTAGAGCGGGGTCCCCTGAGGCAAAAGCTCTAAAGACAATTTTATATTGATTTTTTATGTGTTCAATGCACAAATATAGTCAAGGGGCTTTGGGGTGGGTCAAAGTACCCAAATTTTGATGTAATTGGGCTTAAATGTAAACTATGGGCCTCAAACCATGGTTTGAGACCATAGTATCTATGCGTTAGGCGTATATAAATAGATAGAGTATGTCTAATCTCAGTAGTTCATAAGATATATGTGTTATAAGATATTGATGTTCTAATATTTTATGCATCTATAAGGGTTTTGGGTTGGGTAGAAAGGATTCTACTGGTTGTGTGTGTAGATACATAGTCTTGGTTATGTGCAAACTCCATTGGTCATCTGCATGAAAGTGTTTGTAAGGTTTTTGTAAAGAACATTTGATGTATTGACAAATTTGAAAGATAATAAGAAGAACCGTTTTGGTGAAGCTCTCTGTGTTATGCATCTATATTAATTATTGTTTATGCTCTGTTAAGATCGCATTTATTTTTTACTTGTTAATGATTGAAAAAAGGATATCTGAACTAATTATGCATGACTATTGATATATATGTTAAGTGTTTACATTGGTTAATTTCTGGATCGAATTATGTTCTATTATGTTTATCTACGCTGAAACGAACAATATTTTTGTGCTATTTTGTTGATACTTGCGCATTCTCTGTGAATCTGTTATAAAAATTTTCACACATCTATATAAGTTCACTTATGGTTTTTCTGAGGACCACTTCATTAAATTCTCTCTCAGGGTGCAGAAACTTGGTTCCAACACCCCCCCATACTGCTTCGGGTGAGACTTTGGTCTGCGCAAGCAGATCACTGCTGAAAGGGCCAGTAGTTGGAGGGTTTTTTGTTTTATCCATAAACTCTAAACCTAGGTCAGAACCCCTCAAGCCAACAATCCATATTAAATTTTTCAAATTGAACGAAAGACCCTTACTAGTCCTCATTTCCCTCAAAACAACCTCCAATACATGTTGTTACTAAAACAGGTACATGTGACCCATAATAGAGAATAATCACACATATAATATAATAAAAATACCTATCCTCTTACCTCATAAATTTGGACTCATCTCTACAAGAAATTCACTCCAAAACAGTGCCAAGACACTTCCAAAAACTCATCTTCCTTAGCCTCAGCCATCACTTCACATTTCAGATATTATCCTTGATGTGATTTCATATTGGATTTGTGAAATGAGGTCTCCCTTACCTATTATTTACACATGTCTCATGTGGAAATGTCTATCCCTAAAGTACACATCTAAAACCTAAGGCCGACTTGCCCTTTGTGTCACAAACCCACATCATAACTTCAAAAATTCATATCTTCATTTCTACAACTCAGATTCAAGTGATTTCCAATGCATTTATTTACTCTCAGAATCCTATATAAAATCAAATCATAACATGTATAATTATCCTCACATATTCACACCCACATTCTTCGGTGCAAATCCCATAGGCTTGGGTTCTTATCCCACAAGCCACTTTTGTGTGCCAACTCCTCTGCAACCCTCTAGCCTAGGTTTTGGAGTACCTCTCAAGATACAAATATCAACATATGTTCATTGAGATTTTTTATTTTGTAAAAGGGAGTTTTCTTTGTATCTAGGTATTTTTTACTTTTTCCCATGTATTACGACAGTTAGTTTCTTCTCTGAAATTGGGGCCATTCTGTCTTTTTTTTCTTTTTTAAGTTGTTAGTTGTATTTTCCATTAATTTTTTTCCATGGCTAGAAGGGTACATTTTAAGTACATAGAAATCTATGTTGAAATAATTACAAATCACATCCAAACTATGTTCAATATTTTTAAGAAGCCTTTGTTGTCTCGATGTTTGCTAGAGCTAGAATTGTTTCCAATGAATAACTTGATTTGAGTGGTGCTCTTGGAAATGAATTTTGCATAATGTAATTTAGATATTTATAAAATGCATGGGATGTATTAAGTATATAAATTTGAAATAAATATGGATTCAAATTGACTACTTCCTATATATTGTAGCTAAAAACTATAATATGTTTTGGATGTCCATTTTTAATCGGAACACTTTATTCCTCTTCAAGAAATGTCAGGTATTATTTCTCATTATTTTTCATATAAGATATTTTACTTGACAATTCTGGATCATATGTTATATGGATTATAACTCTATATACTTTCGTGCCTTTTTAAAAATTGTTTCCAATGTTCGGTTTTTCATTTAATGGATTATGTTATCTCACAAGTTCTTATGTGGATATTTTATTCAATTATTGTATCCTAAGCCTCCACAATACATAAATATGAATGTTTTTCATATATGTGGATATGAAGTTGGATTAGTAGCAGATGGGGAGCTCTTTGTAGTTTTCAATGAGTGTGCACTTCTAATGTGTAGGCCTTGCTATAAATATGAGTGGAAAGATGGAAATCAATCTTGTCAACAATGCAATATTAAAAAAAATTTCCCTAAAGGTTGGTAGAAGTTAGCTAGTGGAATCATCATGGTAATGTTAGGGAAAGTGTGTTTTCCCATAAAATTTCCTCTACATTTGTCCAATGATTAATCAATTTCATCAAAAAGTATCTTATGCAACTAGACCACAAGGAAAAACACAAATTTCGCCTCAAATATTATGAGAGGTAACACTTAGAATGGCTAGATTTATGGTTCTTATCATTGAATAATTAAAAATTATTCTCTGAAAATATTGCTAGTTACTTATGTTTTCACACTATGTACAATGAATCTCTATCCCAATTACAGATACAAATGAATTCCCTTCTCTTTTAGAATAACTGGATCAAAGATATTCATTAGAATATTAGATTTGGTTTAGAGGAGTGTTCTATTGGAATGGTTAACAAGAAATGAGTACATAACTTCCATATTGCATTGTATGTTTCCTAAAAAAATTGTGGTGAATTCTCCTCTCTCTATATGTAAACATTTATACACCCTTCCATAGAGAAATATAAAAAAATGTAGTGCAACCACAAAAATGAAATCTAGTCAAGGAACATGAGTTGTGAGTAGTTCAGCAAGTTATCGATAATGAACAAACTAATATATAATGTGGTTTCATCATATGAGGTGTATTGGTGTTAGTGCTGGAAATGACCCTGTATTACCCAATTTTGTACTTTCCAGTGTATCATAATATCAAATTTCTATAGGAGGGAGAGGAACTCGGATAGATTTTATGTTATATGAAAAGAATGATTTATGTAATTCATTCATATGGGGTTTTCATATGTTAACTATCTTCCTCATAAAAGTTACAATTCACTAATTGGGGTTGGTGTTGTTGGCAATATGATGCAGAGTGTTGTCCTTGATGGAAACCCACTGAATGAAGATGAAGACATGAGATTGTTGGCATGTGTTTTCCTTGATGGCAATACACCTGATGAAGTTATTCTTGACTTGATGGACTTGGTAAATGATGTAAATCTGATGTGATATGATGTTTGTTGACAATATGATGTAGAGAGTTGTTCTTGAATGGCAACCCACCTGATGAAGATGATGGCAACTTACTTGATGAAGTTGTGCTTGATAGAATATGTTTCTGATGAAGTAAATCTGATGTATCTATAGTGAGTATAGAAGGGATTGAAGAAAGGAATTCATTATGTGCTAGATCCATGATGAAAAGAGTATGTCTCAAGGCATATGCGTATATGTCTAGGGGAAGTCGCGTATGCACGCGGTAAAGTACGTGCCAAGTCGCGTATGGGAAAAAGCGCTCAAAAAGTGCAAAACCAGGGGTAACCACCATGGTATTGACCCATTGTATTGGGTAATGATTCGTCTAAATGACCCCATCCAGGAATACCATTAGAAGTAATGTATTTTTGGGCTCATGGTATTGTTTTGGCTCATGGTATTGAAAAAGGGGCTCATGGTATTGAAAAAGGGTAAATCTATATAAGGAGAAGAAATTCATTGTGCACATCATGGTGTGGGAGCAAGATGTCTGAGCTTGAATGAATACTTCTCTATCAAGTAGATCTGAATGGAAATGGTTACACTTGAATGATAAATCTGAATGTATGATGCATCAATGATGAAGAAGGGGATCTAGATCTGAAATGTACTTGTATCTACTAGATCTACTTATGGAAGGCTTAGATCTGAAATGAGGCGAACATCTATCTGAAGTAAAAGGGTAAATCTGAACTGAATATCTGATCTGAAGAAGTATGCTGCTCTATAATGATTGAAGATCTATACGCTACTTCGCCGCAGAGGAAGCGCGTATATACGCGTCTTCGCCGAAGAGAAAGCGCGTATGCGCAATGAAATATGTACAGAGGTATACGCTGGTTTGTGTGAACGGAAGCGCGTATATACGCGACATCAGTGAAGTGAAAGCGTCTGTGCAAACTAGGGTTTGCTGAAGTCTGTGGTAAGAAATGTCTGATCTGTTCTGCTGGTTTACTGATATTTGTCAGTGAGTTATATGTATCTATTTCATGGTTGACTGTGCTTAAAAGTATGGAAAGGGTCCAGTCTGAAAATATGATGAAACATGGCCTGCAAGTTGTGTCCTAAAGGAAGCTTTGGATCCAGTGTGAAAATTGATGAAACGTGGTCCATAGAGGTGCTGAGGGTTGGAGCCTTCAGTCAGGGGGTTGAAGCTCCCTTCCAAGTGAGGCTGGTAAACGAGAGCAGGGGGTCGTAGCTCCCTTCCAGGTGGGGCTAGTAAACGAGATCAGGGGGTCGTATCTCCCTTCCAGGAGAGGCTGGTAAACGAGTCAGGGGGTTGGAGCTCCCTTCCAGGAGAGGCTGGTAAATGAGCGTAGGTGGGTGCCTGCGTGTTGGTAGAGTCTGCACCAGCACATATGTTGTAAGATGTTTTCTCTATAATAAAATATTGAAGGCTGAGCAACTGCAGCGGTGGTTTTCTCCCGACTTGGGTTTCCACCTAAAAATCCTGGTGTTCATGTGTGATGCTTTGTGTGATAGTTTATTCTATTCTTATTGCACATGTTTACTGTTTATAGAACATCTAATAAATGAATGATGGAATTATGTAAGTGAATAACTAATGGCATAATTAGATCTCTGGGTATACGCGAGTTTCATGAAGGATATCCGCGTGTATACGCTAGTTGGCTTCAGCAAAGTAGCGTATGGGTTTTAGTGCATGAAAAAGTAAAAAGTTTGAATATGCTGTAAATACTGATTCACACCCCCCTCTCAGTATTTTTCCCAACAATTGGTATCAGAGCAGGTCCTTCTGCAGAAGCTTGATCGCTTGAAGGAGATCCGTCGCAATGGGAAGTCAAGAAGGAGTGATGTCTATAAAGCCACCTCTATTCAATGGAAGCAATCTGATTTTCTGGAAGGTACGAACAAAAGCATATCTGCAAAGTCTTGGTGTAGATGTATGGGCAATCGTGGAAGAAGGCTATCAATATCCGGCAAGTATTCCTACTGATGCGGCTGAAAGAAAGAAGTATGAAATCAATGCCAAAGCAGTGAATGTCTTATTAGGAAGCATGTCTGAACCAGAATTTGCTAAAGTGATGCAACTAAATTCAGCAAAAGAAATATGGGACAAAATCATTCTGAGTTATGAAGGAGACACAAAGGTAAAAAGTGAAAAACTCCAAACTCTTAGAATTGAATATGAAAATTTGAAGATGCATAGTGATGAAAGTGTTGCCAGTTTCTTTCTTCGTCTAGATGATATTGTAAATCGGATGAGAAATTTGGGTGAAACCATAACTGATACTACTCTGGTAGAAAAATTCTTAAGATCCTTGACTTCAAGATTTGATTCTAAAGTTTCAGCTATTGAAGAAAGGCAAGATCTTCAAACTCTTACTATTGTTCAATTACATGGTATTTTGACTGCTTTTGAAATGAGACAAGGAGGTCCTTCTCAAATCAGAGAAGATGCTTTTAAGGTGTCTGCAAAAGGAAAGGAAAAGGAAGTTGTCAAGGAAACCAGCTATATATCCGAAGAAGAAGAAGCAAATTTTGTGAGAAAACTCGAACTAGGCACTGGAAGATTCAAAGGTAAGCTTCCCTTCAAATGTTTTGAGTGTGGAAAAGTTGGTCACTATGCTGCTAAATGTCCTTATAGAGAAAAACATGGTAAAGGGAAAAAATTTGAAAAGAAGAAGAGTTTCTATGCAAATGAAGATGATGATGAAGTGTCCAGTGAAGATGAAGAAGATTCTGACCATGATCTGAAAGTGCTTATGGAAAAGAAGCAAAAGAAGAAGTCTACTCGAAACAAGGAGATCTCTCAGAAAACATGGTTAGCAGAAATTGAATCAGATAGTGATTGGGGTCATGATTGTCTCATTGGTACAATGAATGGTGAAGATAGTGAAAGTAAATTTGTGGATCTAGAAGAAGCTATCAAGATAAAAGTTGAAGAACAACAAAAGGAAACTGATAAGAAAGATTCTATCTACAATGAGATGATCTCTCAAATGAAAGATCAAATAGAAATGCTGAATGGACAGGTGGACAAGTATCAAAGATTTCATACTTATGCATCCAATCGAATTAAAGAACTAGAAACAGAAATCAACGATCAAAATGCAGATCTCGAAAAATCAAGCAAGAAGAATGAAGGACTTGAAGCCGCAATCATCTCTCTGCAAGCAGATCTTGAAGCATCAAGTAAGAAGAATGAGGAACCTCTAAAAACATTTGAAAAGGAAGGCCTTGAAGCAGAAATCATCTCTCTCAAAGAAGATCTAGAAAAATCAAATAAGAGGAATGAAGAGCTGCAACAAACATGTGAAGAAAACGAAAATTGGTTGAAAGAAGAGATTCTAAATCTGAAGGATCAAGTAGAAGATGGAAGAAGGAAAGAAGAAAGCATGACAGAGCAATGTCAAGCCTTGGAGGTTGAGGTAAACATTCTCAAAGGTAAATTAGAAGAAAAGGTTAAACTTTTGAGGTTTCAAGATAGTACTAACATTTTGGACAACATTCTAAGTAATCAAAGGTCTCCTGCTATCAAACTTGGTCTTGGTTTCCAAGAAACTGTTAAAGGAGAATCTAGCTCACAAGGAAGTGCTAAAACTTCAGAGGATGACAATGCAAAACCTGAAGTGTTGAAAGAGACAAAAGGTCAACCAACAATGATGAAATCTCAAAGGAAATCAGTCAATAAAGTTGAATGCTTTAAATGTCATAATCATGGGCATGTTACAGCAAATTGCAGGATCAGATCATTTCAGCCTCAAACAAACAGTTCCTACATAGAAAGGTACTCTGGTTTCTTTAAGGGATATTGTTTTTCATGTAACAAGTATGGACATAAAGCAGCTGATTGTAAAAGGAGGAAGATTAGAAATACTCATTATGATTCTTATGCTTATTTCTTTGGACACATGAGATGTTATTTTTGTAACAAGTATGGACATGTAGAAAAGGAATGCAGGTTGAAAAGATATGAGAAATTGGATAACTTCTGTGGAGTACTAAAAAGGTATGCATTTGATAATCATTTTAGTGGCTTTTTAGTAGAATTTGTAAACCTTTTTGCATCATGAATTTGGAAAATAATAAAAAATTATAACAAAACATGTGAGAATTGATATGCAAGAATTAACCGCTGATAATTGTTATTTTTCTGTGTAGGAAAAGGTGAAAACGAGGAGTTACCGTTCCAAAGGAAAGGACAAAGACGAGATAACTGTTGTCCCTTTGAAGGGGAACCGAATGCAAACAAGGCTAAGCAGATCAAAGCAAATCGGCCCGGAAAAGGAGGAGAAGACACCAGCTCGGCGCAAAAGAAAAGAAAAGACGAAGGATTAATAGTTTGGCGAATCCCTCAGGATATTTGATCCTGAGGGATCGCTGCTTTATTTATCTTGTTACTTGGACATCTCCGTCGTCACCTTTATATAAAGGGACAGCACTGTTAGATTGAAAAAATAAGGAGAAGACTTTTTATGTAATTTTATGTTAAAAATCAACTCTGATCATTGAGTCTCGTTGAGAACTGGTTCATTGTACTTTTGTCCGATGCATTAATATAAGCTTGGTGATTCTCTCATCTCTGCGTCTGGATTAACTTAAGGCGGTGTATCCTTGGAGGCTAAGGGCCCGGCCCCGGAGGACACTTGCTTCTGTATCACTACGATTCGATTTCTGCGTGGTTTGTTTATCGTTGTTATTTGGTAATCTGATATGCTTTATAAGTTGCTATTACATGCTCTGTTAAGATTAAATCATTAAGGTTTTTACAGATAGAATTGTGTGTTGACTCTGCATTATGTTATTGATCCTTTCAGAGTTAATTGCATGTTATTAGTCTTAACCGAATATTCTTACTGTTCTGTTACAGAGATTTTATACTGAACATTCGTGTCATAGATTCATTTGAAGTAGTGTTCTTCATAATTGTTGGATTCAGAAATAATGCTGTTCTATTTGGAAGCACAGTCGTATCCCTGTTGATTAAGATTGATCAGATTATTATTCCAGCAGGTTGTGTGCGTATATGATTTACTAGTGTTGTTCCATAATTTATCAATAGTTAATGCTGTTCCATTAGTGTGTTTTGCTTGATTTGCCTTAAGAGTGAAAGATTGTTATTTGATTGAGAAGAGTGCATTTGGGTTAATAGATCAAGACTCGCGAGACTTAGTTGTTCGATTGCTGTTCCATTTTAGAATTACTGTTCCATTCCAGATTTGTTGTTCAATTCTCTATTTGTTGTTCCATTTTGCTATCTGTAGTTCCATTTACTCGCATTTGTTGTTTTGGTGTGAGAGACGATCTAAGGCTATAGTGAGCTTTGGCATTCACTGTCTAGCTCCCAGACCCGTGGTCTATGCTCTAATTTCCTTTCCATCAGTTTCCAAAGGGATGGGTTATCGCTGCCGAACCCTTGACTGATAAGCTGCCTAGTTTTCTGAATGTGTGATTTATTCTTTTGAAGTAACTTAGTTATAAACAAGCATCCGTTTACTCTTGTATTTTTAAACACTTTACTACTAGCATTACTCTGACAAGTGATAGCCTCAGACTGAGACACTCTTTGGAATAACAAAACGCTCCTGGATTGACATATTAATGTGAGGTAATTAGAGGTGAAATAGACCCTTTTTATAGCTCTACATTTTGGCGTCGTTGCCGAGGAAAGAGTGTAGCCATTTTTTTTTTCATAGTAGTGTACGAACCTGCTAGGGAAGATTTGGATCTTAAAAACGGAAGGTAAGAACCTACGTGCGGAGCATGTAAAAACCCTGCTCCACTGTCCGCTTTCCTAACAGATTTGTTTTTGCTTTGTTTGGATAGAATTTGGTAGTTCATTTGAGTGCATGACTAAGCAGAAAAGACCAGAAAAAAATATCAAACCCCCATCCAAGCCTGAAAAAGCTAAGGGGCCGGTGACCCTTGGCCGAACGACCTTCATAGACGAAATCTATAAGAAAACAGAATCTCAGCCATCAGTAGGCCCCAGGAAAAACATTTCTAAACAACCTACTAGTTCCCTTTAGGCCACAGGATCGCCATCTGTAGCCTTTGCTGAGGTGCATAGTCAAACTGAAGAGCAGGACTTTCAAGAAATCGAAAATTCTACTCCAGAACTATTGCAGGAAGGGAATTCCAGCAACTTTTGTGAAGGAGAAGGAGAAACAGGGCAAACCAAGGAACCAAAATCTCCTATTGGAACAAACCAGCCATTAGATAGCCTAGATAAGGGGAGTGCTGCGAAAATCATTGTTGAAGGAATCCAATCTCCTCAGACATCTGGTATTCTCATTATTCCAGATAAGGGAAGTGCTATTAAAACTATCCCTGTCAAAACCATTCCCTCTCAACCTAGGAATACTCTCCTAGATATCCCAGAAGGTTATTGGCATATATTCGATCCCATGGCTCAGAACCAACCAAATGCTCAAACCTCTACATTACAATATCCTATAGTGGATTCTGCAGCAAATGCACCCATGAAAGCTATCCCTCTTCAGCATATCCCTACATTTCACGGTCTCACATCAGAAGATCCGAATGCATTTTTATTCGAATTCGATGTGTTATGCAGGGGGTATGATTACACCACCGATCCCCAGAAATTGAAATTATTTCCCTCTACATTAAAAGGGGCTGCTTTAAGATGGTTTATGGGATTAGGTGGCGGGGTTATCAACAATTGGGATCAAATGAAAGAATCCTTAAAAAAATATCAGGATTATTGTAGGTCTAGAGAATTAAAAGACGAAATATTCCAAATGACAGCCAGACCGAATGAAACATTGGAGGAGTATGTGGAACGTTTTCAGTACAATCTACAAAGATCTCCTTATGCATCGCTACCTTTACCTGATAATGTGTTAAAATTTGCATTAATAAGGGGCATGAAGGAACAATGGATTGAAACATTAAACATCATGGGAAAATGGGATATTTATCAAGAGAATTTTGCTGACATCATTGATTTATGTATCAGGAGTTCGAGAGGCAGCACAAGAATAAAACCGACAGAATATGATCGGTTTGCAAGAGATAACAAAGTATCAACAGAAGGAGTAACACGTGCATAAATTGGAAATTTATTAGAAAATTTCAAAACTGATATTCTGGGGACACTAACTACACAACTTGATATTGTGCAGGCTAAACAGAAGCAGATGGAGGCAGAACAGAATTTGGCTATCTTCTGCCCCCGATGCAGAAAAAAACATAGCCACAAGGAATGTCCACTGGATAAAGTCCAAACGTGCGCCATCTGTACAAAAGATCACCTTACGGAGAGCTACCCCTCACTTCCTGGATTGAAAGCGGTATATAAGGAAGCAGAGGAAGAACCGGAATCAGTGTACTTGATCAACCAGCGTCGCCAGTGGCAGCCGAGACAAACTGGTATGTTTCCGGACTCAACCTCTTTTTTTCAACCTCCACAGTATAATACTCAACAATATGGTATGTGGCAAAATCAATCTCAACCCCCATTTTCAAACCGGTCACCACAATCGTTTCCTTCTTCAAACCCATGGCTGAATCAGACAAGCCAATCTGGTTGGCCGAATTTTCCTTACACTCCACCATATTGGCAAAATGGCCCATATCCTTCACAATGGACTCCCCTTACTTCACAAAGTTCACCCTGGCAGACAAGCTGGCAAAGACTGATGCACCAGCCAGCTGGAACTATTCCGCTCCCTCAACCTACTCTGCCAGCCTTACAACAAAATCCCCAGTCTAACCTGAGACCGCAACTCCCAGCCCAACCCAATCCCAATCCAAATAACAGACCGGTCCAATCTATCCAAATCATAGAATCACCAGAAATAGGACCCGACCCGAGGGAGTGCAATGATCTTCAGTTAAGATCTGGACGTATAATTGAAACTGAGGGAGATAAAACAGTTCATATTGAAGATCAGTTACCAAGAGAACATCAGTTGCAACAAGAGGATGTAAATAAGCAGCAGACTCATAATCAAGCAACCACATACTCTCCTCCGTTCCCAGAACGATTAGTCATACCTCGACCCATACAATATCCCGACTTTGACATTCTGGGAGAATTACAAAATCTGTACATAAAAATCCCATTCCTCCAAGCCATTCAAGACATTCCTATATACGCAAAAACTATCAAAGAATTGTGCATAAAGAAACCAAGGAGGAATATAACAAATAATCCAAGAGTCCAAGTAGTCGGTACTTTATCTGACTTATTATCTGGGAAAGAAACACCCATTAAATATGAAGACCCAGGAAATCCAATTATAACTGTTCAAATTTATGGTTAGACCCTGTCTAATGCCTTAGTTGATCTAGGAGCTGCAATTAATATTTTAACAACCACTACTTGCCAAAAGCTCGGCATTACATCAGTAGAACCCACCTCTACTTTGTTAGAATTGGCTGACCAATCTGTGGTTAGACCAGAGGGTATTCTACAGGATGTCATGGTCTCTGTTGATTCCTGGGAGTATCCAACCGATTTCTTGATAATTAATCCAAAAACCCGACTTGATGGACACCCGCTAATTTTAGGTAGACCTTGGCTTGCCACTGCCGATGCCTACATTGGCTGCCGGCAGGGAAATATGACCATAACCAGAGGACCGAATAGCAAGAATTTAGTTCTATATCCTCTAGCGCAACCAAGTGTCACAATAATCAAAACTAATAAGCACCCTGTATCACACCTTACTGATAACATCAGATCTCCATTAACTATACAAGAGGCACTTGATTTTAAAGACCAAACAGAAGATGATGCCATTAATAATTTCATTAGTCAAACTGAATCTCGCACACAGTGTCACATGATAGAAGCAGCATTTGATAATGAATTGGAGGAAGATCCTCCGAAAAATACGCATGACCAAACGATACCTGTTACTTCTGTTGCAAATAGTAAAACTGTGGAAATTGAACCGGGAAAAACTTTAAACATCAATGCCAATCTCACGCCTGAACAAGAAACAAAGCTCATCCATCTGTTAACAAAATATCAAGAAGCATTTGCATGGGATTACCCCGATATGAAAGGAATCGATCCCCAATTATGTACACACCACATTTATGTAGAAAAAGATGCCAGACCTGTTCGTCAGCCGCAAAGGAGACTTAATCCTCATCTAAAGGATGTGGTAAAATCTGAACTTCAGAAACTTTTAGATGTCAATTTTATCTATCCTATTTCTGATAGTAAATGGGTCTCTCCGCTTGTGGTGGTACCAAAAAAGAATGGAAAATGGAGAATCTGTGTGTATTATAGGGAACTAAATAAGGCAACACAGAAAGATCATTTTCCTCTCCCATTCATAGACCAAGTATTAGATACTTTAGCAGGAAAGAAATTCTTTTCTGTCCTGGATGGCTTCAGTGGATACAATCAGATTCAGATTGCCCCCGAAGACCAGGATAAAACTACTTTTACTTGTCCTTGGGGAACATTTGCCTATCGATTTCTACCTTTTGGCCTATGTAATGCTCCTGCCACATTCCAAAGGGCTATCCTTAGCATTTTTGCAGATTTAATAAATGATGGACTTGAAGTTTACATGGATGACTTTACACCATATGGAGATGATTTTGATCCAGCACTAGACACCCTAGAAAAATTCCTACAACGCTGCATTGTTACCAGGCTTTGCTTAAGCCACGAAAAATGTTTCATGATGATGACTGAAGGACTTATCCTAGGACATTATGTTTCAGCAGCCGACATTCAGGTAGACCCGGCCAAAATCCAAATACTTTTGCTCATTCCCACTCCTACTACTCAAACAGAGGTACGTAGCTTTCTTGGATTTTCTGGTTATTATAGATGATTTATAGAACATTATTCACACATTGCTGCTCCTTTATATACACTAACTGGTAATGTTGATTTTCTTTGGACAGAAAAATGTGACCGTGCTTTCGAGGATTTAAAGAAGCTCGTATCCACAGCCCCAGTCCTTCGAGGACCAAACTGGGACCTACCGTTCCAGATATCATCTGATGCCTCAGATACAGCCATTGGTGTAGTCCTTGGGCAGGAAGAGGATAAAAAACCATATGCTATCTATTACATCAGCAAAAATTTATCCCCTGCCGAATTAAATTACACTGTTACTGAAAAAGAATTCCTAGCTGTAATACATGCTGTCAATAAGTTTAGACATTATATTACAGGCTATCCTGTTATCTTGTATACAGACCATTCTGCCATAAAATATTTAGCAAATAAGCCTGTTACAAATGCCAGAGTAACTAGATGGTTGATTTTATTGCAGGAATTCGATATCACAATCAAGGATCGGCCTCGCAAAGAAAACCCTGTAGCCGATTTTCTTTCGAGAATACCAAAACCAATCGATGCAGCAGCAGTTGAAGATCAATTTCCGGATGAGCACCTGTTTGCTGTTGCCGTTCAAACACCCTGGTATGCTGATGTTGCCAATTACCTCGCAGTAGGTAAACTACCAAAACACTTAACCCCTAATGAGCGCAAGCAGATTGTTCATAAGAGTGCTCGATTCTCGTGGATTGGGGGCTATTTGTTTCACACAGGGGCAGACATGCATATCAAGCGATGTGTTCGAGAAGATGAAATCTTTGACATCCTAAAAGCCCGTCACGATGGACCGTGTGGTGGACACTTCGCTGAGCGTAGAACTGGACATAAAGTATTGCAGACAGGATATTACTGGCCTACGATTTTCAAAGATGCAAAGAAATTTGTCCAAGCCTGTGACAACTGCCAGCGAGCAGGACGACCTGGTCAAGCTGATGAGATGCCTCTGAAACCACAGTTAGTCATTGAACCATTCGAGCGATGGGCTCTTGATTTCGTTGGACCCATCAACCCATCATCAAATCAGAAAACATATATCTTGGTGGCAATAGAATATGTCACCAAATGGGTTGAGGCAGAAGCATTGCTAAGAGCCACAGAGGACTCTGTCATACAGTTCCTGTTCCATCTATTTGTACGTTATGGCCTTCCAAGGGAAATCATTACAGATGGAGGACCACAATTTGCTGGGAATAGATTAGCTGCAACACTCAACAATTATCACGTCCAGCATAAAATCACTACTCCATATCACCCATAGGCGAATGGGCAGGTAGAAAGCAGCAATAAGATAATAGAATCAATCCTAACGAAAACCATTACGTCACATAGGCGTGATTGGGCTACCCGACTACCTGAAGCACTCTGGGCCTATAGAACAACATGGAGAAGCACCACCGGTTACTCACCTTATCAATTAGTGTTTGGAAAACAACCCATTTTTCCCATAGAATTCGAAATCCAAACATTACGGACAGCACAGGAAGTTGGCTTAGATCTAAGCGAGGCACAAATCAATCGACTACAGCAGATCAATGAATTGGACGAAATTAGGCTCTCTGCACTACAAAATACAGCATTGATTCAACAGCAGCGAGCTAAATGGCATGATGTGCTCATCAAAAACAAAGTCTTCCACGAGGGAGACTGGGCTCTGTTATACGACTCTCGGTTTCAGGACTTCCCTGGGAAACTTCAGACTCGATGGTTGGGACCATATGAAATCCAGAAGGTGCATGAAAACGGAACCCTTACTCTAATTACCATTGACAGTTCTGGATATGCATTCAAAGTAAATGGCCACCGAGTTCGTCTCTATCGCAAACCACTCACTCGGGAATCCTTCTGCCAGCAGCTACGCCGAGACACTGATATGGAGATTTTAGGAGAGGAAGAGAAATATTCCTCACCTGTAATTCATTAAGGAATTCATTTCTTTTTACAATTTGTACATAAGTTCTTGTCTTTGAGTCGTTCTTGTACATATGTTTGAACTAAATGTTTTCTTGTCATTTTTTTGCTGTTCTTTTTCTTTCTCAAAATTTCGATTTTTTGTCGTTCTGTTTCTAAAAAAATGGCATTTGCGTGTTTTTTTATGCTGTTGGCTTTGCTTTTTTTGCTATTCCTTTTCTAAAAGAACAGCATTCTGGATCTCTGCTGTTCCTTTTCCAAAGGAACGTCATTTTTGCATCTTTTGCTGTTCCTTTTCCAAAGGAACAACATTTTTGGTTACTACTGTTCCTTTTTTTTCAAAGAAACAACATTCTTTTGTTGCTGTTGTTCCTTTTTCAAAGGATCGGAATTTTGAGTGTTTTTATAGTATTTTTATTTTTGCTGTTCCTTTTTCAAAGGAACGGCATTTGCATTTTTACGATCTATCGTCCGTCGTTGTTTCTTTTTCAAAAGGAACACCACTGGCATACTTTTGCTCTCCTTGTGAAACAGCTTATTCCTTTTGCTGATCTAAATTGAGGATGCTTCTTGCCCATATTCTTCCAAGTCTTTAAGATATAGCTATGTACTTGTGCAATGAATATAAAATCACAACATACCGAAATCTGCAAACCATAAATCGCTATATTTATAAGGCTCTGCATTAGTAAGAGGAAAAAAGGAAGGACATACCTATTTCTTATCTTTTGTTGTCATTGTTTTACTAATTTTTCCCTGATTGGTTATCTTTATCATGCTGATCCCTTTAACCCTCTTTGATTATTATTTAGGAATAAGAGAAAAGGGCTTATATCTTCCTATTGAGATGATAAGACTTATTCCACCATTCCTACTCTTAAGGAGTGTTGAACCACCCTTTGTGTATAAATAAGGAAAAGTACTCTATGAAAAAGAAAAAATATGTGAACAAGATATGTGAGATGTCAAATGCAAGATAGGGGGTCTCATCAAGAGCCAGCCTACCATGATCATGAGGATGGAAGTGAAGTGGCATTCCCACTATGGCCACCACACCAGGGATATGGTCCAAAAGGTATATCAAATAATCGAACCTTGGAACAGGAGGTCTCATCACGAGCCGGCCTACCCACTTTTCGCTCCTTCCCCGTGAATGGCATTATGGTTAACTGGTCACCAAGCCAGCATAATGGTCTACACTTTGACATAACAACATTCCTAAGTATACACAAAGGATCATGGTTCCAAGGGTGAAAAAACAACTCTGCCAAGGTTATGGACACCTGTCGGCAGCAGAGCACTGTTAATGGTATTGAAGTCACCTTGGTTACACCAATGGGTAAGATACTAATACTCTTTTGTTTCTTATATCCTAGGAACTAAACATATATTATTTCCTGATTTATACATCGCATGAACACTTATTACCACCAATCATGGCAAAGGAAGTGACAATGACCACTTGAGATTTGGCAAGTACGACAGATGTCCTACCCACCAGCCTCATATCATAACACAGCAGCCTCTTACGTAATACGCGATCAACTCTCCGCCTCGATTTCGGTAATTCGTTGTCTTTCTAAACATGGCATAATTCCATATGCTGTTCCTTTCTGACTCGGTTGCAGATCGGGTGCTGCTCCTTTATTTGCCGGCTGGGACAGCCTATCACATTGCGGGGGGGGAGGTTAACCTCATTATTCCCTGAATTACGTGTCAGCTCACTATTCGAGAAAGATAGTGTACGACGGTATGGCATGGCTTAACGGCATGGCATTTCTATTTTTACACAAGTTGCTGTTTATAATCCATTTCTGTTGTATTGTTGCATACTCTGTGTTTTTTTCTCGAAATCTTGCGATTATCACCCTCTCTGTGTTTCAAACAGCACAAGTAGTTGATGTTCCATTGAGAATCCACAGTGAAACCATGGGAGGAAGGGTAATTTGAAGCGAACCTCAGAAGTTGACAATCTCCGCTGCTGCCCGGGAGATCCTGGAAAGAGCAGGATGGTTGAATTATCTCAGTCGCCTACAGGAGTCTAATGAAACAGTAGCGATGGAATTTTTGCAGAACCTGCAGGATGATCACTCCACAGTAAGGGGGAAGCGGATAGCGGTCACCGACGATATAATTGCAGAAGTTTCGGGACTACCAGCCACCGGACCAGTATGGACACTAAAGAAGGAAAGATTACAGAAGATCATGGAAATTTTCCAGGACGAAGGCCAGAGCTTGACAATTAAGGGGAAGGGAGTTTTGCCAGCAACCCTAGGAGAACCCTGGACGGAATTAGCAAGAACAGTGCAGAGCTACATCACCTGCGAGGGGAGGAAAGACGTGGTAAGACCACGACATCTTAAACTCTTAGCTGTTTTAAAGCAGAAATGCTCTGTAAATCTACCTGCACTTCTGAATTCATTACTGCATGATGCTGCACGAAGCATAAAAAGGGCACAGCATGTAGATTCAGTCGTCAGTCACCATGGGTTAATACGATTAATAGTTAGTCATAGTCTCACCCAGCAGCAGAGCATCTGGGAAGAGCTGATTGTAATGATTGAGGGGGGATTGACAGCACCATCCCCAAAACGTAAAAATTCTACAAGCACACCAGAACGTCCGGAAAAACGCAGAGAATTAGTAAAACAAAAACATGTTGCTAGTGCATCAAAACGACCAGAGATACACCAGGAATCGGCAAAGCGCAAGCATGCCACCGATACACCCGAACAGCCAGACAAGCCCAGAAAATCAGCCCAGTTAGCTCGGATGCGAGGAAGGCTAGAAAAGCTCCAGGAAAGCACCAGCCAACCAGTGGTAATTGAGGACGAGCAATCCGAAGAGGAAAATGAGGAAGAAGCTGAGCATTCAGAGGCAGAAGCTGAACAATCCAAACAGGAGGAGGAAATGGGACAGCAGGAAGGTAGCCCACTACAAGACCCAGTGGGAGAAGATGAATTGGCCGTAGTCCTAGCCAATATGGGTAAGTATGGCCAACCTTCTAGTCCAGTAGACCTCCACGACAAACCCCAAGAAGAAAACACATCTGAAAATTCACATGCAGTAGAGGCAGAAGAAGGAAATCTGCCTGTTCATGATGAAGAGGAGATAAGAGATACTGAACGGGAACAATCTGTTCCCAAGACACCAGAGGAAATTCCGGAGGGAGTAGGAGCAGAAAAAGCAGTTGCCCAGGAAGAGACGGAACCAGTCAAGATTCCTACCCCAGAACAGCCAGAGCAGAACAGCGAGGAAGCACCCCAAGAGAAAGATCCAGAAACTAGTCATTGTCCAAACCGTAGCAGATAGCCTGTTGTTCCTTCTAATGAAACACTAGAAATTAAGAAATTGCGAAAGGAACGGCAGAAATTATTGAATACAATAACCCAGCTCAGACAGCAAATTAGAATTCTGAAAGCAAACCAGAGGGTAAGAAAGACCGTAGGGAAGAAAAAGAGGGCCACTTCAGTAAAAACCCGCAAGGCAAAAAGGCGAAGGACCAACAATCGCCCTGCTGTTCAAAACCCTGCTGAAAATCCAGCTGCTGTTCCAAATGATGTTGAGCAATAGACTGATATTCGTGTTAAAATAGAAAGGGATGATATGAGGACCAGTGACAAGAAAATCTAGACAGAGGCACCACCCTCAGGGGTAATAAGGGTTCTGAACTCCAAACAGCGTAATAAGAAAGTTCAGGTAAAACTCCCGGCCTCCACTGAACTATGGAAAAAAGATCCGAAAACAAGAACCTTGCATAGGATGATGAAGCAAGCCTAGCAAGAAGCCGAACAACTTAGAGAGCAAACGGTCCCCCGAGAGAAATATGAAGAGTTACAGCAGCAACTAAGGGACGTCAATCAATCCACAAGCCAGGCCTTTGAAGGGTGGCGAAAGGAACAAGAGGAAGTTGCAAAGGTAACCCGTAGACTAGATACTGTTATCAAGCAGATGGAAACATTGTGTTCTTTATACAATGACGTTTTAGCATGTAGGGCCCCTGCTAAAAACTATGCTTTGTTTTTATTAGAATGGTATTTACAATTAAAAATAAAAGCTGTTAAAGCAGGCGCCCCTATACAAATCAACACTGTCAATGACTTTATAGACTGCTGTAAACATTATGGGGTGAAGGTCCAGAGATTGCTGTGTGAACTTTATTTGCATGACCTTGTGCTAGATCAGGAGACTCAGTTGAACGCTGGCCCTTTCGTTGGAGACATCCAATTACAAGCATTCATTTCATTCGGGGTTAATCAGATTAAGTGGCTCAAAGCCTATAATATTTTCCAAAGGCAGGAAAATGGCCTAGATTTATGGGTAAGGGCTGAGCCTAGGAACCCAGTGCAGTTGTGGAAAGCACATAGAAACCTCATGAGGACTCTGGGTGTCATTGAAACGTTAGGACCCATGCATGAGGCACTCATTCGACAGAGTTTAGAATATTTTCTTTCCATCAAAGACCTTGCCATTGATGCAGCCAAATTTCGGTACCGAATCTCTAATCCAAACATCCAGCTCAGGGAACCATTTAAGTATGAGAATTTTGAATTAGCTGCCAACCGTTTGAACCTCTATGGCGAGAGCATTTTGAAAGCAAGGCCATCCTGGTTAGGATATAGATTTCGCACTCCAATTATTTGGCACCCTGCACCCGGATATCAAGCCTTGTATGAGATGCCTGAGGGGCAAACAGGTCAGTTCTTTGACTATCTAATCACTCATCATGGTTGTAGGCCTCCGCATGAGATTCCTTCTCCAGCCTATTCTCTCACTGCCTTGCATGTCAACTACAATGTTTTCATGAGGACATGAAACAAGGTAAGCAGGGGGGTGTGTGGAGTACTAAAAAGGTATGATTTTGATAATCATTTCAGTGGCTTTTTAGTAGAATTTGTAAACCTTTTTGCATCATGAATTTGGAAAATAATAAAGAATTATAACAAAACATGTGAGAATTGATATGCAAGACTTAACCGCTGATAATTGTTATTTTTCTGTGTAGGAAAAGGTGAAAACGAGGAGTTACCGTTCCAAAGGAAAGGACAAAGACGAGATAATTGTTGTCCCTTTGAAGGGGAACCGAATGCAAACAAGGCTAAGCAGATCAAAGCAAATCGGCCCGGAAAAGGAGGAGAAGACACCAGCTCGGCGCAAAAGAAAAGAAAAGACGAAGGATTAACAGTTTGGCGAATCCCTCAGGATCTTTGATCCTGAGGGATCGCTGCTTTATTTATCTTGTTACTTGGACATCTCCGCCGTCACCTTTATATAAAGGGACAACACTGTTAGCTTAGGGAGGATAATGAGAAGACTTTTTATGTAATTTTCTGTTAAAAATCAACTTTGATCATCGATTCTCGTTGAGAACTGGTTCATTGTACTTTTGTCTTATGCATTAATGAAAACTTGGTGATTATCTCATCTCTGCGTCTGGATTAACTTAAGGCGGTGTACCCTTGGAGGCTAAGGGCCCGGCCCCGGAGGACACTTGCTTCTGTATCACTACGATTTGATTTCTGCGTGGTTTGTTTATCATTGTTATTCGGTAATCTGATATGCTTTATAAGTTTCTATTACATGCTCTGTTAAGATTAAATCATTAAGGTTTTTACAGATAGAATTGTGTATTGACTCTGCGTTATGTTATTGATCCTTTCAGAGTTAATTGCATGTTATTAGTCTTAACCGAATATTCTTACTGTTCTGTTACAGAGCTTTTATACTGAACATTCGTGTCATAGATTCATTTGAAGTAGTGTTCTTCATAATTGTTGGATTAAGAAATAATGTTGTTCTATTTGGAAGCACAGTCGTATCCCTGTTGATTAAGATTGATCAGATTATTATTCCAGCAGGTTGTGTGCGTATATGATTTACTAGTGTTGTTCCATAATTTATCAATAGTTAATGGTGTTCCATTAGTGTGTTTTGCTTGATTTGCCTTAAGAGTGAAAGATTGTTATTTGATTGCGAAGAGTGCATTTGGGTTAATAGATCAAGACTCGTGAGACTTAGTTGTTCGATTGCTGTTCCATTTTAGAATTACTGTTCCATTCCAGATTTGCTGTTCAATTCTCTATTTTCTGTTCCATTTTGCTATCTGTAGTTCCATTTACTCGCATTTGTTGTTTTGGTGTGAGAGACGATCTAAGGCTATAGTGAGCTTTGGCATTCATTGTCTAGCTCCCAGACCCGTGGTCTATGCTCTAATTTCCTTTCCATCAGTTTCCAAAGGGATGGGTTATCGCTGCCGAACCCTTGACTGATAAGCTGCCTAGTTTTTTGAATGTGTGATTTATTCTTTTGAAGTAACTTAGTTATAAACAAGCATCCGTTTACTCTTGTATTTTTAAACACTGTACTACTAGCATTACTCTGACAAGTGATAGCCTCAGACTGTGACACTCTTTGGAATAACAAAACGCTCCCGGATTTACATATTAATGTGAGGTAATTAGAGGTGAAAGAGACCCTTTTTATAGCTCTACAACTTCCAGCACACAAATAGAAAGTTCAAACAAATCTGGAAAAAGATGAAGGACCGATCAGAAACATAGGGAATTCTGACCCTAATGCAGTCATCCGCTTCTGAAGCTGACTTTTCTTATTGACTGCAGGAATGATGTGGGATACATTATGAGATTTAGTAATGTATCGTCACAGGGGGAGCAATGTATGATGACTCTCATGGTTGATTTGATTATTCTGGTTGTATGTATGTCTGACAGAGCATCTGATATGAAGAAGACAGGTACAGGAAGTACAAGTTCAGGGGGAGATGAAGGAATGTGAAAATTTCTATGCTTCACTTTTCATACGCGGGTTCTATGAACAAAAGTCGCGTATACACGCGAGTTACAGTTGACACAGCCGCGTATGCATTGATGATAAGAGAATTTATATGATAGCTGAAGATCTAGAGCATAGGTTCAGGGTTACACAAGTTAAGAAGGAGCACTGGTCTAGGGGCAGCAGCAGGTTAAATACTAATGATTGCATTGTTGGCAATATGACTGCTTATTCTTTGGTTTTTGTGATACTCATGCTCAAATGATGATGACTTGGTACATGGTTTAGTATGATGAGATTTTGAGCCCTGGTTGCTGATAAGTATCTTTTGTGCTCACACATGGATGACTTGGATGTCGTTTGATTCAGAAATAAGAATAGATCATGCAGAGTTTGTTACTATGGTTGAGATCTTTTGCCTACATATGTTACTTCATGTTAAATCTTGAAGATCATGGTGATATTGGACCACATGGATGAGTGACACATAGTTGAAAATGTTGTTCTGATGTGATAATCTCTCTTGGAAAGATTGTATTGATGCTGCAAAGAATCTGAAGGCTTGGTTACTAATGGGCTTATGCTACAACCGGTGGATGACGCTTGAAGACACAACTACACTATTCTATCTATATGTAGTCCAGGGAAGCATTCAAATATCTCAGAAAGAAGCTGAACACTGGCCTTTTCTCACAGAGGATCAGATCTGGTTAAAACTTAGAAGATGGCATTGGATACGCGGGTTTACTGAAACACAGTCACGCATATACGCGAGTTCATGCACATAAAACCGCGTATGTCTGATTGCTGACAAATTTTTGTTTGGAGTCAGCTCTCTTTAGCACAGCTGTAGTGCTATTTGGTATCTCTGATACTGTGTGGTATCTCTGGTGGTGTTCCAGTTCTTATAATATTGTTTCGATCTCTGATGTTTTGATAAAGATGCCTTGATGATTTGTTGGTGAAAGTGTTCAGGATGCAAAAACTAAGGGGGAGCCTTAGTCATATGGAAAGGATGCTTGGATGCACAAATTCAGGGGGAGCATTAGCTTTGCTTAGTATAATGCACTGTTGGCATTATGATGGTTCTAATACAAGTTCTCTTGCTTGAGGACTTTCTGGTGTTGGTTATGAAAAGTCATATTTGTATTTTGATGAAAAGGTCATGTTGAGACCCATGATGTAAAATTATATTCAGTCATGTAAGGACTTGTCAAAATTTGTAAACCCACTTGGTTTGGTAGCTGAGTCAAATTGTGTAAACCCACTTGGTTGGGTAGCTGAGTCAAATTTGTAAACCCACTTGGTTGGGTAGATAAGTCTCATATGTAAATCCACTTGGATGGATCTTTGATGTAAGTATGAGTCTTTGGTGATAGGAAGTTCATAGAGTCATGTACTTCATTGAAAAATATGTTTGAAGATTCAACATGAACTCAGGGGGAGCTTGGTCATTTCAGTATATATCAGATCTGCAAAACGCTTCTTCCACATGCGAAGAAAAGGGGGAGAGTATGTTGGTTTTGATCCACCCTTTGCCCTTGATGTCAAAGGGGGAGAGTGACATGGTGTTTGAATGAAGAGAAAGAATGGTGTCAAAAATGGAGAGAGTGATATGGTGTCATTGTATTCTTAATGTACCTATCTGTTGTGGTAACCAAACACCATCGTGGTTGCCATCAAGTCCAAAGGGGGAGATTGTTGGCAATATGATGCAGAGTGTTGTCCTTGATGGCAACCCACTGAATGAAGATGAAGACATGGGAGTGTTGGCATGTGTTGTCCTTGATGGCAATACACCTGATGAAGTTATTCTTGACTTGATGGACTTGGTAAATGATGTAAATCTGATGTGATATGATGTTTGTTGACAATATGATGTAGAGAGTTGTTCTTGAATGGCAACCCACCTGATGAAGATGATGGCAACTTACTTGATGAAGTTGTGCTTGATAGAATGTGTTTCTGATGAAGTAAATCTGATGTATGTATAGTGAGTACAGAAGGGATTGAAGAAAGGAATTCAATATGTGCTAGATCCATGATGAAAAGAGTATGTCTCAAGGCATACGCGTATATGTCTAGGGGAAGTCGCGTATGCACGCGGTAAAGTACGTGCCAAGTCGCGTATGGGCAAAAGCGCTCAAAAAGTGCAAAACCAGGGGTAACCACCATGGTATTGACCCATTGTATTGGGTAATGATTCATCTAAATGACCCCGTCCAGGAATACCATCGGAAGTAATGTAATTTTGGGCTCATGGTATTGTTTTGGCTCATGGTATTGAAAAAGGGGCTCATGGTATTGAAAAAGGGTAAATCTATATAAGGAGAAGAAATTCATTGTGCACATCATGATGTGGGAGCAAGATGTCTGAGCTTGAATGAATACTTCTCTATCAAGTAGATCTGAATGGAAAGGGTTACACTTGAATAATAAATCTGAATGTATGATGCACCAATGATGAAGAAGGGGATCTAGATCTGAAATGTACTTGTATCTACTAGATCTACTTATGGAAGGCTTAGATCTAAAATGAGTCGAACATCTGTCTGAAGTAAAAGGGTAAATCTGAACTGAATATCTGATCTGAAGAAGTATGCTGCTCTATAATGATTGAAGATCTATACGCTACTTCGCCACAGAGGAAGCGTGTATATACGCGTCTTCGCCGAAGAGAAAGTGCGTATGCGCAATGAAATATGTACAGAGGTATGCGCCGGTTTGTGTATCTTGGTGCGCGCGTATATACGCGACATAAGTGAAGAAAGCACCATGCAAACCAGGGTTTGCTGAAGTCTCCAGGGCAGTGTCCGATCTTTTCTGTCGGTTTCATCGATATCCCGTCGTTATTATATGCATATGTTTCATGGTTGGACTGTGGCGAAAAGTATAGAAAGGGTCCATCGAAAATATGATGAAACGTGGTCATAAGTTGTGTCCTAAAGGAAGCTTTAATCCGGGGGCAGAAATTGATGAAACGTGGTCCATAGAGGTGTTGAGGGTTGGAGCCTCTCTGGGCCGGTTGAAGCTCCCTTCTGGTGTGAGGCTTCAAATCTAGGAGTGTGGGGTCGAGCTCCTCTCGGTGAGGCCTGCAACCAGAGATCGTGGGGTCGAGCTCGATTCCGAGGAGAGCCGAAATCCAGTCGTGGTTGGAGCCTCCTTCCAGGAGAGGTTGGTAAATGAGCGCAGGTGGGTGCCTGCGTGCTGGTAGGAGTCTGCACCAGCACATATGTTGTAAGATGTTTTCTCTATAATAAAATATTGAAGGCTGAGCAACTGCAGCGGTGGTTTTCTCCTGACTTGGGTTTCCACCTAAAAATCCCGGTGTTCATGTGTGATGCTTTGTGTGATGGTTTATTCTGTTCTTACTGCACATGTTTACTGTTTATAGAACATCTAATAAATGAATGATGGAATTATGTAAGTGAAGAACTAATGGCATAATTAGATCTCTGGGTATACGCGAGTTTCATGAAGGATATCCACGTGTATACGCTAGTTGGCTTCAGCAAAGTAGCGTATGGGTTTTAGTGCATGAAAAAGTAAAAAGTTTGAATATGCTGTAAATACTGATTCACCCCCCCTCTCTCAGTATTTTTCCCAACAGGTGCATTATTTATGATGATTACAATGTAAGTCCCAATAACATATTTATTATTGGGACTTATCTCATCTTCTTGCTCATGTAGTTGTTTATATCATTGATAAAAGTAGGATATATTTCATTGATTATGATCCATAACTCATTATAACTTGCTTTTTGTACTCAACATGTGTGATCAAAGGACAAACTTTGGAAATATCAAGTTATGAATTTATATGGTAATTATTTTGAACCTTTGGATGCAATTTCTAGTATACTTATGCTTATACATTTGTATTATGGTGATTGATGTAATTTCTTATAGTATTAAAAATAGCAATGTGTATTATATTTTTTTAAATGCAGGATCCTGTCAAATATTCAATGGAAATCAAAGGTCGTTGCATATTAGATTCATGTTACTCATAATACACATCGGATAGTCAATGCTAGAATCGACGGATGATAGCATCAGTAGTTTAACACTCTCGTCGGACAAAAATGATCCCTTTCACATGTGTGATTTTTTTCATCCTTCTACTAGTGTTCAAATAAACTCTTTTCATTTCATGTTAGGGTCCCATTTTGAAATTTTTGTCATTCCATTAGGTCATCCTACAAAAATTTGGTCACTGGATCCAGATTTAGGTATGATCTCACTCCTTTCAAAATTTTATAACTTGTTGCCTGATTTCACTACTTTGTTGAGTGTACCATCAGTCATGAGTTTTCATCATCATTTTAGTCAATTTCATAATGGTTTCATTCAGTCTAGAGTCACCATTAGGTCATTAGGGTTTCAGTCACCAAATCTGTCATCCATGCTTAAAATCCAACAATGGAGGAGTGGTAATAGGTAAATTTGTTCTACAAATTTGGTTTCAAATGTAATTTATGTTTCTAATATGTAATAATTGCATCATGTTCCTAAATCTGCAATTGAGAGTTCCAAAGCTACGAGGCTCCAAAATAAAAGTGAAAATCATGAGGTAGGCCACCCTACCTATTTGAATTTGTAAGTCAAATAAACCCTTCCCATAGTCACTTTCCCTTTCCACACATCCACATACACTCCCTGAAACCCTCACAACCCCTCAATTTCACTTCCTAAGCGTCTACATCCAAACCCTAGGCCCTATACCACACCAGTATCCCTATACTGCATTTTCGGCAACCTCCTAGATCTAGACCTGTAATAAAATCCCCTAGGTCTACTCTTACCCTAATTCTCTTCCATTATAGTTCCTAAACCTTCCTAACACCCGTCCCTACTTCCCTAATTTTTCCCATCCCCATTTCCCTCTACTAACCCCTCCATCCTACTCCATTTCTCCATTCCCCTTTTTTTCACTACTAGGGTTTTCCCCTTGCAAAGTGCATATGGAGGGAGATAAGAGGCCTTAGAACAAGGGAGGAAAATTTTCAAGATATGAACCAATAAACACACATTATATGATCTCCTCTCCACTTTCCAAGTAGTGCCAAATTCTGATAAATCAACCTTCCCAAGTTATGGGTTGCCTAGGGTTTACAGTGCACACATGGATAGTTTTTCTTAAAAAAAAAAAAATTGACCAAATGGAGATTAATTTGAAAAAAATGTAAGACATATTTGTCAATAATATAAAAAGGGACAAAAACCTCCTTCATTTTATACATAGGAGTTATGATTTGGGATAGATTACCAAAATATAGTTGCTACAGGCGAGTTGTTGTACTTCTGTAGTACTCTTGGGAAAATGTTTTTTTTTCTCTTCATTAAGTATCCAAATGAATGATTGATGAGTCAAATGATACCTAGACAGAACTATATTTCCAATGACCTATCATGAGCTCAATTTGGAATTCCAAAAGGCCTCCAAAAGTGGTCTTCAAACTCAGCATTGCGTTTTTCCTTCTGGCGTTGCGCTTTTTTACTAGTATTGGGAGAATTTATTTTTGAGGGGCTATATTTGATCATTTTTCAGTGATTGAGGGGTCCATTCTGTAGTAGACAGAGATACATTTATAATGATATATCATGAGCTCAATTTGGAGTTTAGAAAGGCCTCCAAAAGTGGTCTGCAAGCTCCATGCTACGCTTTTTGACTAGTTTTAGGGAAAATGGTTTTTTAGGAGCTTAACTCAACCATTTGAGAGCTAGAGAAATATTTTGACAAAAATATTGGAATATATTTCCAATGAGCTATCTTGGACCCAATTTTTACTTCTAGACTTCACACAAAAGTGAATTTGAAGGCCCATGTTGTGCTTTCTATAGTTGACTGATTTTTCCATAATTTTCAAGTTTTCTTAGTTGATGGATGGATTCAATGAAATTTTACTGATGTAATTGTGAAATTTAAATGTAATTATGTTATAAATAGATAATAGGGGTAGATAAATCATGTAAATATGTACTTTTTTCAAATTTAATCGTTTTCATGAAAGATAGGGATGAGTTGGATAACCTCCCTAATCACTAGGATTCCAATTGAGCACTTTGGGGATCATCTCCACAAGTCATGGATTCAAACCCTAAGAGTGGGAGAAGAAATTTTTGGTCTATAAATTTCATTTCCTTTATCATTGCAATGGTTGGATGCTGTAGAATTTGATCATTGAACACTATTGTAATCAGACTTTTGGAAAGAAATAACAGATTGAGTTGCAGCTATTTTGATGGGATACTTGTGGTAATGTGATTTGACATTGTTTATTCTTAGGTTTTGAAAATTTTTGAATGTATTTTGATATTAATATTCATGTCATGTATGAATTTAATTGATTCCTAAGTCAGAAAGATAGAATTCATTAGCTTATGCTCTATTTTGGAGGAATAGTTACAATTTTGTTTCATCTTCTTCTAATTGAAAATAATTCATGTTTCCAATGCTCTTTTCTGAAACCCTAGCACTCTAAACCACTCCATAAAGAGACATTAATGTGTTAAATTAATTACCTACCTTGCCCCATCAGGTCTCTAAAATTCTGATCCTTATTTTCCTTGACCTATTCACCATCCAACACCTAAAAAACAATCAACCAAACCCTAGTGCTACTATACCTAGTCTAGAATCTCTTTGATCGAGTCATATTGGCTGTGATCTTGTGGAGAGAGCCCTCTCCTACCTGGTAGGGCTAGCTACTTGGAAAAATATTATTTTTTTGTTACCTTTGTTGGTCTCCTCTCAGCCTCAGAGATCCAATGGAGTGAAACCAGGATACTCAATGCTAGAATCGACAGATGATAACATCGGTATTTTAACACTCTTGTTGAAAAAAAATATCATCCATCACAGATACGACGCTTCAGCAAAAACCTGTAAGCGTCGACATTTTACATACATTGGTGACTAATCGACGCTTAAATTTTTGTTTTTCTCGTCAGAAAAAATGAACTATTTGTTGAATATCTGACTACACACTGGTGCAAGACCCGCCAGATATGCAACATTTGACCCGTTTGATATCCAACGATTATTAGTGTTGCAAAAAAAACTTATAAAAGTCATTTTCTTAATTACCATTTCAACCTTCAATGTGTTGATTAATCTACATTTTTACAGTTGAATATTTGACGGTTACTAAACTATCAAATATTCGATAAAATTACAACGATGATTTGATGAGAAAAAATGCGTCAGATAGTTGATGTGAATAAGTTGCATATCCGACTAATATTCATCATATTTTTTCCCCATTTGTATTAGTTTTTCTATCACAATTACAAAAAATTCCTTTTTCTCTTTATTCCTCTATTTTTTGTGGTGTCAACCTTGTAGGCTGCAGGAGGCTAGGAGAGAAAACATTTTCATCTTTATAGTTGTGAGTGGTAGACCACTTTGTTTCCATAATTTTTCTTTCAACTACACATAATGCATTATCTAGTGACTTAGGTCCCCAAAGGTGAACCTCATGTTGGATGTTATCCTTTAAAATCCCTAGGAATACATCTGCTCCTCTAGAATATCAATTACCTTGATATTCACTCTTTGGAATTCCTTAATGTACTCGATAACTTTGCATATTTATTATTATATTAAATATTTATCTTTAATATTTTGAAAATAATTCTTTAAACCATAGGTTATAAATCCTATCTGTTGTACTTTTCCACTGTCATTCTCCACTATTATTACTCTCCAATACCCATGAAACATGTTGCATTCACGTATTCTCCAGTAATTTATGTCACATCATACCCCTACCCCATATTTTGTTCAACTCCGCTGCACGGTAATCCTCCCCTACTTAGCCAATCATCCATCACATCTCCATTTCATCCAACGGCCTATACTAAACTTCGTCCCACCCTAATTGTTTGAGACTTAACGTCGAGGATGCAGGGGGGTCCAAAAAAAGTGGTATTGAAGTCCAGCCCCACTACTACATGTCACGAGCAGGTGATTTTTCACCCCCAACACACGAAACCACTTACCGCTCTAAAACCCCTCCGAAATGTTGCTTACCCACTAATATTAAACCACTTCTTCCTCTCGCCAATCATGTCATTGGTGATGTGGAATATGAACCATCCAATCAACTTAATTCCCACATTTTCCTAACCATTAGCCAATTAATTCAATGGCTAACCATTAGGAAACGTACCCGCACCCCTTTTCAAATGGGAAATAATACAATTACCCATAAATTCACCATTGAACGGGTGTTTAAAATTTTACTCTGATTTTCAATCTGTTTTGCAAGGGCTTACGAGTTTACAACTACTACCAGAGTTCCAGAGATCAATTCAACCATTGTTTGAAGCCTTCTATTGCAGTTGTTGATTTTCTTCCAACCTGCAAAGATTTTCCTCAAGTCTCAGCCAGTATTTTCCATTAGAAAATCCTTATTTCCACCATTTCAATAGATCCAACCATTCCTTCAAAGAAAAAAGGACTTGAGCAACTAGTAATTCTATTATTACATCCTCTAGTTGATTTTCATTACATTCCCTTAGCAGACAAAGATCACAAAATACGTGAAACCTTGCATAACATTGAGTTTTTTTAGTTATATTGTTGGTTAGAAGACAAATACTTGGATAAATAAAATGAAATAGGACTATGGGATTCTAATCTCCCACATTTCATATTTCCTCATACCCATAGCGCCCCAGAGTTTATTAGGATATTTCAAGCTTGGTATATGCCAAACCAGAGAGTTATTATTGCTCCCACATGAGAGATTATAGTGAAAATTAATGCCCAAACAATTAAACAAATTATGCAAGCCCCAAACACAAATAATTCTACCCCATTTTCCCAAGAATACTTGATAGAAATATACCAGAAACTATATTTTTCAAAGGGAGCTCAAAATCTTGAGCTATTTGTGACTGAAAAATGACCCATTACCTACAAAAAACCCTCCATTTCCATCATCCATTTTCCCTGAAAGGTCCAAATAATCATCACAGTCATTTCCTACCTTCTTGTTTATTATTCAGACCAATGGGTATATGAATCCATCATAGGGTTTTTTTCCATTTTATCCACTAATAACAAACCCTCCATCATTTTCAATTTCAATCAGTTTATTGCAGATTATATCCATGATCAGTTTGTGACATTCACAACTGAAGAGGCTTTCAGTTATGCCTCTATGTTAGTTTACTTATTCTTGTACTCTCAGGGCGGTAAATTTAAGTTCTATACATAAATTGGATAAGGAAGGAAACCAACAGTCAATCATTTTCTAGACTTCATTAGTCACGAAGGAACAAAAAGAATATTAATATAAGAAGTTTGTGGAATTGTTTCTTCAACCAACATTCAGTTTGTTAAATAGCACTCGAGAGCCAAGAATTAGTGAAGATATTAGAAAGGTATTGCAGCTGCCAGATCAATCTAGAATAGGGGATTGGTATATTTACCAAAATTATAAAGAAATCATATTTTATGGATGTGATTTTCCCCCTTATAAGTTTCCCAAATTCCTCCCCATGAGGATTTTTGCATTGGAGTATATTAGACAAATGATTAATGCAGATGAAGTGAATTTTGTCTCTGCTAAAAATAAATCACAGTTTAAAATTAAAACACAGATAGGTCCTTTTATCTGTAATAGCAAGACAGCAGGGGAGGAAGAGGATAAGTTGTTGAAATTAATGCAGTTCAACCAAGTTTTACATGGTCTTATGATCCAGTTGGTGTCATTTCAAAACTCAGGGTGGAAAATAAATCTACACCATATTTTCATACACCTAGACCATAGATTGAAAATTACATGAATCAACTTGAATGGACGGAAGGTACAGTATAGGAGGCTGAAGAAATGACATTGTCTACATAAGCATTGCAGACACCTATTGCAAAAGAAAGAGTAGGCAAAAGAGTTAGAGAAGATTAGTCATATCCAAAGACTGATTCATCTATAAAAGAGTTCAAAATTCTCTATAGGAAGAAAAAATATAAATCTGAAGGTCAATCCCATCAAGGAGTCATAGAAATAAGTAATCATCATTACTGAAGAGACACCTCCTTCCACACAGGCAGGTGATAAAGGCACTTCTACTACTCCTACTACTTCCACAGTTCCTAAAGATCAACAAACAACATCTCCTAAACATCAGCAAAAGGCCATTCAGACTAGCACAACTGCTACAAGGGAAAAGGAGAAGACTATCTTTGACACTTTCAAAGAGATAAAGCTAAAGAATGAAATGTAGAATACAAGTACTTATAACCAGTTTTGGAAACAAACTCGTAGTTCACAAAGCAGGTTGTTTTCAGCCTTTGGTTCTGGAAAAGGAAAAATGCATTTTTTCATTTATTCAAGCACAAATCCCATAGACAAAGCCTGAAGAAGATTATAAAATGGCTACATTTGAATTTGACACAAAATAGATTCATCTGATAGACCAAATGGAGCTACACAAGCAAACTAGTGATATGATTTCATCAACTCTCACTAACACTGGTTTGAGTCTATCAAAGCTGCAGGTTTCACTAGAAAATGTACAGTCATAGTTGAAAATGGAGAAGGTGTATTCATTTGCAAAGGACACAAGAATAAATACTCTAGAAGATATAATGGTAAAAATTGGATATAATCCATCCAATGTGAATGCAATCGAAGAGATCATCAAGAAGAAAAATGTTGATATAGAAGCATTGAGAAAACAACTAAAGGTTCCAGCTACAGAAGATCCTTTGGCAAAGGATATTGAAGAAATGGAAACTCAGAAGATATAAATGATCAAGTTGATAATGGAGCAGAATTCTCAATTAAAATAGATGGAATCCGAATTAGAAAAGATGATAAAGGAAAAAGAAGCAGCAATGAGAACATCAAAGGTTCCTTTGGAAGCAATGCCTTTAGCAACTGTCCCTATAGCTCAAACTTCTACAAAAACCACTGTAGATGGCAATTAGAAGCTTACCTAAGTAGTTCATAACATTTCCATTCAAGAAGAGGAGATAAAAAAGTTGTAGGATCGGGTAGAATTATTACAATTACATAAATCTAATGTTGATAGTTCACGTGCAGTTGAAGTACAAAGGGCCAAAAATTTGATTGAAAGGTTACAGAAAGAGAAAAAAGAATCTTCCATTGATAACACTTTGGGACAGATAAAAGAGATAATATGGGAAAACAACATAGAGTCTATCACTGAAATTTGGCCAAGTCTCGAGATCATATTTGAGAAAAAGGAATTGATATAGAAGGAAAATGAGGCCATTACAATGATCAAAGAACAATTGGGAGACAAGCCTACCACAACAATCAATATTATTGGATTTATTAATTCAAAGAACATGTATGAGCTGGATGATTGGGCATTAATTACAAAACATAAACCATCCTAGAAGTGAAGATAGTGCTAAGAAAGAAGAATTTGATTCTTCAACTTGAAGAAAAATGTCACAGTCTGGAGGTTACAGTGAAGAGATTTTCCAGTAGGATAGAATATTTGACACAAAAAGGATTTCCTTCTCATTTTGTAATTAATGATAAACTAATGACCAGAGATTATTATGGAAAAATACTTCAAGAAATTGTCAGGGATACTACCAAGTTTTCAAATATTAAATGCACAATAACAGGAAAGGAAATGTTTGGAGAATTAAGCAATGACATTTACATTTAGTATGAAATCAAACATGTCTTTGTGGTAAAACCATTTTTTTCTAAATACACTGAAGTAGGTGAAATTTACTGTAGGGTAATAAAATTATTTATCCCTAACGAAGAGCATTGGGAAAAGCTATCTGAGTTTCAAGAGTAATTAATAAAAGAAAAAAAAGTCATTTTTTTCTAGATCAACAATCAAATAATAGATAGTGCAGCCCACAAACATCTCATTCAACAATAGTTTCCAGTTGCATCCAACTCCAGCACAAAATATTAAATTTATTTTCATGATGCAGTTAGAAGTTAGTTAGAAAATGAAGTGTTATCAGTTAAGATAGCCTTTAATGTAACAGTTGTAATTTATTTTCTATAAAGACTTCGTTGTGCGAAGTATTATTGTTGGATAATCAAGTTTTTAAATTTTTTGTATTACTGTGGACCTGCTATTAATGAAAATCGAAGGAGTTGCAACAATATTGTGATATTCATGTGGTATTTTTATTGAGCACTGTGCATTTATATGCTATTTCACTTCCATTTCACTTTCTATGTGACAATTTTATCAGTTTATAAATAGAGTTCAATTATATGTTCTATTTATTTGGATTTTTACAATGTGTCTTTCTTCTAATGAATGAAGTTAGTAAAATGCTCATTCAGACCTCTCTCTTTTCTACCACTATACACCAATGACAAAATAAATGTTCTTAAATAGTTTTCCTATCTTGCCTTGCTCAGTTTTCTACAATCCAACCTTTGAAATCAGTTTTAGCTTCACTTATTATATTTTTTATCCAGAAAACAAATCATTAAAAAAAAATCTAAAACAACTTAATTAATATCTAGCCCAAAATTTGGTACTCGGCCTAAAATTGAATAATTAAAAAGTGACAGAGAGAGATCCCTCTCTGGTTAGGTAGGGATAGCTTCCTAGCTAAAAGTTGGTATGTGGTTACCTTTCTTCGCTCCTAATTTTAGCCTAGGAAGTTGGGGAGAGTAATAGCACCGTGGAAGAGTTCCAATTATTTGTCCTTCAACAAAAAAACAAAAAAATTGTTTATGATTCCCATTAAGATCTTGTTCCAAATTTCCACGCAGTTTCTTGCCTCATCTTTAAATATGTGTTTGTTGCATTCCTTCCAAATAGTCCAGAGGATGAAACGGATGAAACTAGGCGTCAAAAACAAAGATCAATTAAAAATTGGAGTTTTGAAGGTAGCAGCACACCATGAGGAAATCATGTGAAATATGCATTGGGAGGGCCAATGATATAGTTTCCTAAAGAGAAGGGAAAGACTAGTCCACTAATAATCAACAAAGGATAAATCATTAAAGATGTGTTGAGTTGTCTCCTAATTGTATAGACAAAGATGGAAAAGTGAGGGACCTTCAAATACTCATCTCTAGAGGTGATCTCAAGTTATAGTTATATGATGTGCCAGTGGCCACATGATATGTGCAATTTTGGACCAAATATTCCCTTTCTAATTAACTACCTAGATTTTGTCATTTTTGTGGTAGGGTGTCACCAACTAATAAAGAGTAGGATTATTTTATAGTGAAAATTCTTTCTAGCCTATATCCTCGTAGAATATTATATGATCCATTAAGAAATGGGATTTTAATTTTCTACAATTACTGAGAAAGTAAATTACACTCATCCCTAAGGATGATGAATCCCCAATCCACTCATTATTTCCAATTCCTCTTGGGAAATTCTTTGGTGGGGTTCTTCCAGTAGTGTGTGACCTACGAAAATCCTTTTTTTACCAAGAGTGTTTTAAGAAAGGGGCATTATATGAGTATTTTTATGGGGGGAGTTACTGGCAATATTCCTATCAGAATTTGGCTTGACATCCATTATGTAGTTCCCAGAAGGTATGCTTTTGAATTATACATTTGTTTTGATCTGCTAGATTTTGTATCAAAGAGCCTAGAATGCCACTTATGAGGAAAATCTTAGAAGAAAGACTCATACCTGGGAAATTTTTTTTGTTCTAGATTTCTTTCCATGCCTCCTTCCCATATTGAAGCCATCTCCATCATAGATTTGTTCCCATTACATTTCTGATTTTCTCTACATCCCTCAACCCTAATCCCCCACAACGTTTTGGAAGACAAACTTTCTCCCAAGCCACCATTAGCCATTTTCTCTCCCTAGAGGCACCACCCCAAAGGAAAGAGAGAAATATATTGTGAATGGAGAATATTACCCCTTTAACTGCTGCTATAAATAAGATGTGGTATATGGGTAGAGCCTACAACACCGATTTAAAAAGGACAAGGTGACTTCCAATGTTAATATATCTAAAGTTATACTTGTCGATCTTTGAAGTGATCTTGTCAAAAAGGTATTTCTGGCGTATGGATCTAAGGGATTTCCCATGAGATTTGCACCTAAATAAATGACTAGGAGGTGAAACCAGTGTAAGCCCAAGAGATAGGATAGATGAACTTGGATGCCAACATGGGTGTTGAAAAATAAGACGTGATTTTGAAGGATTGATGGAGGTGTAAGAGGAAACCATGAATTTGTAAAGAAGTTGTTTTTGGGTCACCAAAGCTTCTTGGACTATGTGTTGGCCCAACAACATGGTTTCATCTGCAAAGTGATAATGGGTGATGGGATTTGGGTTTTTTATCATTTTATTCATTTTATCATGCATATGAGAGTGACAAATTTAAGGTATCTACCAATCCATTCAATATTCAAGACAAAGTGGAAAGGGGATAAAGGGTCGCCCTGTTAAATGCCTCAGGAGTCATGGAAAGGGGAGTATGGAGAGCTATTTATAAAACTATAGAAGGGGAAAGTGAAAAACACATGATCCAAGAAGTCCATTGGTCAAAGAAGCCAGAATATTTGAGAGTGGAAGAGATAATAATAACTTAATTTATTTAAAACTTTGGATAAATTGATTTTGATCACCATTGTTGGACAGGGTACCACTCGATTGAATATTTTGAGAAATAATCTGCAGATCAAGGAGCGGAACGCATGTCGTGGAGCTATGTTAGAGTCCTAGGGTCCTTGGGGTGGGGAAAAGCCCCTTATTTTGTAAAGGGATGGGATAATTTTGTATACTTTTATCCCCACCCATGGTTTTCAAACCATGGTATTGTAAAAGAAAATACTATATAAGGAGTCCAGGAGATTCATGAGAAAATATCTCGTATCTAATGATAGAATGCACTTGGATGTAACATTATTTTGAGTTTTTATTCTGTTGTTTTGTGGGATAGGGAAGGCTCTTGTTGTTGAGTGTGTGAAGACCTTACAGATTCTGCAATTGATTGCACGGGGCAGAAAGGGTTTTATTGAGAAGATCTAAGCATTAATGAAAGACTTTTGAAGACAGATCTATGTTATTTTCTAAAGTGTTTCATTTATCTATACTTTGATATTATCTATGTTGAGTTAGGGTTTTACTTATAATTTCATTGCGAATTCTTGTTTATGGTTATTTATGTTTTTTTATGCTTGTTAAGGTAAAATCGTGCAGTCTACAAATAAATTCAATAGAAGTGTTGAACAATGACTGTATAATTAGTATACCTCCTCTGTGAAGCTATGTTAAGTATTAAAAGGAAGATAATACCTAAATCCATGCTTAATTGTCCATCTAGATGTAGAAATATGGTTATATAATCCCCCTATATTGCCTCTGGTTAGACTTCAGTCTGTGCAGCATATCGTTGCCGAAAGGGTTAGTAATAGTGGGTTTTTTTGGTTCGCACAACTATATCTGAACCTGGTTCTAGGCCCCATCAAGCCAAAAAATGGTTTTGTTTTCAGGACAAGGATCTGACTAAGGGATATATGGATGTTGAATCCATCTAAGAAAGAGATTCAAGATTGGGGAGATCTAAAAGAACATGAATTTGTAGCAAAAGAAAACAGAAATCCGCGCCTATCTACATAAACGTTGTTGTAGATGTATATCTTCATAGATCAGAACGAGATCTATTTCTCATCATTTTCTAGTGACTTTTATGAGTGGTTATTAATATTAATTGAGCAAAATACCAATTTCAAAAACAATAAACCTACTATGTGGAATCCATAGTTGATCATGCAAGTAAGGAAAAATGATAACAATATTGCAAGGGTTGTTGATTATTGCATCGATAGTAGGCTTGGAGGCTTTATTATTGTGTTCTTCATCGATACATCTATATCCTATAGCGAAGCTGAGAAAAAAAATTCCAAAGGCTCGTGAGGTAAGTACTTGAACTCATGGAAGCTTTGGATTAAGATTCTATTGTGTGAGAAGGGTGTACTACGGATGCAATTAGATTGATGTTCGCAGGAAAGAAAACCAAAAATATGCAACGTGGTAAGGGACTTAGGGTAGATCATAATAATCCCGTTGATTCCAAGTACAGTCCATTGTTTGGGTCTGAAAGCGAAGAAGGATAAAGCCACCCTACTGCCCCTAGAAGTGATTTAGTAAATTTGAAGATCATCAGGGCACTTCTAGAATTCCCCAACCTTCCACTCCCATCACAAATCATCCCTATATTGTTCCTACACCTCCACCTCCACCTCCACGACCCCCGTTTACCATGGCTCACTCACCTAAGATGCTCGCTTTCAAAGGATTGGATGATCCCAAGTAGTTCTGGTTTGTTGCATAAGCAATATGGATATCGTAGAACATCATTAATGAGAATATGAAGAAAGAATCGTTGGTCATAGCGCTGTAGGATAGATCATTATCTTGATATATGAAATACTCTTCGACGAACCAAAATGCTATGTTGGCCCAAAAAAAGGCTGCACTAAATGCTGAGTTTAAGAAACCAAAGTCACAGCCCCGGTGTGTTACGAATATCAAAGAGATCAAGAAATTGGTCACTGAAACTATGTGGGAAGTAGATCAGAGATTTAAGACACTGATAAGCCAAATGATCTTTGAGATCCCTAATGAGAAACACAAGGAATGGTTTATCGCTGCATTGTTACCCCATCTTAGATTTCCATGATCACAGCAAAAGGTCACAACCCAAGCTGAAGTGTTGGATATTGTGATGAAATTCTAATTCGGTAGTGGATAATAACATAGGGTTTCATAAGATCCAAACCCAATTTCCAATCTTACGTATGGAACTCCGATATTTAAAGAAGGGAAAACAAGTTCGATTTGACATGCATACAAAATTTTGGTGCATAAAGTGCAAGGCAGAGGGCCACCATAAGGATAAATTTCCTGTTTATAGAGATTACTTGGGTAGTAGAATGTCGATTCCATTGAATCTTGGGCCAAGTAATGGACCAAAAGTGGGACCAAATGTCTAGTTTAGCTTATGCAAAGTTGCAGGCTAGGAATCCACAGACTATCGACATCTATTGCAGAAGTACATCTGGTCGCCGAATAAATTGTTCTGTAATTTTTGTAGTTCAGTGGGACATGATGAAAATAATTTTCAAATCTATGATCTAATGTTGCAGAGTCGAGTGCAAGCCGAAGGTCATAAAGATCCAAGTTCACCAACACCACGTGGAATTTTCCAAGGCTAAGGGTGTGGCTGAGGAGGAGGCAATGGATGAGGTCGCAGACAGATCATATGTTATAATTGTGGTTAGCCTATAAATTTTACCATTGATCCAAAATATTTTTCTTGAGATGTGTTAAAGAATTACATGTGAAAATTGCAGCCTTAAACTAGAAACGTTAAAGGAATAAACATAAGAAGAGAGAAGAAATTAACATCATACAAGAAGACACAAAATTGATATTGGAGTTCGTCCAGGAGGGACTACGTCTCTGAGCCCTGCTCAAATAGTGGGGAGGCCCTCTTTCATTAAGTGGAAAAAAATGAAATTACAAGTACAAAATGAGAAATTACACCCTTATACCTCCATATCTGAAAGTGCCTAAAAATTGCAGACCTTTGATGGAGCAATGGACAACATTGTCGAATTTGTGGCATCGAGTAGTGCATAATCCATATAAAATTTGCCTAAATTTGACAAAGTGAAAATATGACCCCTCTGGAAAATGGCTCAGAGCATGGTTCTGACCCCCCTCCTGCACAGTGCTCCTGGTTCCACTGTCTCGATTTCTGTGCCCGCACCTGGCAGCCTAGGCGCACTTCTAAAATGAAGGTTTATATAGCACCGGGTTTGGCGAATTTACCAAGGAATTGGTTCGGAACTCTGGTTCAGATCCAAATTATGAGGGAGGGGGTCAGGTGGTCAAACCTCGCCCCCTCCATAAAAATTTCAATTAGTTTCAATAACTAAGTTTTTTTTTTTTAACCTTCCAGATATTTTAATACATGGTGGTTGTGGGTTTGGGCCCGCATTCGGTGCTCGCCCCCATATTTCTACCGACCCTGTTGGCGTTCATAGGATACAGTGGCATGGTGTGGTTTGGATGGCGATGGGGTTCACAACCCCTGCCACCATATTTATATGGTGCTCTTACCATGTAATTTGGTCGGGTGGTCGGTGGCAGTGTCACGACCGTTGCCGACCCCCCATTAATAACTCTTTTTTGTTATATCCAATGGATGGGGAGGGTGGGGGTCATGGCCCACCCTTAAAAAATTATATATATTTTTTAATTTTTTATAACCAAGCACAAATTTTTATTTATCTTGAAAATGAATGAAGGCGTGTTTTAATCGTCCCACAATTTATCCCAAAATCTAGCAGGAGTTGGCTGGAATCGAGTGGCTAGGTTTCAACAAATTTGTTGCCTCCTTAAGCTGCCAAGTCAGCAAGTCAACCCTCAAACTTTGACTACTCCTAACTCCTTCATATAGACTTAGAATTGAGTGTCGTCTGTGCCATTGGAATCAGAAATATGACATATTCAACTTGACATTAAGTTTTCTACATTCCAGACACTTTGATTTTTGAGCCTTTGTACTTAATCCACTTGTTCTTGGACCTGTTCGATCCACCTAGATCATTCCTCCCCACTAAAATATTTTGGACCCCAAAATCCTTATCAATCAACAAGAAAGTGACAAATTTTCTCCCTCACTTTCTCCTTTTCAAGCCATTTAGCTTTACTTGGGTGCATCCCTTTGAAAACAACACAGAGATACTCCACATATCCTTTTTGTGAAGTCGTAGTTCTTC